>CM023946.1:20160089-20171363 GCA_013407115.1 Glycine latifolia | reverse complement strand
GTAAAATAAAGGTAGGATCAAAGAAATGGGTTGCATAGCCCAACATCCAAAACTTTAAAGAACGAAGACACAAAAAACAATCAATAACTATGAACTAAAAAAATAGGGGAGAGAGAGAGACCCTATGAGTGTAGAGAGGCTGGGGTGTTTTATGAATGTGACTGGGAGTGGGAGAGTTTCCTGTTGTGTTGTGTGTAGTGATATTGAGAAGAGAAGAAAAGTTAACAAGTGTGAGTGACTGAGTGTCATCATTGAGATGTAATCAGACACAGAATAGGCGTGAGGAGCAAAGCTGCAATGTTAGGACCAAAAACAGTAACTAGAAGGTACATGCCAAAAGCATTTGGTTGCAATATATCATACAGTCAAAATTTGAAAGTTCTTTTTTATTTATTTTATTATTTTTATTTCAGAAAACAAACAACATGGATGAATTTTCTTGACTGTTTTAGCCAACACCAATGAACACTACTAAAATATATTTTTTATTCTTTATGTTTAGATTATATTTAGTTTGATTTTTTGTTTTAAAATTTTAATTTAGTTTTTAATGTTTTATAATGAGTCAAAATGATCCTTTTGAAATAATAATTTTTCTATTTTGTTACCCAATTTTGAATTTTATTTTTACTAATTTGATATGTGAAATTTATTTCATTAAATTCACTTATATGAAAACTATAAAACTCAATTGATATTCAAGATAAAAGTGATCAAATGTGATGAAAGTTGTTTGTAAATAATTCTCTTAAGTAATTGAAAAAAAATGTAATACTAAAATCAGTTGGTTGTTTTAGATTCATTTTTCAACATGTTTATAGTCTTTTTTTATTCAAACATCATGTGTTCAATAATTTTCATGTACATGACTATAATGAGACAAATTTTATATTTCCAATCACTCCCGCTAAGGTTCAAAATCATGTTTTAAATTTGAAAATAATGATTATTTCATAATGACACCATTTTAACTCACTTAAAATATATAAATGACTATATTAAACTTTTTAAATCATAAATGACCAAACTAAATATAATCTAAAACTTAAGAGTAAAAGTGTATTAGCCTCATATATTATTATGTATTGATGTCTTGAATTTAGCATGCCTTATGCTTAATTTAAGCATTTTTATTAACGACTTTTTAGCTTATTAAACTTTTTTATTATAATTTAATATTTGTTATTAATTTTTTCGACCCCACTTAAGTGTAAATAAATTTAACACTTTTGTAACAGGAGTCAGTTCACTCCCTGTTGTCTCGGAGTTCTGGGATCCTCAATGATTTAAGTTACCTTTGTTCAAAGAATTAGAAATCTTCTTGACGGATTGAAGAAATAATTAATTTACCCTGCCATTGATCAAAAGACAAATTGAACAGAGGTGCTTATTATTCATCAGAAGATGTTAAACAAAAGTAAAGCCACAAAGATAAAACCTCATGGATACAGAACAAAATTGAACAACTTCTTCAACATGAATGGTGAGTTTCTTTACATGAGAAGAATCAACTGTGTATAACGTGTGTTTCTATGTAAAACTGTATTGGAACTTACACTATATGCACATTTTTTTTTCTATCTTAATAACAAAAAGACTACACAATGTGTCCATAATTTGAGTCCCCAGTGGGATTGTATATCCTAATGAGCATAGCTAGAACCTCCTTCATGTTGGGCCTAGCCTGTGGTGTATCATGTGTGCACTTCACTCCAACTTGGAGCAATTCACTCATCTCCTTTGCACCTTCAACTACTCCACATCCCTTCAACAAAACTGGCACAGATTGAACCAACCCTTGTCTTCCAGAACTCATCATCATAACGCGCCGAGTCCATTCCACCAAGCACTCTTCACCTCCATCCACTGCTCTTCTTGCTGTTGCTAGCTCCATGACCAAAACTCCAAAACTATACACATCCCCTTTTGTAGTGGCTTGCCACGTTTGTCCATATTCTGGTGCAACATACCCAACTGTGCCAGCCACTATAGTGCTCACATGACTATCTCCAACATTAACAATTCTAGCAAGTCCAAAATCTGTGACCTTGGCCTTGCCATCTTTGTCTAGCAATACATTACTAGCCTTCACATCCCTATGCACAATAGAAGGGTAGCACTCATGGTGTAAATAGACTAGTGCTCTAGCCACATCGATTGCCACTTCTAGGCGCCTCTTCCATGTCAGCCTTTTTGTATCAGTCACAAGTTCCTCCAAGCTTCCACCTCCTATGTACTCATAGACTAGTATCTTCTGTGAACCATAGAGGCACCAACCATAGAGTGTGACAAGGTTTGGATGAGGCCAGTTAAATCCATGACCACTCAGAACCTTCATTTCGGCTCTGAATTCTTTTTCGCCCTCAGTTCCTTCCCTTTGAAGCTTCTTCACTGCCACTTCTCTCCCATCTGGAAACATCCCTCTATATACTGTTCCATAGCCACCCTTTCCTATGACTCTCTCCTCTGTGAAGTTGGAGGTTGCTTTTAAGATGTCAGCATGTGTGAAAACTGTCTTGTTTAGGTGGAATATCTTGACGGTGTCGGAAAACCCTGCTGAGGATCCGGTGCTGCCTGAATCATGTGCTTGCTTCTTTGTATTATTCTTGAGGTATCCTGGTTCCACCTTTGGACTTTTCACCAAGAAACATATCACAAGGAAAAGAAGTCCAAAGACCATGATAGCAAGTGCTAGAGCCAAAACCAAAGACCATTTTGTGGGATTTTTCAAGACTTTGGGTAAAGCCCTATTTCTATCATCAGTGATGTTAAAGAACAGGTTCAAAAGGGGGTCACCCAAATATGAATCCTTGTCAAAAGTGAGTAAGTGTCCAGCTGGTGGGACTGTACCAGATATGAGAGGATTATATGAGATGTTGAACATGCTAAGCTCATCCAAGCGCGCCAAAGTTACAGGAAATGCTCCGGAGAAATTGTTCCAAGACAAATCCAGATCCTGTAGACACTTCATGTTGCCAATATCTCTTGGAAGTTCACCAGAAAAATTGTTTCTGGTCATGTTCAAGACTACAAGTGGCAAACCTACCATCTCTGGAGGGAATTTCCCAGTGAACTTGTTATCCCCAAAATGCAACATGCTGAAGTTCACCATGTTCCCAATTTCTGAAGGGATTTCGCCACTCAATTGGTTCCCACTTAGCTGAATATACCCTGCTATGTGTGAGGGTTTAGAAGAAGGCTGAGATGAACACATGGGAAAAATACTATATCCTTTGAGCAACCTATCCCAAAGGGCCCTACAATTCTTCCTTGTTAAGATGTTATACACAAAGCTGAATGGAGGGTAATCAGCAGGTATCCATCTCCTCATTGCTAAGCACTCACTATTGCCAGCAACAACTCCCCCAAGGTTTCTATTGTTTGCTTCAAATGTGGCCCTTGCATTCCTTCCTATTCTGGTTAGTTCGGAAGGAACTTTTCCCGAGAGTTTGTTGTTTGCAAGGTTCAGCCATAACATGCTTGAGCAGTTTCCCAACTCTGGCGGGATTTCTCCCGATAACGAATTATCTGAAAGGGTTAGCCATAGGAGAGTACTCAGGTTTCCCAGGCTTGGTGGGATTGGTCCACTGAAATTGTTGAAGGCTAGATCAAGTGCCATAAGGCGAGTCAACTTTCCCAATTCAGATGGAATAGGCCCAGAGAACTGGTTGTAGGTTAAGGTTAAGAAGGTAAGTCCAGACATTTGTGAGATTTCAACAGGTAATGGACCTGAAAAGTTGTTGAAGCTTATGTCCAAACGGCTAAGGTTTGTCAATGTAAAAATGCCTGATGTGTTCAACCCTCCACTGTAGGAATTTGAGTGCAGCACAAGAAACTTCAGTTGCTTGAATTTCCCAAAAATCTCCTGCACCTCCCCACCAAATTTGTTCCTGCTTAAATCCAAGATGAACAAATGGGTCAAGTTCAAAAGGGTCTCTGGGATATCCCTTGAGAAAGTGTTATTCCCCAAGAACAAAGCATCAAGACCAGAAATGGAACCAATTTCACTGGGAATATCTCCAGTAAAATTGTTACCAGAAAGGTTGAGAACCAACAAATTCTTGCAGTTACCAACCTCCTTTGGGGGCTTACCATCAAATTCGTTAACAGAAAGGTCAAGTTTTTCAAGGCTACAATTGATTGGAAAAGCCTTGGAAGGAACAACCCCTGTGAGAAAATTCTCTGAGATTGAAAACTCTCTCAGCCTGGAAAATCCAGTCCATAGGGTCCCATTCAGATGGTTGGTGCTCAAATCCAAGTTTTGCAACCTCAAGCATTGATCAAAAAAGCCATCAATTCCACCATTCAAGTGATTGTCCGAAACATTCAAAGTCACCAAACTATCACAAATGGCAGGGAAACTCAACCCAAGTCCCCCAACAAACCTATTAACAGACAAGTCCACTGTTTGCAACTTTGTCAAACCCTTCAAATTCAACTCCCCCTTAAGAGTATTATGAGAGAGATTAAGATACACAAGCTTGTGGCTCCTCCTCAAATCCTCAGGAATTCCCCCAGAGAGAGAGTTCCAAGAAATATCAAGGTGTGTGAGTTCAGTGAGTTGAGAGATATTTTCAAATATGTTACCATATATGTCACTGTAAGAAATATCTACTTTCACAACCCTCCTTGTTGTTCCATTCAAGATGCTGCTGCACTTGATTCCTGACCAATCACAAGGATTTGAACTGCTCTGGTTCCAGCTTGTGTACCCTCCTTTATTTGCAAGAGTTTGTGTTTGCAAATATGATTTCAGCTTTAGCAAAACTCGTGCGTCAGTTTCCAATGAATCCCCAACAACTAATTTACCTGTATAAAAGGTACAATCACCACAACCTTGGTAAACGTGAAAGATAACTAACAAAACAGCATCAATGATCAACCTAGGAAATCCAGAACAAACATAAAATAAATAGAGAATCTAACAAAACCCCACCACCAAATTAGATCGGTGCTTAATAACTTAATAATAAATATTGATTCTTATTAAGGTTCACTCATCATCAACCCAAAAAGGAGTTTGAGGCAAAAACTTTTTATTTTTTTTTGGAAAAGGGAACAGAGTTTTGAGTTAGTACCTGAGAAAAGGATCAAGAAACAGACAAACAGGAAGCCCCATGAATCGGTTTCCTGCTCTGACATTAATGATGATGGTCCTTCTTTTCTTGTGCTGTGTGTGTTTTTTCTTCTATGAGCAATAAAACTCATGTACTTGATGGAATAAAATATGAGTGAATCTTTGAAGGGCTCAAAACTGTAAAGCCATTGGTGTGTGTGTTTTGGTTGGAATGGTCTACCAGTGCCAGGTGGTGATGGTGGAAAAAAAAACAATTGAACTCTGAAGTCTGAACAACACTGTGGCTCGTGTCTTTATTTTTCATTTTTTGCTTCTTGTGATATCATGCTGAGGGGTTTATTTTATTTTATTCAATACGTATAAGTGAAGAATGAACGAACGATTGTTGTTGTTTATTGATTAAAAAAAGTGTGGTTGATGTGGTTTGTCCCCGAATTTGAATGTCAAATCAGGTATGTGTTTCTAATCCGGGCTAACAATCTATTTGTAGACTAGGGAGTTCTAGTTGCAGAATTTTTTTAACATATTATTTTTGTTACTCTCTCTAACTTATACCAGGTTAATTGTTTTTTTAATGAGATTCATTAAAGAAAATCAAGATATACATATTTAATTGCATCCACATAAAGTTTACCAAATAAGAAAGAATATGTTGATTAGATATGATATTCCTATGATAAAATTACACAAGAATTTAATTAAAATGTTGAAGTGAATAACATCTAACACAATTTATAAGATTAATTTATTTAAGTATATTGATGAGTTTCATAACTTGGTTATATGTATGAAGAAAATTTTATTGAAAAAGAAAAAATCTTTTTCGATTATTTATACGTATAGAGAATTAGTCTCATCATTTTTTATCTTGAGGATATCTTGCATTTAGTAAAAAAATATGTCAATTTTTTTTACACTACAATGCATAAAAATAACAGACTTTTTTAATTTCTCTCTATGATATTACTTATTTTTTCTCTTTGATTTTTAAAATATTGTGTAAAATTAAATTATTGTATAGATGAAGAGTGTTTGAATAAAATACCATATAAATAAATAAAATTCTGGTTGTGTATGGATGAATATTAATTTGAGAGTCACAAGAAGCAAATCAAAGGAAATGAGTCACAAGAAGCAAATCAAAGGAAATGAGAGTCACAACTCACAAGAAGCAAAGGAAACCGAGAGTCACGGCATTTTGGATTTGGTAGCAAAGGGGCGGTCGAGCCGCCATTGCTGACCGGTTTGACGAAGATTGGGTCGCACGGGTTTGGCTACATTGCTACCACGTAAAGACTACTTTGCTAAACCATTTATAACACTTGAACAAGCTAAGTATTTATTCACACATAAATGATTAGATGAGAATAACAATAAAGTAGAGTTTAAAAGCTAGTACAAGATGTATATAATTAAGGGGTATGAGGTCTAGTCCAGTTGAAAAATGTATATGAATTGTTATAAATTTTTTAATATTTATATTTGATTTTTATAGGTAAAAAAAGAGATATATATATATATATATATATATATATATATATATATATAACCCACAGAATTAATGTAACATAATAAGAGAAACATAAATCTTAAATCGAAATGAAAACAACAATATTTATATTTCACAAGTCAACTTTAATTGTTATAAACAAAATAAATATTATTATTATTTAATATTGTGGTATTTTACTTGTACTAATATAAAAAATAAAATAAATAACAGAAAGATACTATAAGATAGATCAAAATATCTTTTTTTTAAATATTCGTTATAATATTTTACTTCAACTATGATTACATATTTAGCCCCGAACTTGATAAATTTGAGTTGTGTTATGGATCACTTATGATCAATTTGATTTTATGTCAAGAAGATCTACACTAAAATTCATTTACCTTTTATGAAAGTTGATGAAAAGGTATTGAAGTAAAACAAGTTAAGAGACATGAATTTTGTTAGCTTAGAAAAGACTATGCAGTGTAAAGAGAAGTGTTGTCAAAGACTTTAAAAATCGATATGACATATTTCTATGTTTAAATATTTTGGATCCATAATACAAAACGATGAAAAACTAATGAGATTATTGTCACCCACACTATACAACTAGGAGGAGAAAATGGAGAAAGATATTAGAAACTATTAGTAATTGCAAATGTTGTATTGCATTGTGTATTTATTTTTCTATTAATGACAATGGTATATGAATATGTATTAATTAATACAATAACTTTAAATTTTAATAATAAAAATATCACTTAATATTTTGGCTCCCTCAAAATAATTGGTCAAACTCTGCCACTGAGTTCAGTAATTAATTAATCTGAAATTTACTAGATAATCTCACCATCAAGAATTAGTCACAGAAACTTCTAGATAGAGAGAAAGAAAATGAAAGAAACAAGCTAGAACAAAAATGGACAGAGAGACAAATGCTGCAACAACGTGATAAGGACAAATGCATGGCGCCCGTGCGTGGGGTTTAAGAAAAGACAAATCAAAGGATTAGTAAGGATTTGATGTGAACATTATTTTATTTGTTTGTTTTTAACATATCCTCACGTTCGAATACGTGTACAAAAAATTCTAGCCAATCTTTGAATTGTTGGTTTTGATTTTTTTTTTATGGGATCATGGATGTTTTCAATTTATTGATTAAAAACTAATTTTATTTATAATTAATAAATTTTTTGAGAGAATCATATCACACAAGTTAATTATTATAGGTTGAGAGTTGAAGACCTTATAAATCTCATACTAAAATCTCATATTTTTATTGTGAGATTTCAAGTCTCATATCTTGAAATTGGATCCTAACATTCCGCTACGTTTTGCGACTCTAGCACCCAGGTGAGTTAATTGGGCACTAGCCCTTTGATTAGTCTTGGGCAAATATACCTTATAAACCCCACACTAAAATCTCATATTTTCATTGTTATCTTAAAATTGGATCCTAATATCCTACCATGCTTTGCGGCTCTAACACCCATGTGGGTTGGTTGGGCACTAACCCTTTGATTAGTCTTGGGCGAACAGATCTTATAAAGCCCACACTAAAATCTCATACTTTCATTGTGAGATTTCAAGTTTCATATTTTGAAATTGGATCTTAACATCTCACCATGCTTTGCGGCTCTAATACCCACGTGGGTTGGTTGGGCACTAGCCCTTTGATTAATCTTGGGCAAACACTACAATGTCGATGTCACCACCCGCCCTACTCCTTTACAATTGAGAGTCATGGTAGAAAAGTCTAATACCAATTGATAAGAACCTTTATAGAACCACACCACAAAAGTTAGCTATTGTAATTAGAAAGCTCAAGCCTTTATAAACCCCACACTAGAATCTCATACTTCAAATGTGAAACTTTACCTCTTATGCCTTAAAATCCTAACAATAATGCATAATTGTCATATTCAAAAAAAATTTACACACTCCTCAATAAATTATTTTCATTAATATAAACAGTTGTGTCTTAAACCATTGCGTCTTTTGATCTAATTAAACTTTAAAAAGATGATTAAAATACATAGTGTGTTAAAAATATATTTAAATAGAAATAAATAAACAGGTTTATTATCTATCATTATGAATATAGTATATAATATAATGATAAAAATATGAAAACCCTGTCTTGTATAATAATAATAATATACAACTTAGTGGAAGAAGAGAAAAAAATATAATAAAATCTTAATTTATATAGAAAACAATAATAAATAAATTTAATAAATATTCAAGGATAAAAAAGAATACAAATAAAAAAAATTGAAGCTGACATTTACAAATATTACACAAAACAGTGTTTTAAAAAAAATATTAGAAGCTTGTTTATCAAGTGATAAAAAAAACTTAAGTTCAGTTAATAAAAAATAAAAAAAATTAACGAAAATAAATTTCAAACAAAAAAAATTAACTAGTAAGACATAATTTTTATAATTTTTTAAAAATATTTCTAAAAATTATTTATTTTAATTTATAAAAATATGAAAACAAAATATTTATCATTTATTTATAAAAATACCATATATTTTATTATATTTTTAACCATTATTGATCTTATATAGAAATAATCACTTTTTATAAAGGAAAAAAATAAATTTAAATATGTTTTTGATTTTGATATTATTTTTTAATTTTGAACCAAAAAATTATTGTCTTGTACTTATGTGCGTATATAAATTATTATATTGTTTTTAAGTTAAATGGGGATAATTTATTTAACAGGCATGTTATATTTAATATTTGTAATAGTATAAATATTTATTTTAAATATTTATTATGTAATTTTCTAATTAAATGAAGTAAATTATGGATATATTTTTGTTTCTTGACTTTTTAAAGATATTTATTGTCAAAATGTTAGTTTTTACTAAATGCATTATAAAATTTTGTTTAGATAAAATAGAATCTAATGAAGAAATAATAAATAATTGAATTATGTTACTTTGTTTTATTTTTAATCTCAAAATTAAGATTCTTAATTTTTTTTTCACAGTTGAATACACATTGGTACATTATAATTTCACTGTCAAACATGTATCTTATAATTATATTATCTCTTTCTCTAAGTGATAAAAAGTCTAATTTAAAATAATGTTTGAAGTTTGAATCTTACAAATTAAAAAAAAAAAGTGTAAAGGTTTGGGTCATGTGTGAGTTTGCCCTTAAGTATTAAGAAAAATTGGGTCATGATGTCTGAGTTTGTCCTTAAGTATTAAGAAAAATGAGAAATATTAATCACACTTTCTGTTATACTCAATCTCTTGGTGATGATATTTATAATTAATTCAGATTCATTTGAAAATCATCAATTTTAATGAATCTTATAACAAAATCAGAATAAAGAATCATCAAATAATAAGTAGAATCCATCAAAATTGATATTTTTAAAATAAAAAAATAATTAATCACAAAGACATTATCATTAAGAGTATTAAAAAAATTGTCACTAATATTACTATAAGAAAATATATTTCGATTCTTAAATTTTCAATTAATGCAGAATAATCTATCCGCTAATTTTTGGTTAAAATTTGATAAACTTTGTCACATGACTAACATGTGACTAGTTTTTTCTTTTCTCAAAGCTTTGTTGGAAGTAATTTTGCTTTAGACAGGTATCTTAGCAGTAAAAGTTTCCTCCAAATTTAAAAATAGTGTTTTTAATCCTTAAATCATTTAATAAGTTATAACTTAATATCAAAATTAATTTTAAATATATAATTTATCTTCAAAGATTAAACACGCTTCTAACATGCATATAATAATTCTCTTGTAATTTTAATATCAACTAAATTATTTAAATTAATATTGTATCTTTTTTAGATTTATCATTTTTAATACCTTTAGCTCTAAGTTGAATTTTCATACATATTTTTTAAAAAATATCAATAATTAAAATAAATATATATCACAATATAAACTATTTATCATAAATATAAAATATAATATATAAGCATATCTACATATATAAATTAAAAATTTTAATTATAATATAATTTATATATTTAGAAATTTTTATTTATTATATATTTTAGTTGTAAAAAATAAACATTTAGCCTGGATAATATACTTGCTAAAATACTAGTAAATTGAGATTATTTATTTGTAAAATGTCATATCATCACTTATTTAACGAATGAGAAACAAAAGTTTAGTATATCAAAAGTTCAATCAAATGAAAAAATTTATTAGTATTCAAAATTAAAACCAGTCATTTATCATAAATCTCAAACATATTTAAGTATTTTTAAATAGTATTTTTAAAAGGCTTAAATACTAGTAACCAAAGTAAAGAGATAAGATTTCTCTTTTTCTGATCAATCACCATAATTAAGATTTTTAGTTCCTTGGTATGAGATTCAAAATTGAAAAAACACAAATTTACATGGACTAAAGCAAACAAAATAAACTTATAAGAATTAAAATTGAAAAATACAAACTTTCAAATAACAAAGAAATATTTAAGCTAAATAAATATGAAAAAAATATTTTATCAATCTAATGTATTTATTTTTCTCATATCACTCTCTCTCTTTCTATATTCTTTCTCTCTCTCTCTCTCTCTCTCTCTATATATATATATATATATATTTATATATAATATGTTTTATATTTGATGTATGTGAAATTTTCAAATATTTATTATTATTATTATTATTATTATTATTATTATTATTATTATTATTATTAT
>CM023946.1:20144617-20160079 GCA_013407115.1 Glycine latifolia | reverse complement strand
CTTCAAACCGATTTTTTGGCTGTGTCCCTGAATTTCAGGGTAGTAGTTTATATTATTTCTTATAAATTATTAACAAATAAAAAAATCGGGAGAAAAAAGCTACAGAAAGGAGCAATCAGTTCAGTAAATATATTTTCATTTTCTTATGTTTTTCACTTTTTTTGTTTAATTGTATATAAGATTGATTTAGTGATAAAAAAAAATGGTGAATTTAAACCCCACCACTAACAAAAATACTAACCATTAACATTTAAGACAGTATATAACCTGAAACTGACAAAAGATCGAAAAAGTTTACAACTTAATTAAATCTAAATTTTGTTTGTGAAAAACCGGCCATATTTTTAATAGCTAATCCTATTCGTTTTTTTGTCAACTTAGATAATTTTGGCTTAATTATTATTTTAGTCCCTGAATTTGAGATGTATTTTTTTTAGTATTTAAAATTTAAAAATATTTTTTTAGTCTTTAAATTTTGATAAATTATTTTTTTAGTTCTTAACATAATAAATTGATGTTTTGTGATAAATTTTAACTGTCATAAATTAATTTTTATTTGGCTAAAATATATTTTTCATATTTATAAATACGAAAATATTCAAAATTTATCCATGCAAAGTTTCAGTATATTTTTCATCCTCTAAAATTGAAATGTATTATTTTCTGGCTTAGGCATAAGTTCAAATAAATCCAAACCTACGATAATATCTTTTTAAATCGATTATACATATAATTGATGTAAATGTGATGTTTTTTATATTAATTATACATATAATTGATATAAAATGTGATTTTTTACACCGATTGTGCATATAATCCATGCAAAAAGTTATGCACATAGGTTAGGATGTTCGAACCTTATTCTAAGAAGAAAAAAATAATTTCAATTTTGTGAGGACAAAAAGTATACTGGAAAATTTTGTATGAATGAATGTCGAGCATTTTTATATTTATGAGAACGAAAAACATATTTTAATCTCTTATTATTTAGTCGCTTGAATTTTTTTTTTGAATGTATCACAAAGTGCTTAAAAATTGTTCAAAGTGTCAATTTATTATGTCATAGATGAAAAATGTAATTTATCAAAATTCAGAGACTAAAAAAATATTTTTAAATTTTAGGAACTAAAAAAAAACCCCAAATTTAAGAACTAAAATAGTAATTAAATCGATAATTTTAGAGTTAAATTAATTAAAATTGTGTTTAAATCAAGATTAAAATTATGTATACTTTATTATAATATTAATTTTAACTAAATATTGAAATTTCTCACTTTTCGTTCTTAAGTAAATTCCACTTTAAAGGAACTTAAATTCCAAAATAACAACTATGAGTTGAAGTATCTCCAAGCTTCAAGTTACACGTTGTTTTCTTTCTAACATGGCTAGGGAATCTTTGAAGACTTTGATCTTCTCTCATAAGATGTGGTCCAAGACCAATAACCAGTTGCTTTTTATAAGTGAATTTGTCACTGTCATTATCCCTTTTCAAAGAGGTTAATTAAAGAAATTCAAATTTGCCAACAAAACATAGGTTGAACAAAGACTCATCAATGGTTGGTGGGTCACAAGAACGACACACACGTGCTAGCCTCCGTCACATTCTTGGATTCCACTTTACGGCAATTGTTAATTAAAAAATATACAAATATTAAAATCAACTAGATTGAGTTTAATAGAAGAGATTAATCTTTTACAATTTCACGAGCCAATATTTGAATTTGATAAGAAAAGATATTTATATTTAATGTCAGATGATGTCTTGAATAAGATTATATTTGAAGGAAATTTTCTAGTGGAAACAAGAAAAAATAAATAAACACGGACCTGATAAATACTTATATTATAGAAAGTCCAAGAATGACTAACAGCTAAGAGGAACAACATCCAAGAGGATCTCAACTACTGATTATAACCTAGATATGACAGCAACAAACTCTAGAGGTAATCTCTATAAATAAGAGATTAAACCTACAAGGTAAAATATTTTAAACCCTCTCTCTGTTAGTTGTCACTGTGCACACACTCCACACCTTGATTATATTGTTCATATTATTGTGCACAGTGATCCATTGATCTCTAGGGTATCTCTCTCATAGGTACTTGAGAGAGGGCAAACTGATCCGACATTAACATACCAGTCACATGGCTGAACATCTCTGTCCCTAGGACAAAACATTGGCGCCGTCTGTGGGGACGTTAAATTTCAAATCCCACGTTCCCAATGGTAAACACGAGAAGTAACAATCAGATTGCATCCAAACTCTCATGTTGAGAAGAACGGAAACTGTCATCCTTGAATCTTCTTGATCTCCTTGTTTAACCGTTAGATCTTGCTAAAACTTTTAAAGCAAGTTCCTCACTCACCATTGTTCACATCTAACAGATGGTTTCTTGGATAGAGGCTTTTAGCATCACAAGAAATTTCCAAATCGAACTGGTTCTGAATCTATTTTCTGAAGCAGGCAGCGGTATTGCGAGGGACATTTCTTTCACACTAACCATTTTCAAGAGGGAATGTTTCAATTGCAAACAAAAGTTATCAGAATTCCTGCTCTATTCTGTCTTGTTTCGGGCAGTGATATTGAGAAATGGATATCTCTTTTATCAACCGTTGGATTATCCTCAAATTTGGTCAGTGTGTTCCTCTCTTGAAATAAGTAAATTTGACCGTTGGGATTTGTTAGTTGTTTTTTTTGGTGGTAGGAATTAATTTTGTACAAAAGCTTATTTTGTATGCTTACCTCTTGTAATGTTTTGGTACAACTTTTGTTGAAGTTGTTTGTTGATTGTAATCATAAATGTTGTACCGGTCCTCTGGGATAAAAATGGTGTACCGTCCCTCCGGGATATAAATGGTGTACTGGCCCTCCGGGATAAAAATGTTGTATCGGTCCTCCAGGATATAATGGTATGTGAAGCTGGGTTCGAAAAGTAAGGAAGGACGCTTCCAAAATTCGAACCAGGTTAAAAACTCAAGTTGTAAGAGATCTTGAGGGTAAAGCCTAAGAAAGGATTAAAAACTCAAGTTGTAAGAGACCTTAAAGGTAAAGTCCAAGAAAGGGTTAAAAACTCAAGAAGTGATTGCTTAAGGGTAAAACCTGAACTGGTTAAAACCTTCAGCTAATGAAACTTAGGCAAAGCCTAATTAAAAATCTGAAACCGATATACTTAAATCCGGGTT
The DNA here is from genome assembly GCA_013407115.1 of Glycine latifolia. Taxonomy (NCBI): domain Eukaryota; kingdom Viridiplantae; phylum Streptophyta; class Magnoliopsida; order Fabales; family Fabaceae; genus Glycine; species Glycine latifolia. Next base: position 20,156,895 of record CM023946.1, on the reverse strand, counting down.
TAGATAAAATGGGGGTATAAAAATAAATCTTCATGTGTATGATGCATCAAAGTTGTATTCTAGGCTAAGGAGGTGAACCGTCATGCTGACCCTGATCAGGTTGTTTAAGGTCTTGGTTAAAAACTGAGTTTGAACATGTGACAGATTGCCCTTTGTCCGGATTGAATTCCGGTAGTATGAGCTGGAATGTAATGTGGAGAAAATCTTCGCATAATATAATACCTGGTCTTTAACACCAGATGAATATTCAAGCAGACTCTGCATAAGATATTTTTGACTTTGGCCGAGTCATTGAATAGAACTCTAAAAGTGTTTGAGTTCATATGTTAATGTGAAAATGAATTTCGGAATTATGTTTGATTTCATTGAATAGAACTCTAAAAGTGTTTGAGTTCATATGTTAACGTGAAAATGAATTTCGAAATTATGTCCGATTTCATTGAATAGAACTCTAAAAGTGTTTGAGTTCATATGTTAATATGAAAATGAATTTCGAAATTATGTTCGATTTCCTTGAAGAGAACTCAAAGTGTTTTGAGTTCATTTATCAAAAATCAAATGGTGTGTCCCTTCTCTCATAATAATCCGGATTAGGAGAAAAACCTGTCGTTAAAACAAATAAACCCTGAAACTTGGATGACGATCAAATGTGATGTACAGAAAGTTCAACATAGTATAAACCCCGACAACCCGGACTACCAGATTACCAGGCTGGGGGGCAACTGTTACGGACTTTACAAATGCCCATATTATAGAAGGTCCAAGAAGGACTAACAGTTAAGAGGAAACAGTCTAAGTCAAAATCTCAACAATATCCAAGAGGATCTCAACTACTGATTCTAACCTAGATATGACAGCAACAAACTCTATATATAAATAAGGGGTTAAACCTACAAGGTATAACATTCTAAACCCTCTCTCTGTTAGCTGTCACTGTGCACACACCCCACACCTTGATTATATCGTTCATATTATTGTGCACAGTGATCCATTGATCAGATCTCTAGGGTATCTCTCCCATAGGTACTTGAGAGAGGGCAAACAGATCCGACATTAACATACCAGTCACATGGCTGGACATCTCTGTCCCTAGGACAGAACACACATGTCATCTATATTAAAATTTGGATTTGGATCTTATCCAAATTCTAAAGTAATATCAAAATTTATCTTAACTATTATTGTTAGTTAACGATTATTGTTAGATGTATAAAGTCACTTCTTATTAGATTGTTATTGGATCACTTGTAAATGTTCAAATTTGTAAACTTTCCTTGCAATTTGGCATACCAAGGACAAATTTGTTTACTCTATTCAAGAGTAAACATTTTGATATTGATGTTCACCCTCCAAAGAGTCAGATTATCAAGCTAGTGAGTTGGATCCCTCCGCTATTGGGCACTATAAAATGCAACTCTGATGGTTCGGCAAGGGGCTCAGTTGGTCAAGCTACTACTAGAAGTATTTTTGTGATTATCTCAGTGACGTGTTGGCCTGATTTTCTCAGTAGGTTGGGATTTAATAAGCTTTTTTTGCTGAGATTTTGCGGCTATTAATTATTGCTCTTGAAATGGCTAAGAAGAAGGGGTGGAATCGCATTTGGCTTGAGTGTGGCTCTACCTTGGTGTTTCATGCTTTCAAGAATCCTTTTGTTGTCCCTTGACAGATTAGATGTAGATGAGAAAATTAATTGTTTCTTTTGTAAAGATATAATTTTTTTTTGCTTTCATATTTTTAGAGAAGCTAATTGTTGTGCAGACAAACTTGCTAATTTTGATGTTTCATTTAGGAATACCAGTTATTGGTCAAACTTCATCCCATCTTTTGCCAAGGAAGAGTTCCTTAGGAATAGACAAAATCTTCCTAACTATAGGTTTTATTGTTTCTCTTGTTGGATATTGGCCTAGTTCCTCCCCCAACTTTGTTATGTTTCTCCTTTTTGCTATGGTTTTGTTATTTTGGTGGAGGGGTGTTGTTGGTTGTTGTTTGCTTTGGGGGCATCAACCTAATTAGGGATCCCTTTCCCGTCTCTAGCTGCATCCGTTCAATAATTTTTTTTCTAAAAAAAAAAATAGAAAGATTAAGAGGAGTATAAACACACTCTCTAGTCTTAAAAAAACATAAATAGTATGTTAAAAATTCATATTGATTAATAATATAACCAAATTAAAGTAAAATAGTGAAGGATAATCCTCATCTAACAATTGAGTTACGACCGAAAATCCAAATTCTAAGAATTTGAGGCAGGTCTCTTTGGCAATTCTCAAAAACTACATGCCAAAACTAAATTGTTACTAAGCAAATGATATCAATGTAGAGTATATTTGTCGCTGATGATATGAATTATGATGTTATAAGCGTACGTGTGATATAGCTAGGCCTATTTTTATTGTTATTTTTAATTTAATTTAGCATTTGAATTGAATCTCCTCACTGTTACAAAAACAAATATAGTATTTTGCGTAAGGTCCATTAAATTTACTTTAATATTTGAAAACATGAAGATAGAATATAAGAGAACTTTATTAATATTCTTATCATTGTGATGCACTAGCTGAGATCATTATGTTAATTTTCTTTATAAAAGTGGGAAATACGGAAACCTAGTCAAACTGCATGTTATTTATATTGGAAAATTGATTAAGTATTTGTTGCTTGTAATCTAGTCTTTTCAATTTGCATTAGAATAAATTCTTAAAAGTTAATGGCATGGACGTGCATGTTATCTTTCGCCCATAAAACATTTTTTTTAGATGATGTTATGAAACACAATATGCTTATATTACTTGGAAAATTGGGGTAATTATTTTTTAAATGAGACATTTTAAATGTATTATTAAATCTCCAATTCAAAAGTGAATGAAAACAAAATCTCCAATTCAAAATAATATTCATAGTATACTCGCTTGTCAAATGTCAGCTATAAAATTATATGATGATATATCAATTACTGGTTTCTTTTTCATTTAGTGCAGATGACGGCGATATGATAAATATCTATAAATAAAAAAGAGAAAAATATTAATTAAATTTGTAAAACCAATTAAAAAAGTTCTTTTTTTTATTTGAGATAGAAATTGATCCCTCTTAATTGATATTTTTAGGTACACACGAATCTCTAAACACTTACTTCATGATTATTTAAGTCATTTTAATGTCTTAAAAATATTAAATTTCAATTATCTATTGAAGAATCCTTAGTGTACATTGAACAAGATTAGATGTAAGTTATACCTTAAGATTTTTGTATACATTCACATGCATACAAAGCATATACTTGTATAAACAAAATTCCTCAAGATGACACTTGAGATAAAGTTCTTCTCGAGAACGCTTATGCAACTTTGTAAAAAAAAAAATACAACGATTTAAGTGTCTATCAAGTCGATCTATTATATTTTATAAGTGTTTTTTTTCCCCCTTCAGAGGCCACAATTGTCTTCTATATATTAAAAATAAAGATAATACTACTTAAATTGGGTAGTACTATAATGACTAGTAAAGCACTAATAAAGCTCTCCCTCTTATACTTTGCAAGTGTTATATTAATTAACGATAGTTTTAAAAGTATATCAATTAAAAACAAATAAATAAAAAGTTTGTTAAAATACATGCAGTAAAATATATGAATAATATTAAACATTGAAATTTTATATATAAAATTATTTTTTAATTCATTTTTAGCTATCTTAAGGCGCTATTTTCATAAAACAAGAAAACTAAATATGTTCCCCTTTTACATTAGCTTTTGCCTCCATTTTATTTTCTTAAAACAAGAAAACTTAAAGTTAGTTACCTACGTCAACATAAACAAGTGTAAGTTTATAATTGGTTAAGGAAAGCAAAATCTGAATCGTTAACCTCAAAGCATGTAAACCGTTATGTGCCAAACCTAACTACAGTAACAAAGCGGAAGCTCTGCACCTTCTCTATATCAAACAGATTTCTGGAACTGAAGTGGATATTTAATCAATAGGATAAATGAAGCCGTGCTTATAAATTCGGCAGAAACTTCACAGTTCTCAATCACAGGCAGTTTTATTTTACCAATAACAAAACATTGATCCAGTTGATAAGATAATGATTCATCTAAAAATGATAAGAAAATGACATTAATTATTAATGTTGATATAAGAATCTTTTTGATAAATAATATGTAAGTATTTATTTAAGTATTTTTTGAATCTTGAGGTATTTCATCTCTTTCTTTTATTCTTCATTTTGAGTTGATCCAAGAAATTTTAATATTCAAAGTGAACTTTGACGTGGAATTTTTTAAAACTAAAAATTATGTTTTTATCATTCACCAAAAAAAAATACATAATTAATATTACCACTACCATTATACTTGATCGGTTAATAATAAAAATTAATGCTAAGTACTTTTTTTTTTCTCTTGAGACTTAGAGCAAAAGGTTGCCTCATGCTTGGACCGCGATTCTCTTAGTCCATTTATATTGTGCATATATTGACTTTAATATAAAAAAAATTGATTGACTATTTTTAATGGATTTTTTTCTCTAACCACATATCATTAATCAATAAACGAAACTTTCTATGAAAAGAGAGAAAATTATCATAGGGTTTAAGAAAATATATATTTAATCACTCCAAAAAATTAATATTTGTTTTCTGCTGAGTGTCAAAAAATTAATAATTTTATCAAGTACTTATGAAGTTATTTAAAAAATTTATTAGTTAGTAAAAATATTTTTCAGAACATAGCTAGAATAATAATTTTGCCTACCTTACCATTAGATCAACTCCAATTGCTATCAACTATTGTTTATAATAATAAATATTTACTTATATAAAAGACTTAAATATATATTTTTAGTGTCTTAAATTTGATTGATTGTTGTTTTTTCTCATAATTTTTTTTAATCTCAATTTGGAAAATGCTCTTCTCGGTCCCTCTTGACTAATTTTTTTATCATTTGAATGCACAGTGACAATTTTTTTACTACTAGAGCATCTGAAAAGAGTTTTTTCAATATTGAGAGATTTTTTTTTAAAAAAAGAAAATTTAAATTAGTAGACAATGATCCAAATTTAAAGAAGCAAAAATATATTTAAACCTACATAAGATAAATTTAAACCTACATAAGATAAATCAAAATAACAATAATTTAATTTCTGAAAAATGAGTGAACGCTTTTATATTAGATATACACTAATGCATAAAAAAACAGATATACATTTTTAACCTTCCCCCAATAACAAGAAAATTGTTATTAACCCGCACCCTACTCTTGATGTTTTCAAGTAGCCAAATAGGTAGGCAAATACATTTCTGGAATAATTTCCTTCTTCTTTTGTAATTCATGCATTCTTTCCTCTCTCTTTTATAATTGTTCCCTAATAAATATTACTCTAATATTTAAATACTTGTTTTCATTAATCTAGGTGAGAAAACTTTAAATATGAGTCCTTAGAACCAACAAAGTATCTACTATTACACCTAAAGATATTGCTATTTTCTCATGAAAGTACGCACATACATTTTCCTCGTGCCCCATGGTCAACTCATTTCCACGTGTACAAAAATTAGACCAATTGTGTGTTGCCAAGAAATTGCACGTAGCTATGAGTTGCAATTTTTCCACAATAGCCACATGATTGGAGCACACTCAACTCTTAGCCCCACACGATTGTTGTACCATTATTAAGTAGCACTAATTTAATAAATAGAAAATTTTGACCTTGACCTAGCAAATGAGATGAGATCCACTTATGACATTAGAGTCACACCAACACCTTACTCCTTGTTCTGATTTAAAATATGTCAATCAAAGGTGTGTATCCACGTACTTTCTTTTTCCCCTATGTTTTCTTTTCAAAGTCGAAGACCAAATGGTACGTAATTTCCAATAAACGAGTTTTGAAAAGAGATGGAAACAAACAAACATTTTCATTTTTCACATACATACAAAATGTCAACACACATATATTGACTTTAAGGTTGATTTTGCTCCTCTTTTATGGAACAATGTGTGGCAAAGTGAAATCTTAGATGAGAGTATTAGTCTATTTTTAACACTTATGACTAGCACACGTTTCTGGAAGTTGAAAACCACACATTCATACTTGTGCATGATGCCGCTCGTTAATCTGCCTATCTATGCCCAAAGGAATATTTTTGCTTTACCCCGTCAAAGGGGGGACCAAAGACTTGGAACACAAGTGGAGTGTCTGACTTGCCAAACATAATTATGAGGATCAAAGAATTAATAGTTTCTTAGAGATCAATGGAGAATAAAAATATCTTGTGTGTTTTTTGTTTTGGAGGAGCAAATGTTTCTAGATTTTATGTTAGAACCACTTTGAAATATCAACCACGAAAGTTATGATTTGCTCAAGCGAATATTCTGAAAGTGAAATTAAGAGATCTAAGATTTAGTTTGTAATAATGAATGTTATGCTTTAAAAAAAACACACAACATTTGTATATTAATCTTTATGTCCTTCCCATATGAATCTTGTCTCATACCAACGAGATTGTAATCGAATTGATATTACAAAATCATTCTTTACTCAGAATGGAATTGTATGAACGATTAGAGAATAATTTCGGAAGATCAGTTTAAATATATTTTCATTGATATGAGACAAGATTCATATCATCTCCTAAAAAAATAGAGTTAGACAAAATTTAGATGCACTTTTTTTTAAGTACTTTTGGTGGTGGTGTCTAATTAGAATAAGAGTTTTACTTAAATAACTCATGTAATAAAGATTTATATTAAACATTAATATAAAAAATTGAGGTAAAATTTTGATTATAATTGGATAGCAATACCAAAAGCACATTTTGCAGTGTATTTAGGACCTGTTTGGGTAAGTTTTTTTATAAGTATTTCTAAAAATAAGAAGAAAAAAATAAAATGAGTTTTTTCATAAGTAAAAATAAATTATCCATTAGCTAATTTTTAGAAGTTCATAAATATAGCTTCTCCAAAAGATGAAATAATATCTACATATGAACGAATGGAAAATTTATTTTAGTTTATAGATAAGTTTATTTCATTTTTATCTTCTTAATTTCTTCTTTTAGAAGTATTTTTAGAGAAGTTTATATTCAATTAGACCCTTATATCTTGTCTTCGAGGATGTTTTACTTCTAACTCTTCAAATTTTGAGAATGTAAAGATAATTTCTGGTGGATGGAAGTTTTTTTCTTTGTCCAAGTCCAATTCACCATAGCTATTCTAATTTTCTTTGGACCAAAAGAAAAACTGTTATATTTCTGGATTGTCTATATGAATTGGGCTTCATGGTCAGTAAAGTCCATAGATCTGCATAGAAACAACAAAGATAATCAGATAATAAATAATTTATGTTTTTGTTCACTGAAAATTACTTGTGAAAAAAATTCTGAAATCATGTTTGACTTGATTTTTCCTTTATAAGAAAAAAAATTATTTTTTTTGGGTCAAATAATATTTAAGTTGATTATGAAAAGAAGCCTTATAGAATAAAATGATATTAGGAACGTATAAGAGACACCATTTCGTATTTAGATTCTGGTATGCCATTTATACTTGGATTTTCCCTGTTATAAGTATATCTTATGCAAATATCAAAAGCGAGACTTTATTTCAGGTGTTATTTTTCGATCAGATTTAGGGTTTCATATCAGAAAGGTGAGTTTCAATGTCCATCTATATTAGGTAAGTTATTAATTGAAGAATGACAAAAACGATACTGTCCTAAGAAAAAAAATGTTACCAAAATTCAAAACCTGATAGGACAGATTTATTTATATTAGTTGAGTGTCCGGACATCATCTCAAACAAGGCATCTTTCGATGTGTAAGACAATAGGCTTAAGTTGCAAAGTGTCACGACCACCAAACAACAATTATGGCTCATCATATCTTAATCATTTATATTATCTTTTTTTTTATTATAGGAATCAGAGACATATATTAAAAAAATTTATAATAATTTATGCATCTTACTCAATTAATTGAAATAGACTTCATTTATACTGTCTACTAATGAAAGATACATATATGCAATAACAATAAAAAATAGATCAATACAATACATATAAAATATCTCTAAATCTAATTGCAAATGACTGAGCAGTGAGCACATTAGTAAGTGAAGTTGATGATAAAAAAGACCCAAGCCCAAATAGAGGGAATGTGCAAGTAGGTTGCAAATTGCAATTGGCAATTGCTTTAAACATTGCATGAAATACTCTCTGTACCTCCTTTAACTTTTTCTTTTTTTATAAAATCTGGGAACGACCCTAAAGCGCATAATTATTATTTGGTTAATTTTTGGAATGACAAATTTGGAAGACATAAAAATTGAGCCTTTTGGAAAAGAAAATCCGAAATTATTTTTTGATCATGCTGGATTAATCCGAAGAATAAATATATGCATTCCAGATTATGTGAAGGAATGAAAAAAAATGAAATCGTCTAATGGATTAACTAATTTGGAAATTATCAAAATAAAATAAGATTGGAAGATTGGAATTTTCATCGATTTTTGATTAGGTCAGCTAGAATATCAATTTTGTATTTTGCATTATGTGTTTCAGAATGAAAAAAAATTGAAAGTCTCTTACGAATTATCTAATTCTAAATATTGGAATTTACCATCAATTTTGGATTAGGTAATCTGGAATAACAATTAGGTATTCTGGATTACGTGAATGAAAAAAAAAATACAGATTACCCAATTCAAAAGATTGAAATTTATCATCAATTTCGGATTAGGTAACCCGGAATAACCGAATAACAATTCTGCAATTTTGGATTGAGTTATCCAATTTGAGACGCAAAAAAAGTGTTGCTATCAATAAAACCCATCAATACGGATTCATGTATCCAAATTAACAAATCTATCAAAATTTTCTGTACAACAAATCTATCAATTTGAGAGCGTGCTAGTTAGTCTTATATTTGAAATGGGGTTTAGAAATTGCCAACACAAAACCAACAAAGAATTATGGAGGTATAGTGGGGGTGAATGTGGTCTGTATGAGGAAGAAGGGTAATGCTGGAATGTTAGAAATTATGGAGGTGCAGTGTGAAGCAATTTCCTGCTATTGATTAGGTACAGTCTATAGATTGTTAAATCCATAAACATTAGGTGCTACATATTTTCCAGACTAGAAAATTCGCAAGTTTTGTTTTTTGTTATCCAGAATACGTGTTCCAGAATACATTATGGGTTTAGTGTATAAGTATAACTCCGGAACGCGTATTTTGGAATTGTAAAAATATTGCGGATTGTCTAATCCATCCAGAAGTGACTTAATTAGTTATGTTCATCTGGTTGTCTCTAGCGTGTCTCTTTGCATTGTTTTTATTTCAGTGGATCGACTATTTGTACTAGCACTGACATTGTGTTCATCTTTTTCCTTTCTGGAGTTAAAAATTTGGAAGCTAGCTTATATCCTGTAACTAATAACAGCAGCAAAAAAAAGAAGCAATAATCGTGCTAATTTAGCCTTACTAAAAATTGTTAGGCAAAGACAACACAAGCTAATAATGGATAAACTAGATTGATTTGTGATGTATAATATAATTTTAGGGATCTTGTTCTTTTTAATTTCATATCTAATTTTCCCAACCATTACAGTTTCATGAACTAAAATAATTGATAATTTATAATTTTAGAGATCATTTTAGCTTTTTGTTGATTTTAAGAACTAATTTGATTAATTATTATAATTTTAGGAACTAAATTGGTGATTCATATGTAAAAGTAAAATATACTTTATGATCTAATTATGTTCATACACAAACAACATAAACAATTAGATCAAGTACAAAAAAATTAAGATCATAAATATCTCCCGCAATTACTATTCTTGTTAGTTCTGAAGATGAGTTGCAGTTGTCCGTGAGTCAAGTAATCCGTGAGTGTTTTGTAAGTCTTCAAAACTCTTGCTCTCTTGCACAAATAGTGTATTGTAGTTTTATGAGAGTGAGCTCAGGGACCCCAAACATACACTATATATAGAACCTAACCATCAAGGTGTTTGTTATTAGTGGTGTGTAGAAAATATGGGTTGTTGGGATTTTTTTGTTGCTGAACAATGTGGACTATATGTTTGACTCTACCCTTAGTCAGTTACTAAAATAACCGAGAATAAAGGTTGGGCACACTTACATTCTCTCACTTGGTCCACATATCTCGTCATATACTATAGTGAGATATAAAATACAAGAATCAGGGCAATAGTTCCTCTAATATGTACGAGTATTATCTTCTATGTATTACATTGCATTATATTTCTCAAGTCCATACAACTTAATAGAATAAACCCAATGTTTATTTATTACATTGCATTATATTTTTCAAGTCCATACAACTTAATAGAATAAACCCAATGTTTATTTTAGGTCTAAACTTAATTGATGTTTCTTAGAATGAATAACTATAGATGCTCATAAACTGAATGAAAAACATCACAATAAAGTTTCTTAATATCATTACAATGAAAATCACATATGGGAACCTAGTCCCATCCTTTCCACATGATCCTTAAATTGAAATGATGGCATGCCGTTAACTACAGGATTAACAATCATTAATTCAGTGCTAATGTGCTCAATAACCATTGTATTATCTTTAACATGTTCTCATATGGCTAGATACTTAATGTCGATGTGCTTGCTTCGACTACCACTTTTGTTATTCTAAGTCATAAAAACAACACCTGAATTATCACAATATATCCTTAATGACCTAGATATAGAATCTATAACTCTAAGCCCAGAAATGAAACTCCTCATCCATACACCATGTGAGGTAGCCTAAAAAAAAGAAACGAACTCAGCCACCATGGTGGAAGTAGCTGTCAATATCTGCTTAACACTCTTCCAAGACATAGCTCCACTGGCTAGCATAAAAATATATCCTGAAGTCAATTTTCTAGAATCAACGCAACCAGCATAGTCTGAATTTGAGTAGTCAATCACTTCTAAGTTGTTAGTATGTCTATACATAAGCATGTAGTCCTTAGTTCCTTGAAGGTATCTCATCGCTTTCTTTGTAGCTTTCCAGTGGTCTAAACTTGGGTTACTTTGCTATCTCCCTAACACTCCAACCGCAAAAGCAATATCAGGTCTTGTGCAGACCTGAGCATACATAAGGCTTCCAACAACTGAAGCATAAGGAATATTCTTCATTTGTTCCCACTCAAGATCATTTTTCGGGCATTGCCTTAAATCAAACCTATCGCCCATCACAATGGAAGCTATACTTGGTGAACAATCACTCATCGTAAATCTTTCCAAAACTTTATTGATATAGGTTTCTTGAGACAAACCAAGATCACCTCTTACTCTGTCTCTATGTGTTTTGATGTCAATAACATAAGAGGCATCACCCATATCCTTCATATCAAAATTATTAGAAAGAAATTGTTTTACCTCATATAGCAAACCCTTATCATTGGTTGCAAGTAAAATATGATCCACATACATGTTAGACTTTTCGCAAGCGTACCAATTGTCATTGTAAGCTACAAAATTTTTAAAAGTTCGTCTCCACAGGGACTTGATTTTTACTTAGTTAATTCAAATAAAGCTTAACAGTTTAATTGTTATGTACAATGAGTGTGAACGAAGTTTCATGTAGTGGTGGATTGACAGAAATTATAAAACTTAAGAAAAAACGGAAATAATAAATTTAGTACGAATGATTACGAGAAATTATGGAAGATTACGGAAACTAATAGAACGAGATTAATTCAAGAGAAACGCAGGATTGGATTTCATCATTCATACCCTTAGTATTCAATTAATATTACCATGTATAAGTTATTTTCTTTTATTATTGATGCACACATAAAATCATCCCAAATCGATCCCTCGTATTTGAGAATCCTTAAGAAATATTTATCAAATATCGATCCCTCGCATATCAAATAAATACCCTTAGCATTATGATTATATTCGCGTGTTATTTGCAATCTAAACGGTACGCCCTATCCCTAGCGATTGTAACGTAAAGAATAAATTTATTCAGTTCAAGTTTTAAGAGTACTTCCCAGTTAAACTTAAAAACCTTATTTCTTGAGACTATTGATCAAGTAGAATCAAGCATTAAGTACGGAATAAATTTATCAATAATAAATAGAAAAGACTAATGCATAAATAAATATTAAAATAAATACTTGAGGGTAAGAAGATTACATCCAATCCTTTGAGAGAAGTTAGCCAAGAATGATGAGAACCTCCCTAGAAGAATAGTAGAAGAAAAGCATCATCACCATTCTTTTTCGGCAGAGCTTCCACACTATCACCCACT
>CM023946.1:20042963-20139617 GCA_013407115.1 Glycine latifolia | reverse complement strand
TTTATGTGTATTCCAGTCGCCCAGGCGAGCTAAGGCCCAACTTGCACATCCAATTTGGCCCACTTGATGTCCACTTGCAGGTTCACTCGCCCAGGCGAGATAATTAGCCTATATCCACTCGCCTGGGCGAGTTAATTGTACCTTCTGGAATTAGTTTTTGGGCCTTGGGCCTGGCTTGCTTGATGCACTTCCCTTTTTTGCTTTTTGATCCCTTTTTGCTTGTCTTAAATGTACGGAAGCTTCAAAATTTACGGAATCTTGCAAAATACAAAAGAAGATTGGATGAATCATCAAGAATTAAAACACATAATTAATGTTAAGCGCTAAATACAAACTAACTAGATTAGGGCAAATTTTTGATAGATATTCTTAGAAAAATACATGATAAGTGCCTTAAATGTAACCCTATTTTCACTAAGATATGACACTTATCAATACAGTACAAGGAAACAAATTTTTCTCTCACTAACCTTCTGGTATGTACATTGATCCATAATATTCTCTACAAAACCAAATGAAGAAATAACACCATGAAATTTTGAATACCATTGACGAGAGGCTTGTTTCAATCCTATATAGATTTCTTAAGCTTGCACACCAATTTCTCACCATCAGTAGAGGAGAATCCTTCAAGTTGTTTCATATAAACCTCTTCCTTTAGGTCTCCATTGAGAAAATATATTTTCACATCCATTTGTTGCAATTCTAAGTCAAAATGTGCAACTAATGCTAGAATGATACGAAGATAATCTTTCTTAGATACATGAGAAAATGTCTTCTTATAGTCGATTTCTTCCTTCTGATTAAATCCCTTGGCTACGAGTCTTGCTTTATATCTCTCAAGGTTGCCTAATGAGTCTTTCTTAGTTTTGAAGACCCATTTACATCCAATGGCTTTTGCACCATCAGACAACTGAACAAGATCCCAGACTCCGCTAAATGCCATAAAATTCATTTCATCTTTCATAGCATCATATCAAAATTTTGATTCTTTACAATACATGGCTTGTGAAAATGTTTCAGGATCATTTTTAGCTCCAATATTATAGTAAGATTCCTGTAGATACACAACAAAGTCACTCGGTATCACTGATTTTCTTATTCTGGTAGATCTCCTTAATGTTGTTTCATTATTTTCTTGAGGAAATTGTTGTCCAACTGGTTGATCAACAATTTCTTCTTGTTTCTCATGAACAAATTGATCTACTAGATTATTAGCAGGTTGTGGATCTTGAATGACAGGTTGTATAACACCCGATTAAGCTGGAGGGGTATTGTTGACAACAACCCATCTCAGATTTGAAGTGGACGATTGAGCAACTGAATGATCTTTCTTAGAAACAAAGTCTCTGGATTGACCGCTACCACTAATCAAGTCATTCTCAAGAAATTTAGCATTTCTTGATTCCACAATCCTAGTAGTGTGGGATGAATAGTAAACTCTATATCCCTTAGACCTTTCAGCATATCCAATGAAATGCTCACTAATGGTCCTTAGGTCAAGATCTTTTCTTGTGGGTTATAGATTCTCACTTTAGACGGGCATCCCTAAACAAGTACATGCCGCAAACTCGGTTTCCAACCCTTAAATAACTCAAATGGTATGTTTGGGACAACTTTAGTTGGAACTCGGTTCAATATGTACATTGCCGTCTTTAGTGCTTCAATCCACAAGGACTTAGCAAACTTGGAGCTACTAAGCATACTTCGCACCATGCCCATTAATGTTCGATTTCTTCTTTCTGCTACACCGTTCTAATAATAGATCAACAAAAGGGTGTTGTCATGTTGTCCGCTTTTCCGGATTGTAAATTTGCGAGGAGATAGGACTGCCCTGAGGGTTGAAATTTTTTCTAGGGTGCGATTCTCCTTGAGTTTGTTCATTTCTCATGAGGGGGGAGTGCTCGTCTCCCTGGGGGTGCCTCGCTCTAGCCTCCAGCTGATCATGATTAGCTTTTAGCCTTCAGAGTTCTTCATGTCTTTGCTCTATCTTTGCTATGCAGTTTTGGAGTTGTTGGATGTTGTCTGCGTTAGTCATGGTCATCTAAGGAAGGTTAGAGGTATCAATGGGAGTGTGGCGCTTGAGACTGGAGCGCATACTGACCACTGACGTGGGTGTACGACGAATGTGATCTGGAGAATGCAAGGCTGCAAGGTAATTTTTATTGTGGCCCCACAATAGGTGCCAAATGTTCTTACCAAAATCTAGAAGTGCGACGCACTGAGATGGATGTGGTCCAGGTGGGTTCCAGACTTTGCACGTCAGACGATGAGTCAACCTTGTTATGGAGGGGGACTTGCAAAACAAAGGAAAAGACTCTGACGCTAAAGTAAGGACATCAATTATAAAGAAGATTGTATAACTAAAGGTATATGTCTGAGGTGGTCTCAGTGAGGGTATGTTCACCATGGGTGAATAATGGTGTGAATGAGTGTGAGAGTGTGTAAAAGGTTAGATAGAACCTGTATTTATAGCGTGGAGTATTGACCTTGGGCCTTTGTTGATAATTAGTCTAGATAATAGCAGATTGTTATATAATTCAAATATAAGATAATGTGTACCTTGTAGATAGTCTGCTACTTGTAGATAAGTAACAACTCGTAGATAATTTGAGATATGCTAGGAGATAAAGTGGTTACACTTATTTGAATAAACATGCGTAATAGATAATTTGTTGGCCAGGGAAATCGGCTGTTGAGGGTTGATGTCCGGGCTCCTGTAGCAGGACTGACATGGAGGATGGACACGTGTTCAGTGACCTTACAGTAATGGGTACGTGTAATTTTACTATTTTGTACAGTACACTTATGATGGCTAACATGTTCAAATTACTCATTTATTTTTTTTTATTCAAAAAGTTATCATCATATCCTCGCAAGTATTAAAGAAGTGAAAACTCATTCGGGCATTTTCTTATCCATCTCACGTGCTCCTTAACATTTGTTTCCTTCAATTTTCTTATCTAGCACACTAATTATTTAAGCATGTTTAATGGTTAGTCCAAAGCGAAAACTACAACAAATTTTTTAAAAAATTACTTTAAATAATCCTAATAATATATATATTAGTAAATTTAAAGTATAAACTTTAATTATTTTATCATTGGATCGGGACATGTCTCTAGATATTTTTCATTAAAAACTATCAAATTGTTTTAACGCGTGTAAACATATTAGAGATAGCTGTCATAAGTCTATTAGTCAAATTCAATATCTTAAATACAAATTTGATTTAAAAATGATATTTTCATAGAACATAAAGTTATTGCAAATACCATTCCCATAATTAATTGTCTAAAGCAATCTTGAAAGTCAAAACCGAATAGGTAGAATGTGAAAATCTCGCCCTCAGATTCAGCTTGTAAACATCATCACATCATGTGGAGTAAAGACTTTCTTTCAAATTAGAACTTGTACCCATAAATTCAGTAAAACAAAATTTTGCCGTGGCAAGTTTTTTAAGATAGAATTGTACATTACAAAATGGTAAAATTATACGTGGCCATTATTGTGGGGTCATTGTACACATGCCTACCCTCCGTGTCAACCCTACTACAGTAATTATGCACATCTTCACTTTGAGTGTTGATCCTGCAACCATGACGACACGCTTGTCCACCCTCCGTGTCAGCCTTGCTACAAGAGCATAAATATCAACCCTCCACAATGAGTCTCTCCTGATCAAACAACACATCTACTATGCCTGGTCATTCAAATTGGTGCAACCATCTTATCTCCTAATATCTCTCCAGTTATCTACAAATTGTTACTTATCTACACGTAACATTATATCTATAAGGTACACATTATCTCCTATTTGAATTATATAACTGTCTGCTATTATCTGTTATCTTATCAACAGATTATTAACAAACAAAGGCCCAAGACCCATACTCCATGCTATAAATACAGGTTTCCTTTAAACTTTACTAATCTAATCTAATCTAAGCTAATAGTAATGCTCATTCATACTACAAATTCACCCACGGTGAACACACCTTGAGACCACCTCAAGAACTCTCACACACTAAGTTATTCTTCTATAATTGATGTAGTTACTTGAGCGTTAGAGTCATTTCCTTTGTTTTGCAGGTCTCCCTCTTTAACAAGGTTGAGTCACCATCCGACGTGTAAAGTCTAGAACCCACTTGAACCACTTCCAGCCCCGTACATGGCATTTCCAGATTTTTGTAAGAACATTTGGCGCCCACCTTGCGGCCACGGTAAAACATACCCTGCGGCCTCACATCCTCACAAATCATTAGAACTCTTCAATGGTTAGTACGCATTCCAACATTAGATGCAGCACTCCCATTGAGGCATCCAATCCTCCACAGACGACCATGACCAGCGCAAACACCATCCAACAACTCCAAAACCGCATGGCGGAGATGGAGCGAAGATATGAAGAAGAGATCCAAAGGCTAAAAGCTGACCATGATTAGCCGGAGGTCAGAGCGAGACATCCACAGGGAGACGAGCACTCCCTCCTCACAAGAAATGAACCAACTCAAGGTGAATGACACCCCCGACAACATGCCAACCCTCTGGGCGGTCCCAGCTCAACATAGGTATACCATCCCGAAGGGTGCAAACATGGCGACATCCTTTTGTCAACCGTATTATGAAGGTCGACCTCCCTCCTGGGTGGAAATCTCTCCACTTAGAGAGGTGTGACAGCAACACCAACCCAGACAAACATATGGACGCTTTCCACACCTAGGCAAACCTATACACAAATAACGATGCTGTGCTATGTCAAGTGTTTCCTACTTCTCTATAGGGGCAGCTTTGGCATGGTACGGTGGTCTTCTCCCATAGTCCATAGACAGTTTCGATACCCTTGTCGAAAAATTCAATGAACAATATGTGACCAACCGATCTCACAGGTTAACCTTCACTGCACTAGCCACTCTTCGTCAAGTAGATGAAGAACCTCTTCAAAGGTTCATGGAACGGTTTGGATGATTGACTGTCTAGATCAGAAACCTCAATCCCAAGGTAGCATTACACTCCATGATGTTGGCCCAACGACCTGGCAAGTTCATGGACAGTTTATGCAAGAAACCTTCCTCTAGCATGGACGATATACGCGAATGGGCTAAAGGTTATATACAGATGGAAGAGATGTCAAAGTTCCAAAACAAAGTCCGCTAAGTCTGACAAAAGCAAGAAAAGCATGAAGTGATGACCAAAGTCGACCTCTAGAGGTTGGACAAAAAGAATAGGCTGCACAAACAACAGCTTCTCCTGAAAAGACCAGGTACGAGACATACACTCCCTCAATGGTCAATCGGCCCACGATATTGGAAGAAGCCTTCAATACAGAGGTACAAGTGACACTACCAACTCCCCCATCGTCTCTCAAACCAGGGGCAAACTTGAACAAATATTGTTGATTTCATCGCGGCAATGTCCATAATACTGAAGAGTGTTGGGCCATGAAAGACAAAATTGAAGAACTCATCCAGGCGAGGCACCTGTCATGGTTTGTAAAAAGACCTGACAACCCCTAAATGGAAAACAAACATGGGGACGACAGGGAGATCAATACAGAAATCGGGATGCTGACAAAAGAAGGGACAGAGGGAGACAGAGACAACAGCAACCGAGATTGGAGCGTCAACCCTCTCGCCAACAAGAGAATAAGCCTGCCCAACATATTCGAGGGGTAATCAACACCATCGCGGGTGGTTTCTCGCATGTAGGATCATCCAGCCAGTCTTGAAAAAGGCGTGCTATACGGGACATTGATATAAATTGTGTCAATGCTCTTTCACCATGGAGCCTCCCTCCTATTACATTCACAGATGCATATTTCAAAGGAATAAATCCTATCAACTGGGACAATCCAATGGTCGTTTCCCTTATAATCGCTAACTTCAAGGTGACAAAGGTTCTCATTGATCAAGGTCGCTCTACTGACATTCTATACTTGAAGACTTTTCAGAAGTTGGAGATCTCACTAGACATAATTCAACGTCACCCTGGACCCCTCCTAGGCTTTGCAGGAGAAAGGGTAGACACCCAGGGCTGAACCTTATGACCACCTTCGGTCAGGGTTCACTCTCGAGGAGTTTCACCATTAGGTATTTAATTGTCAATGCCAACACCTCTTACCTTGCTTTGATTGGCAAAAAAAATGCTGAACGAGGTTGGAGCTATCGTCTCCACACCTCACTGAAAGATGAAATTTCCTACCATGATGGAGGAAATTGTCACTATAAAGGCAGATCAGAAGCAAGCCAGACAATGCTACGTAGAGAGTTCGAAAGTGGCACTGTATCCTCCCAACAGGGAGTTAGACAGATACTGTCCCACGTCGGGGGGTACTAGCCAGGTCATGAGCATAGACAAAAGGTCCACCTCTTATACCCTAACTGTCTATACCACTCACCAGGATGACACCTTTGATGTGGATCTGCGTGATGACAACATCGACAAAGGACCAAAGCCAATCAAGGAACTTGTCAAATTGCAGCTCGGACCCAAACCTGGGCAATGTAAACAGCTTAGCAAAGACCTCACCAGTCATGAACATAGACACATAGCTGATGTACTCCCCCCAAGTTCCATTGACAATTTTGACACTCTTGTCAAGAAATTCAGTGCATAATATGCGATCAGCCAGTCTCACAGGATAAGTTCCGTTGCACTAGCCACTCTGCGTCAAGAAGATGACAAACCTCTTCGAAGGTTTATGGAACAATTTAAATGAGTAGCTGTTCAAATCAGAAACCTCAATCCTGAGGTAGCATTACATTCTATGATGCTAGCTTTACGATCAGGCAAGTTCGTGGACAATATCTGCAAGAAACCACCCTCTAACATGGACGAGATACACGAACGGGCTAAAGGTTACATACAAATGGAGGAAATGTCTAAGTTCTGGAATGCAGTCAGTCAGGCCGGAATGAAGTGAGGAAAACATGAAGTGATAGCCAAAGTCGACCCACAGAGGTCGGACAAAAAGCAGAAGCTGGATAAACACTAGCCTCTCTCGAAAAGACCTAGGTATGAGCGATACACTCCTCTAACGGTCAATCGGGCCAAAATCCTGTAAGAAGCCTTCAATACGGAGGTGAAGTTTCCAATGTCTTCATCATCTTTTAAGCCAGGGGCAGATCTAAACAAATACTGCAGATTTCATCACAGTAACAGCCACAATATTGAAGATTGTTGGGCCCTGAAGGACAAGATTGAAGAACTCATCCAGGCAGGGTGCTTATCATGGTTTGTAAAGAGACTTAATAATCACCTAACTGGAAATAGACATGGGGGATGACCTGAAGACCAATACAGGAATCGGGATGCTTACAGAAGAAGAGACAAAACACAAGACAGGGGAAGGCAGAGGCAACAACAGCCCAGGCAGGAGCGTTAGCCTCCTTGCTAATAGGAGAATGAGTCTGCCCAACACATCCACGATGTAATCAACACCATCGAGAGAGGGTTCTCTCACGGAGGATCATTCAGCCAATCCCAAAAAAGACACCTCCATGCTATACAGGACATCGACATCAACTATGTTGATGCTCCCCCACCACGGAGCCTCCCTCTTATTACATTTACAGATGCAGATTTCAAGGAGAGCAATCCTATCAACCAGGATGACCTAATGGTGATTTCCTTTATAATCGCCAACTTTAAAGTGTCGAAAGTCCTCATTGATCAAGGTAGCTTTGCCAACATCCTATACTAGAAGACTTTTCAAAAGTTAGAGGTCTCATCAGACATTATTCAACCTCATCTCGAGCCTCTCCTGGGATTTGCAAGAGAAAAGGTAGAAACTCAGGGCTACGTGGACCTTATGACCACCTTCAGTCAGGGTTCACTCTCGAGGATTTTTACCATCAGGTATTTAATTGTCGATGCCGACACCTCTTATCTTGCTTTGATTAGAAAAACGCTGAACGAGATTGGACCCATTGTCTCCACTTCTCACTTGAAGATGAAATTCTATACCATGACGGGGGAAATAGTCACCATAAAAGCAGATCAGAAACAAGCTCGACAGTGCTATGTAGAGAGCTTGAAAGTGGCACCGTATCCTCCCAATAGGGAGCCAAGCAGATACCATCCCACTTTGAGGGGTAATAGCTAGGTCATGAGCATAGACAATGGGTCCACCCCTTATACCCTAACTGTTTATACAACTCACCATGATGACACCTTCGATATAGACCCGTACGATGACAACATCGACAAAGGACCAAAGCCAATCGAGGAACTTGTCAAATTGTAGCTCGGCCCCAAACTCGAGCAATGTACACAGCTTAGCAAAGACCTCACTGGTCATGAGCATAGACACATAGCTGATGTACTCCGCAAAAATGTAACCCTTTTCGCCTGGCAACCATCCGACATGTCGGGCATTGATCCTAACATCATATGCCATAAGTTGGCAATATGTCCACAGGCTAAGCCAATAACTCAGAAGAAGTGGAATATAGGGGAAGAAAGACGAAAAGCAAAGAAGGAAGAGGTCGACAAATTACTCAAAGACAATTTTATCAGAGAAGTCAGATATTCTACTTGGCTAGCCAATGTCGTCATGGTCAAAAAGGCCAACGGTAAATGGCATATGTGCATAGACTTTATAGATCTCGACAAGGCAAGCCCAAAGGACACGTACCCATTACCCAGCATTGACAGACTGGTGGATGGCGCGTCCGGTTTCCAAATCCTGAGTTTCCTAGATGCATATTCTAAGTACAACTAGATCAGAATGCACACCCCAGACGAAGAAAAGAAAACATTCATTATTGAGGATGCCAATTATTGCTACAAAGTCATGCCTTTCGGCCTCAAGAATGCAAGGGCCACATACCAGCAACTGATGGACCGTGTCTTCAGAAAATAGATCGGATGCAACATTGAGGTCTACGTTGATGACATGGTCATCAAGTCCCAGAGTGTAGCCCAACACATAGCGAATCTAGAAGAGGTATTTGAAGAAGTATGAAAGTATGACATGCGTCTCAACCCCAAAAAATGCACATTCGGGGTGGGTGGTGGTAAGTTCCTTGGTTTTATGATTACACACTGTGAATCAAAGCCAACCTGGACAAATGCTCAGACATATTACAGATGCATATCCCGACCAATGTCACTAAGGTTCAAAAATTGAACGGAAGACTAGCGGCTTTGTCAACGTTCCTCCCGAAACTAGCTGAAAAGGAAAAGCCTTTCTCCAAACTGCTCAATAAGATCGAACCTTTCCACTGGGATGAAATTTGTGAGTAGGCCTTCGAGGCATTCAAAAAGACAATTGTAGCACCACCTATCCTAAGTCGACCTAGACTGGAGGCACCATTGCTCTTATATTTTTCAGTGGTAGACGAAGTTGTCAGCTCAGCTCTTGTCCAAAAAGAAGGGAAACATCAACTCCCTATCTATTTCATTAGCCGCATGCTACATAATGCCGAGAAACGCTATCAAATGATAGAAAAGATAGCCTTGGAACTAGTCACTTCCACCAGACGCCTTTGGCCCTATTTCCAAAGTCATCAGGTGATAGTTAAAACTAACTATCCTATCAAGCAGGTACTACGGAAACCTGAACTGGTAGGCAGGATGGTGGCATGGTCAGTCGAATTGTCAGAATTTGACATTTAGTATGAACCACGTGGTCCCATGAAGACACAATTCAAGGTGGACTTCCTAGCAGAGTTTGCGGGGAAAGACAAACCTACCCCAGATTGGTGGAATCTCTATATGGATGGAGCGTCCAATGTACAGGGAAGCGGAGCAGGTATTATTCTTGAGGGACCTGGCAACATCTCACTAGAGCAAGCCCTCAAGCTTAATTTCAAAGCCTTAAACAACAAAACCGAGTATGAGGCACTCATTGTAGGACTTAAGCTCGCAAAAGAAGTCGAGGATAAATGCCTGAGGTGCTACTTCGACTCACAGCTCATCCAAGGACAGGTAGCCAACAAGTTTCAAACCAAAGTTGGCCATTACTAAGAATACCAGACACCTCAAAACCATCATCCAGGAAACACTGCAAACTCCCACCATAGACACCCAAGAGGTAGTGGTCGGCGAAGAGGAGGAACCTAACTGGATGACCCCTTACAAAAATTTTCTCACCAAGGGGACACTGCCAACAGATGAAAACGAGGCCCGACGTCTAAAGAGGAAAGCTAGCTACTACTTCATCCTTGATGGCGAACTATTCAAAAGAGGGCTGACAGCGCCTCTACTAAAGTGTTTGGACAACTAACAGGCGAACTATGTTTTCGATTTCACTCGGTAGTATAAAAAGTGTCAAGAGTTTGTGGATGTCCCGCAGACTCCCCTTAAAAACCTTCACGCCCTAGTTTCCCCATGGCCCTTTGCCATATGGGGGATGGACATCCTGTGACCCCTACCAAGAGCTCCAGGAATGGTCAAGTTTTTACTGGTAGCCATCAACTATTTCACCAAGTGGATTGAAGGAAAGCCTTTACATGAAATAACAACCAGTGAAGTAGAAACCTTTACATGGAAACATCTCATATGCAGATACGGTTTACCCTTTTCTATCGTTACTGACAACGATACGTATTTCAAAGAACAGACCTATGAAGACTTCCTTACATGGCTGGTATCAAACACCTAGTCACCTTTGTCGAGCATCCCCAAACCAACGGTCAGGTGGAAGCAGCAAACAGAGTCATCCTCTGAGCCTTGCGTAAGAGACTTTACAAGTCTAAAGGTCTCTGGAAAGGAAAGCTCCCCAACATACTCTGAGTCTATCACTGCTCACCTCAAAGTACTACAAATGAAACTCCTTTTCGACTTACATATGACACTGACGTCATGATTCCTGTCGAACTTGGAGAACCATCGATAAAAAGAATGCTCTTTCAAGAACAACACAACGAGGAAAACATGAGGGTCGAACTAGAAATTGTTGGGGAAGTTCAAGACATGGCCAGAATCAGAGAAGAAGCTGCCAAGCTCCGATGATAAGAAGATACAACTCGAAGGTTCAACCACGAACCTTCCAGCCAAGAGACTTAGTCTGGCGTGTCCGGGGTAAAGCTAGAAAGGACCCCCAAGCAGGCAAACTTGGACCTAAGTCGGAAGGCCCATTTAGGGTCGTCACCAACCTGGACAATGATGCTTACAAGCTACAGGAACTAAGTGGTAAAGACATTCCAAGGAAATGGAATGCTACCCACCTGAAGTTATACTATAGCTAATAAATTGAAGGCTGGATGGCGTACTCTTTTTCCTAATCAAGCTTTTTGTCCTTATAAAAAACAAGGTTTTGGCTTGAAAGGTTTTCACGAGGCTTATTCGGAGAACAACAAGGGAATATGTACTTTAATTGCTACATCAATAAAATATATTTCTCTTTCTATATGTACTTGTGTCAACATTGTAGGAACATGACAAAAGCAGGACCAATGCCCGAATATTGTCTAAGGTCCAACCTCGACAAAACCCAGGACCATGTCCTGGTATTACTCGCCAAGGTCTACCCTTGGCGAGCCTCACTAAAATCCAGGGCGAACTCGTCCTGGTACTCTCCAAAGGTCCATAAAACCCTAAGGCCTCCCTAGTGGATCTCTAGCAAAATCCAAGGCAGCCCCTTGGTTGATTACATGTTCTTAATATCCATTTATTCAATGAACCTAAAAAAACCCAGGACCAGTTCCTAATACTCTCCGAAGGTCCATAAAATCCTAGGGCCTCCTTAGGTGGACCTCCAGCAAAAGCCAAGGCAGCCCCTTGGTCGATTATAGTTTCTTAATATCCATTTACTCGGTGAACCTTGACAAAACCCAGGACCAGTTCCTGGTACTCTCCAAAGGTCCGTAAAACCCTAGGGCTTCAATAGATGGACCTCCAGCAAAATCCAAGGCAGCCCCTTAGTTGATTACAGGTTCTTAATATCCATTTACTTGGTGAACCTCGACAAAACCTAGGACTAGTTCCTGGTGCTCTCCAAAGGTCCGTAAAACCCTAGGGCTTCCCTAGGTGGACCTCCAGCAAAACCCAAGGCAGCCTCTTGGTCGATTGCAGGTTCTTAATATCCATTTACTTGGTGAACCTTGACAAAACCCAGGACTAGTTCCTGGTACTCTCCAAAGGTTCGTAAAACCCTAAGGCTTCCTAAGGTGGACCTCCAGCAAAATCCAAGGCATCCCCTTGGTCGGTAACAGGTTCATAAACCCAAGTCTTGGTAGACCTCTATTTCAAAAATTCAGGACGTAAGTGTCATTGGTTGGTCTCCAATGATCCGCAAAACCCAAGACCAGCTCTTGGTAACTCACAATTTTCAACAAAACCCAAGGTTCAACCTTGGTCA
The DNA here is from genome assembly GCA_013407115.1 of Glycine latifolia. Taxonomy (NCBI): domain Eukaryota; kingdom Viridiplantae; phylum Streptophyta; class Magnoliopsida; order Fabales; family Fabaceae; genus Glycine; species Glycine latifolia. The sequence continues at coordinate 20,127,313 of CM023946.1, read as the reverse complement.
GCCTCATTATCACCATGTTTTCCGCAATAGAAACTTAAGGTACTCAAAGTCCACTCTTGATAATTTTCAGTATTCTTAAACTTTTATCTTTGGAGAGGTACAGGTTCCTAAGAATACAAAACCCAAGGTTTATCCATGGTATACTAAAGTCCAAGGTCCACCCTTGGCACACTAAACCCAAGACAAGCTCTTGGTACTCTCACTCCTATGAAACCTCGACATGCAGAACCATGGGATTATTAATTGTGCAGACACATGTGTCTAAGGTCCACCCTTGACACTCCAAACCCAAGATGTGCTCTTGGTGCTTTCACTCACTTGGAACCTCGACAAGCAAGACTACAGACTTAGCCAGTTGCTGAAGCAAGAGTCTAACATAGGTGTCCAAGGACCGCCTATGATGCTTCCAAACCCAAGACAAGCTCTTGGTACTCACATGCATTTGGAACCTCGACAAGCAAGGTTAAAGACTTAGCCATTTGCGAAAACAAGAATCCAATGTCAATTCAAGGATCACCCTTGACATGCAAAATCCAAGATATACTCTTGGTACTTCAGTCACTTGAAAGCTTCAACAAGCAAAGTCCACAGACCAATCCATTCATTTTCTAACATGGAAATTAGACAAGACATTACCAAAATACAGTGTCTTACTTTTTCAATGTTATTCAAGTGATTTATACTCGTTAACACAAAAATTCATAGAAGACAATATGCAAGAAATAGAAGATTGAAGAAATAGAAGAAAAGATGAATATTTTCATTAATTTGTTAACACTTTACATGGCCTCTATGGCCAAAAGTTAAAACAAAAAACATAGCAGCCTACATGTTGGCTACTTCACTAGCACTTTCTTTAGCAGAGCTGATCTCCTCCTCATCGATCAAGACTCCACCTTTCACATCCTTGAAAGGGTCAAATAGACCCAAGTCAAGATCCTTTGCAAAGAGGCCAGCCTAGCGAACAACTTTGAGGAAGCCCTTCTCATGTTGCTCCATTGCCTCTCTTTTGTAGACTACCAGCTCTTCATCAAGCTCTTTGCTAACTGCCATCTCTATAGCAAGTCCAAGCTTGGATTCCTTCAGCTTCTCCTCTAACTTGGCCACCCTCTTGGCCAAATACTATTTTTCAACAGTGACCTTGTCAACCTTGCTAGCCAAGTCCATCTTCTCCTTCAACAAAGCTCTGCCTTGGGTGACTAGCTCATCACCATCAACTCGGGTACACAGTAGCTTGGCCAAAGCGCCACCAGCCTTGGCAGATAACTGATGGTTAGACCTGACCATCTTAGCAACAGCCACCATGGCACTGTTCAGCTTGGAGTGCTCCACCGACATACATTGCAGACAACCGACTTCAACTTGGCTAGCTCCCTCTCCATAAAACAGCTTTGTTCACGGCCTCTTGGTGCAAATGTCTATTCTCCTCCAGAATTGCAATGCTCCTCTGCGAAAAGAGCTTCGCAGCATCAGTAGAACATTGAGGGCTGACAGACCGAATCAACTTCTTGTCAAACAGGGTCGACACTCTCTGCTCAAGACTATGCCCTACACTCCTCAGTGAGTCAACCTTCCTTGGAGCATTTACAAACTCAAGGGAGGTGACAAGGAGAGAAGCAGGAACTGACATAATAGAAGGAAAAGGTGGAGAAGTCGAAATGGCAGGAGCAGATAAGACAGGGACGACAACAGGTGGAGCAAGAGTGGCAGAAATTGGAACTGGGCTCAGAGCAGCAGTAGCAATCGGAATCGGGCTCAGACTAGCAGCAGCAACCAGAGCCTGGACAATAGGTAGTGGAGTAGAGGAAGCAGCAGGAACAACAATCACTGTCAGATTCAGGGTCGAACAGGAGGAGGAGAAGTTGGCGCACGAGGAAGAAGCCCAGCAGCCTCCCTCGTCACACACAAGCTGCGAGGGGCTCGAGACTTCTTGCGACCAGATGACCCAACACCTTCATCCCTCTTCCTCTAAGCCAATGCAGAGGGGGAGGTGCTAGGGAAATTAGTATCAAGTTCAGAAGGGCCAACCCCAACAATGGGTCGACCTTCCTCTTTCACCCGTAAGCTAGCTCAGAGGCTAGGGGACTTATGTACAATACAAAATGGTGAAATTACACGTGACCATTACTGTGGGTCACTGTACACGTGTCTACCCTCCGTGTCAACCCTGCTACAGTAATTGTGCACATCTCCACTCTGAGTGTTGATCCTGCAACCATGACGACATGCTTGTCTGCCCTCTGTGTCAGCCTTGCTATAGGAGTGCAGACATCAACCCTCCACAGTGAGTCTCTCCTGATTAAACATCATATCTACTATGTCTGGTCATTCAAATTGGTGCAACCATCTTATCTCCTAATATCTCTCCACTTATCTACAAGTTGTTACTTATCTACAAGTAACAACATATCTATAAGGTACACATTATCTCCTATTTGAATTATATAATTGCCTGCTATTATCTGTTATCTTATCAACATATTATTAACAAACAAAGGCCCAAGTCTCATACTCCATGCTACAAATACAGGTTCCCTCTAAACCTTTACTAATCTAAGCTAATACTAATGCTCATTCATACTACAAATTCACCCACGGTGAACACACCCTGAGACCATCTCAAGAACTCTCACACACTTAGTTATTCTTTTATAATTGATGTACTTACTTGAGCATCTGAGTCATTTCCTTTGTTTTGTATGTCCCCCTCCTTAACAAGGTTGACTCACCATCTGACGTGTAAAGTCTGAAACCCACCTGGACCACTTACAGTCCTGTACGTGGCATTTCCAGATTTTGGGAAGAATAGAAATATATATTTAATAAAAATGATTGTAAATTAACAATTAATTAGTTACAAGTGTACAAGAAAATTAGTGTTCAATTACTGACCTTGAACTGGATCAGCAATGCTATTGCTACCATCTATTTCCTGCTATACTATTCCACGTTTTGATTTCCCTATTCTTATCATGATGATGCCATCATATAAGGATGTTGATATCACCTTCTTGTGCTGTAACCTTTAACTTGTCAGCACTCGTTTCAGATTTTATGCTATGATTCTTCACGATGCATGTATATTCAAAAAATAATAATTTTATAATTTTTCATTTCTTTTTCTTAAAAGTTATATAATTCTATGTATTTTCTTTTAAATATATAATAAAAATATTTTAATTATTATAATAATATTTCTTCAGTTGATAAAAACATTATCAAATAATATAATACTTCACAAATTCTATATAACCTTTAAATATAAAAATAATTCAAATATATATAAAAATGTAAATAAAATAGTCTTCAAAAATATTATTAGGAAGTATACTTAATAGTTCTATAATTAAAATTTGTGACATTAAATATTGAGAGCGAGATTAAATTGTTACGAACTTTATTGCCAAATATAATTTAAAGGTTTGTGACAGATTTTGTGATGAGCATCTTTGAAGGACATATATTTGTCACAAAATCCCTCGAAAAACATTCAATATTTACTTGTGGCGATCAACAACTTTAAGAAGGATAAAATTCAACCACAATATCCCTCACAGAAAGAAATTTATTTATTCTGTGACTGTATTTGTGACAAATATTATAGAGAAGAAAAATATTTATCACTAAAGTCGTTACAAAGTAACAAATAAATGTTCATCACAAAATTTTATCATCCGTCACAACTGTCACTATTTGAGAGGGAATATATTTTGTCACTAAAGTTATTTTTCCTAGTAGTGAAGCATGCACACATTGATTCAAGGAAATGATGGTTAAGTGCTTGCGAACTAACTCGATTATATTTTTATGCAATGGTCATTAAATGGAGATATATAATAAAAATTAACAACTACCAATAAAAAAAAACAGTGGTCATTAAATAGTTTTTTATTTTAACAAGCAAAATATTTATTATTAGCAATATTAGAAGAGATATTGTATCAATTATATTAATAGCCGATTTTATTGACTTTTTGTTCATTGGAACTCTATTTATCCTTAATCCTAATTAGCTATTCATCAATAATAATTCATCTTTCATTTACCAAATTTTCTATTTCCTAAAAAGAAGAATTACAGAATTGTCACATGCAAGTACCAATTACCAAATTTGTTGCACGTATATTATTATGATCTCTTTTTGAAAAATTACTCCATCCGTGTTAAAATAAATATTGCATTTGAAAAAAAATACCTCAAAATAAATATCATGTTAATTTTTTAATATAATATTAATTTTTTTCCACTAATACCTCTAATAAGTTTCATTTTATCTTTTCAATGTAATACTAATACAGTTTTTTTCATCTATTTAATAAGGATACTTTTGTAAAATTATTATTATTATTTATCTATTTATTAAATTTTCTTGATATGTGTAAAATAATCTAAAACAAACTTATTTTGGAACAGATTAGAGAAAGTATTATATAATCTAAGATCATGTGGTCATGCATTGATGCTCAATTTCTATGTAATATATTTATTACAATATTGACTTTAGACCAAATGTTTTTTCCACAATAAATAAACTATAAGTATTCCATGCATCTCATTATAATTGTTGCGTTAGAAGAAAAAATAAGTGACAAAATCATTGTTAGTTTATCTTTTCATTGTCATTAAATACTCCTCCCGTTCTATCAACATTAGTGCTAGTAACAAAAACTGACGCTCATGGCAACAATAATAGCAGTAAAGTTGGTGGTGATAGTGATAGCAGTTGAAAGAACCATTTCAAATGTGTGTGCAATTCTAAAACTAAAAACCAAATTCACAACTATTTTTTCTTGCTTTTGAAAATGAATGTAAAAGTTTTAAAATGACTTAAAAATCATTTTAGTTCCATTTTACTAAACATATTTTATTTTTAAAATCACTTTTGAAAATCAAAAATCAAAAACTCTTAATCACTCCAAACTTGATAATCAAAATTTGAATTTTATGATGATTAAAAAAAAATTAAAAATTATAAGGACAATATAAAATGATATCATGCATATTACCTCAAATCCCCTACCGCTAGGTGATAACTGATTGTCGCATCATTTCAAAATAATTAAACTATGCTAATTCTGTAGTATAGGATTAACCTAGGTCGACTTAGAGACACGATCAATTTGGTTCCAACTTCAATTCACTAATAAAAAATAGGGAGATTTTAATCAAACAATTTACATGTGATGAATAAAAACTATAGAAAAATGTAGAAACTGACAGAATTGATAAGAGGTATTGTAAAACAGATTAAAGAATATCAATCCAATTCACTAAATCAAGCAATGCGAATTATCATAGTTCTCAGATAATGATCTTGTTATGAAAGTTCATTCAATTTCATTAGAAGCAGTTCAATCGAATTAACTCCTAAATTAATTGAAACCACAAACCTAATTGAAGTATCATCCAAATAATCTGTGATTATAATTCGAAATTAACAAATGAATCTGTAATCTATTCCGTTTTCAATCCTAAAAACATTCATAATCATGAAAATCGAATAAAGGATTGAAGAAGAAAATAAAGATTCACACAGAAATTGAAATACCAAACCAGAACTCAAATTCTTCTAGCTTGGACTGGATCCTTGGATATTGTTTAGCCTTCCATGATCATCATCAGTGAAAGACACACGAAATTAGTGTAAGAAAATGGAAGAACAGAAACGAAAATGAAGTAGAAAACTGAAGAACAGTGAATAACAATTGAGAGAAAAAGAAAGAGAAATTTTAGTTCTGGAAACTTCTAAAAGAAACTACAAATTCTGTTTGTGCTAAAAATGAAGTGTAAAAATCTCACTAACTAATTGCACTAGTAAATAGTGACTGAGTCAGTAGGAAATGATGGGCCATGATTAGGCCCATCTAATCTAACTAATTACTAATTGCACCAATTTATAACCCTGAATTCAAGTGCAGAGGTTCTGACTTTCAAGCCTAAAATGACCCTCAAAATGATAGAATTTCCCTCAGCTTATATCTGACAAAATTGTAGATCTTTTCCTTATATTTCCAGGGAATACTCATATGAGCCATTTGGAGTTCTATAGAAATCTCTAGGTCCTGCACAAGGAAGATAGGTCAAGTAAGCAAAAAATTCAAAAATAAGCAACAATTATCAATTAAGTCCACTTGTTTCCCTAAGACAAAAAGTACCATTTGGAGTGTTGCTTTATATTTAGGTTACAGTCTCTGCACTATTGTCTTCATCTTTCTCTGGTTGTGTTTGTTTCAGATGTAGTTGGAAGCATTTCCTTATACTTTGCATTTATTGTTTCTGATATAGTTCGCGCAAGGTTTTTTAGGTTAGTGTGTTTCCGTCTCGGGCATTGATTTAGATTCACTAACTCTTTGCTCACATTTATCTTTGTTGGTGAATCTGAAGAGTAAAATAGATGAGACGGATCAAATCTAATGTTTTATGGTTCTGAATTCGTGTGACAGATACGATATCAAGTTGAACGATGCAATTCTCGCCGAGGATAAGCATAAACCTATGTAAGATTTTTCTCCTCTCTATTAGTTGTTTTTGCATAACTTCATGTAAGAATTTTGATAGTGTGGTATTATTTTGCCTCTCTTTTTCTGTGAATTAATTTTCAGTCAGAGGACCAATTCCTTGAATGTAAGAGTTTTGATAGTGTGGTTTTATGTGGAAATTATGATACTTAATTTTCAGTCAAAGACTTGGTTCTGTCTTGTGATGTGTTGTGCTCTGTTCTTCATCAAAGATTGGAGTAGTTCTAGCAACTTGTTTTTCTCTTTTAGGCAAACAAATCAGTTAGCTACACTTTACATGCTCCAAGGTTATTGCTTAAGCCATCTAGAGAACTCATCCAGAGAAGGGCTCACTCTTTCTCTGTTCTCTCTCCTTCTTTGTGACCACCTTTTTAATACTGGTACTAATATTTTGATATAATTTTCATGTTTTGAATTGTTAATGGTTATTATGAATTGATCAAGTTGTTTATGTATCAATATTAATGAGTCAATGACAGAATGCTGCAGTCACAGAATGAGCGTCTAGATTTGTGCTTGATTCCAAGTTAATTTTTATCAGATTTTTCAAAATTTAAACTGTTAAAATTAGGAGTCCGGCCTTGTTAAAATTTTGATCAGCTTATATGATCTGATTTTTTTAGCTGATATGACATTTTACTGATAAACATGTAATTTTACTGCCAACATATATGCCATTTTTTGAATCATATTATAAATTATGGCAGATTGTATTAATATTATTTTTAAAAAGTCATAATATTTTATTTCAGTGAACCCGACCCCTACAAATAACAAAATGAAACAAAAATTAAGAGATAGCAAAAAGCTTCAGGTGCTACTATAAAGTCTATATGTTAACATTAGATAAATACTGGTACCGGTAGTGATGGCCAAAGAATTGCCACTACATCTCACAATAGTATTTTTATTATCATAAAACATGCATGCTAGGATACTATAATATTATAATATTTTAAGTGATAATGGTAGGATCAACTCATAAGTTTCATCAGTCATAGCTTAATTAGTATTATTTTATTTGATGTAGTTTGCGTTAGAGGGAGCATGAGTTGGTGGCCAATTAGTAGGAAATCCTCGAGTGATAGATCAATGGTTCAAACTTTTAAGAGTTTTCTTCTGGTATAGGCTTTGCTTTTGGGATATTTAGTTAAAGGATTGTTGCAAGGAGGATTTTATCCTGTACGGTTTTGGAGGTTCTTATGCAGGGTATTTGCTGTTGCGGGTAACCTTGTTTTTTGGATTTCAATTGTACTCTTATAGCTTTTGTTTTATTGTTCTGCTATAATCGTGTGTGATCTTTGGTAGTTCCCAGTCTTGGCACAACTTGTGCTTTTCTGGACTTAATAAAATTATTTTGTGCATTTAAAAAGAATTATAATTTTTGAAATGAAATAAAAATAGTGACTGATTTTAGTTGTTATTATGTTAAATTAGTTATTTTAAAATTTAGAAGTTAATAAAAAGAATTAATGTTTTTAATGAAAAATTAAAGAAAAACTAAAAGATAGGCAAAATTTGTGTGTAAGCTTTATTAGACTCACAAGAATTGAAAGATCAAAACAGAATCTTTGAAAAGTCCAAGTCATTTTATTAGACTCACAAGAATTCATAATTGATAAAATTTGTGGTAGTAATGTTTTAGCAGTTGAGATCTCATCTAAACATAGGCAATGTTTGACTTGCTTTTTTTAATTAAAAATTATTTCAAATTAAGGTTTTTTAGAGGAAAAATACTTTACAGTTAAAACTTAAAAAATAAGAACTTTAAAATAAACTGTGCCTGTTAGCTTTAAAATTAATTCATTATATGCAATCGAAATTTATAATATTTAAATAAGTTTCAACTACAAATTTGGCATTAGATTTAGAGCACGTGTGTCATGATGAAACAATCAGGCTTTTAAATAATATGTCCAGTTATATTGCATTATGTGCTGTATATTTAGTGATTAAATATATTCAGCAAAAAAAGTAACCTAAATATATCATATACTATATGAAAAACTCAATAAGAATTGTTAAATGGCATAATCAAACTTTAACAATATCAGTTGCCTAAGAGATGTTAATCTATTTCCAGCGGCAGGGTGCGTTATTGGTTGCAACTTGCAGGAAATATAGGGAGGCCAAAGAGCATGTTAGTTTCATTTTAAATTAATTTGAATATCAAAAGTTTTTTTTAAAGGAATATCAAAAGGTTATTAAACCATATAAAAGAAAAAGCGTTACAGCTAAATGTCTCAACTGGTGCCATTTGGAGAAAATAATGTTAATCTCTCCATCTCTCTCTACTTGTTTGTTCCCCATACTTAACATTATTTATTTATTGGTATATATACACATATATACATGCATGTTGGCACATAGGGCTCTCTACCCCCAATATTAGAAGGTCATGCTTGAAAAGTGTGTTTTATTCATTGTTTTCTTCATTGTTAATGGTGAGAAGATATAACGGGTACATTGTTAATGGAGTTAGATTTCATACAAAGACACGTGAAAGGTGTTTGAAGACTCAAAACAGTGGCATTGTTGTAACTGTTAAAACATTAAGTTATGTCAGTTCAAGAGACAAAAACCCAAAGGAGAAATCCACTACTATGGTGCACTAACAGATATAATTCAATTGGATTATTCGGGAAGATATAAGATTGTCCTTTTCAAGTGTGATTGGGTTGATATAAATAGGGGCTGCAAAATTGATAATTTTGGTATGACATTAGTGAATTTCAATTATTTGCAACATACAGGAAATGATATATGTGATGACCCATTTGTTTTTGCATCTCAAGCTAAGAAAGTATTTTATGTGGAGAATAAAACACAAAATGATTGGCTTGATGTCGTGCATGCTAAAATCCGAGATGTATATGATATGGGTGATGAGGAATCCAATGACATAGATCAAGGAAATGAACAAGTCTTACAAGAGATAAATGATAATGATTTGATTAGACCAGAAGCTGATGATAATGAAGATATCATTGAAGTTACAATACCTATGGAGAACATTTTACCACATGACAAAGGATGATAATTATATAGATGGTGATGAGAGTGATGATGACTTCTTCTGATTTGTTTTTATTTGTTCTATTTGAACATTTGGTTATATTTTTCGTGTATATGTGTTGAACATTTTGTCACATTTATATACTCTTATTTCTTTCTTTAGTTTTTTGTTCTTATTTTTCATTACTCTTGTGTTTATTTTTTTATGTATAATATCCCTCCTCCTTACCTGCACATAGCACGGAGCCTCCGGGCAATGGGGGTTTCGTGGTGTTGTCAGTTTTCTATCAAAGTTTGTTTGGTTGTTTCCTCAATAGTTGATTCTTGGTGATTGGAGATTGGTGAGAAAAAAGAGCTTACAAGTAATCTAAATTCACATTTTAGGTAATTATATTCACACCACTTTTGTTTTTGGCATGGTGTTTAAAAATTTCATAGTCAATAATGTAGCTATATCTACTTTTTATTTTATTTTATTTTTTGGATTGATTTATTCAGAGTACTATGATAAACTGTAGAAAGTTGAATATCATTCAGAATGATGGTCAATCACAAGCAAAAGAGCAATCAATTGAAAGCTCTACTGATGTGAACCAAAATAACAACTTTATAATTGAAGAAAATGTACAATTTGAAGGAGGTATAAAGATTTTAACTTAATTTCTTTATTTTATATTGAATTTTTTATAACACAATTGTTTGTTAATTAAATCAACAATCACAAACAGAACAACACATACAAGAAGAAAATCATGGTGAGTCTTATACTTCTCTTGGAAGTGCAAGTGAAAGTTCAACTAAAGGTAATTATAATTTTTGGTCTTTTTAACAATGCTAGTATATACACTTTCCTTTCTCTCTCTCTCTCTCTCTCTCTCTCTCTCTCTATATATATATATATATATATATATTTGATGAATGTCATATCCATGAATGATTTAGGTAAAAAGAGGACTAGAGGTTATACACATATGTTAGATGTGTGGGACTTGCCAGATGGAGAATTCATGCTTGTTGAAGTAGATCATTGGGGCAATCCTATGGGTTGGGAAGGAAAAACTCTATTGAATGCAATGGAGAGCTTGGTAAGGAGACACCAATGTGCTCCTATCAATTTTCTTAGTTGGAAAGACATGCCTGATGACTATATTACTGACATGGTTGAATTGATTCAGGTCTAGTATAATACTTTATAAGTGTTGTTTCATTTTTCTTCTTGTAAAAAAATTGGTTTCTAACAAAATTGTTTTTTTTTGTTTGTTGATGATACTCATAATAGAGTAAGTTTCGATTTGTTCCTGAACTAACTTAACAAACAAAGGAAATATTGATTGATGACATGAGTCTAAAATGGAGGCAATTTAAATATGAACTGAAATGAAAAGGATATGATGAAAGCAAAACTAAGGAGGAAATGATTGCTCACATCTCAGATCCAAGGGTTGATCCTTCTCAATATAGTGATTTAGTTCATTATTGGTGTTCCGAGAAAGGACATGTATATATGTACAATGTCACCAACCTTTGTCTAACATAACAGTTATTATATGCTTATTTTTATTATTTACTTTTTTATATTTGTTGGTTATAAAAAATAAGCAACATTAACAAAAGGAATCGCTCAACATATGAGGATTTGCATTGCATGGGAACCAAGAATCTTCCAAGATAGATTCATGAGATGGTTTGTCTTTTTTTATAGTTTTTCTCAATATTTAATTGCTTAGTACAAATAGGATGATTGATTTTTTTATCTAATGTTAGACAACAAAGGCTAAAGGAGTGCAACCTTCTCGGGCAGAAATTTATATTGACACTCGAACTCGAAGAGATGGAAGCATTGTTACTGAAAAGGCTGCTAGTGTAATTGTAAGAATTTTAATTTTTATTTCAATACTTTCTCTTTGTTTATATTTTGTTTTGCTCAATTTTCTAATAAAGGGTCATGGTGTGAGGGCGAGTAACTAATGAGGAGATGAGTTTTGTTTGGTGACATTGAAGTATTGAGGATATTGATGAATGGTAATAATTTATAAGGTGTATTTATTTAGGATGAACTAAAAAAGAAAATGATTGAAGTAGAGAATTCACAAAATTTACAAAACACCCAAGATTCTACTAATTGGACAAATGATATATATTCAAAAGTCAAAGGAACTGAGAAAAGAGGACGTGTGCATTGTCTTGGCAAGCTTCCACATCAAGCAAGTTCATCTCAAAGCTCTTTTGCAAACAATAGAATTCAAAAATTGGAGAATTTGCTTGGGAATCTTGTTGCTGTCCTTAAAGTGCGATTTGCAGAATATCCACAAATTAATCAAGTCTTAGAAGCTATAGATCAAGAGGTATGAATTTATAATTCAACTTATTCAAAGATTTAACTATGATATGATATTTTACAAAGAAAAACATTCTTTTAATTTAGGTACCTACAAATGGTTCTACTAGTAACAATCATCACACTACAAGTGATCCTAACTAGAGGTGAGAATTGACTCAAATTTGTTTAATTTACTATTTGAATTGGTTTTTTTTTTAAGCTTTACCTCTTTGAATTTGTTTAATTTATTCAAATTATTACTTAAAATAATTTGTTGTTTGCTGGTTGTGTATGCTTGTTATATCACACAATAACCAATAATGTTACTGGGACGATTGATATGCTGTTGTGTTACGCCCAAAGTGAATCCAAATCACCAGAAAAAGTGACACCGAGTCATCAAAAATCAAAAAGTACTAAAGCTCATGTTTTGACGTCCAGGTCTTCTTCTTTTCTTTTGTGTTATTAGTCAGTTTGATTTATTTTAATAGTTTAATATATGCTTGATCATTTTAAAAAATTATTGGTGACTTAATTCATGATTGTGCAGATTGGTGATTACTTGAATATGGCTATTCTATTGGTTATTGTGAATCTGGATATCATCTCAGCTTGGCTAGATGTTTTGGGACATAAATACTTTTGTTTGTTTTTGTGATTATGTAATTGTACTTGAATGTGACTACTCTGTTGGTTATTGTGGATGGTAGATATCATTTCATCTTTGTTAAGTATTTTGGGATACATAAACACTCTTGTTTATTTTTGTGATTATGTGACTTCCTTGGAAAATGGACCTTTGTTCCCTTCATCCCTCAGATAGAGAGGAGTTTAATTAGTCTGTGTTTGTCAATTTTCAATGTGTGCTCCAATGTTTCAAAATTAGTAGAACTTTTTTGTTAAGTAAGACAATTACTTTATTGTATAGCTTAGACGATTAACTTAGATACAATTGATATTTATTTTATCTAGATAACTAAATAATAATAATAATAATAATAATAATAATAATAATAATAATAATAATTTGCAAACGTAAAGCATTTCAATAGATGATGGGTAGCGTGATTTTTTTATTAGGTGACATTTACCTACGGTTAAAGCCTATAAGTACAAGTTAATGGTTTGTATCTACAATCTTTCAATGGTAGGCATAAGTTAATAACCTTTACCTATAGTTGGAGGCTGTAGGTATATGTTAATGACTTTTACCTACAGTTATAGGTTGTAGTTATACGTTAATGACTTTTACCTACACCTAGAATAAATTGTAAGTACTACTTATAGTGACAGACAAATATAATCATAGGTAAAGATATGCCCGTAGGTAAAACTTGTACATACAGACTAATAACCGTCACAATAGGACCCCTCAAAGTTGACGGAAAAAATGATTGTAGGTAAATGTTAATTATACTTTTACCTACAGATAATTGACTTATAGTGACAGATTTTGTCTGTAGGTATAAGTCAATTTTGTTGTAGTGAGCCATATTATTCACAAGCACACTTAATGTCGTAGATAATGTAGAAGTACGAGGACAACGATGAAAAAATTATTACTTTGATTAATAATGTATCTATTGTTACTTTTGTTTAAATAATTCTTATAAAAATGTCCTTTTTTATTATTCAATCTAATAGCTTAAAGAAATTATAGAATTTTTTTAAAAAAGGAGTGACAATGGACACATCAAAGTAGCAACAGACACTACTTTTACATTAATAAATCAGTGTAAATGATAACTTCCACAAACCTTGAGAGAAGAAATCTTGCAAGAGGGCTTAAATTGCTATTTGAATGAACTTCCTTGTTTTGTTTCTGATTGAGGTGATGGATTAGACTACCTCAGTGCAGACTGTTTCTATAATGTTTAATGGCTTGTCACATACACTTAAAAAAAAGGCCAAGATACCATCGAAAAATGAATGACCATGATACCACCGATTGGAGCAATGCACATTGAATAACCAAAAATTCCATCGACAAAATGAACGGTCTAGATATCATAGATTGAAGCAATGCACATTGAATGACCAAGATCCCACTGAATGAATTGTTACTGTTAGATTTTTTCTATAAATACAATGCATATATTTCCATAATATACACTAACTCACATACTCACTTTCTCTAGTTCTCATATATCCCTCTTTAACTTCTTTTTGGCATTAGTACCAAAGCCTAAACCATGGCATTTACCGTTGCTTCTCTTCTTTGGAAACAACACCTTCATAGATTGAGAGAAGTATGTAATACATTCTGTTTAATTGAATGATAATTATGTTATGATTCACAAAAAATGTTATTGTTATTATTCTGATTTCTGTAGGTAACAGACGATGTAATCTAGTCATATGCTCAGGCTATGCCTTCTCTAGATCATAGAATTGAACCTTTGTTGGTTCAAGCTAGGTTTCTAGATGTTACAAAGCTCGGAAAAGTTAAAATCGACGATGCTTTAGTGACTGCTTTAGTTGAAAGGTGGAGACCTGAGTCACACATGTTTCATCTTCCTATTGTGAATGCACAATCACCTTGGAAGATGTTGCTCTTCAACTAGGTTTACACATTGACGAAAGACCAATTACTGGCCCAATATATTATGATTGGGAACAAATGTCTATAAAATATATAGGTGTTCCCCCGAGGAATGCACTGGTGGGATCAACATTTAAACTAAAATGGTGTTGACTCTCCTAGTACCACACCACAACAACTAGTAGCCCATCCTAGGAAGTAAATTTTAGGGTTGATTAGTAGGGTGTTGATGCTAGACAAGTCAAGAAATATAATTCACCTGATGTATTTATCTCTGTTAGCAAATCTTGATCGGGCTGTTCGGTAAAATTGGAAATTGGTATGTTAGAACATTTGTATAGAGAAATGCATACGACTATTTATCCCACATCCAAAAACAATGGGAGGATGTCCAATGTTATTACAATCTTGCAGCAAAAACTCTTTTTTTTTTCATGCTATATTGTTATATATTAATGCCATGTACTCGAGTGCACAAGAATGCTATTTTTAATTTTATTTCTTTTAAGGAACATGTATATGGATAACATATTAATTTGTTAAATAATTTAATGTGTTTTCTTAAATACATAAGTAAATTTTCGAGCATAAAATGTTAGAATTACTTTAGTTATATTTGATTTTAAATATTATTTTTAAATGTATAACTTAGATTCAATCCAAAGAAACTAACCCTTTGTAACTGTTTATAGTGAACATACAAAAATAGAATTGGATTTTATTATTTTCTTTTAAGAATATAGTCTTTAAAAATTGGTTTGAAAGTCCATAGTATTTCAATTGATATAAAGTGATAAATTAAAATTTATATCATTCTGTATCAAAATAACTTGTTGAATTCTTCAGTAAAATTGTTAACTTATTAAATTGTTAAATAATATAATGTTATATTCTTCTGTAAAAAGTTTAACTTATATAATTAATTATTCTCGTATAGATTTAGTAAGAACATAAAAAAAATCCGAAGAATTAATTTTAGTTAAACCATATATAAAAATTAAAATTGGTTTTGCTGATATTTCTTAATTATGCATGTCGCTCACTGATTTCTCACACGATGTATTAATTAATATCTAGCACGGTTAGTTATTAATTAAGAGTAAACATCTTCGTACCTTTATGATTTTCTTTATACTTTTGATTTAAATTATCAGTTTATTTTCTATTTAAATATGAATTTGAGTGAAAAGTTTTGAAGCAAAGAAGAAGTGAAAAAGGAAAGGAAGAAGGGTACGTGTCACCTTTAGTAGTTGCATTTTAAGAAATTTTTAAATCAAATAATAACTCTATTGTTTTAATTAACAAATTGATACAGTTTTAAAATCAGAAAATGGGTAGTTTTAATTAACAAATTGTAATATTTTGAAAAAAAGATATGGACAGTTTTAATTAACATAATTTGTTATTTTTAAAATTAAAAATGAGCAAATTTAATTAATAATTGGTAGATTTTTAAAATTCAAATTTCAAGCCGATCTTCAATAATTATATGTTTAACTATTATTTAAAAAATTTGTATAGATAAACATGTAATTAAAATTATTGTAATATATTGATTTTAACGCAATAAAAATATAATAGCACAATCTGCTTGTGAAGATAATGGAGATGTATAATGAACTTCCTCTGCATATATGTATCTTCATTTACATCCTTTCAAAACAAAAAATATTTATGTTTTAAAAAACACACACTCGTTCCCTGTGTTTGCAACCTTCTCCAACAGTAGTATTCCCCAACAATCATAGCTTGGTTCTTTACAATCAAGCTTTGATACTATAAATGTAACGATTCGTTGTCAAGTACATGATATCTGGATAATTGTTATAGATGAAGATTTTATTTTAGTTTATTTAAAACTTTTTAATTTAATTTATTTATAAAAATACTAATGAAAGTTTTCCAAAAGCAATAGTTAAACGCTCACATCAAATATGATGCATCAATGCATTGTAAAATCAACTAAATAAAACCATGCATGCGCCTTATGGAACTACAACACGCTATCAACACATGCAACCTTTAAGTTCAGCACTTACAAACAGCTATACATATGTATACAACTTTCATAAAGATAAACATCCTAACATTTGAGCTGGTCAACATTAATAATACAAAAAGTCCAAAGAAGGAAAAGAAGAATCACATCTTCACATCCATGTACACTCATCTAGGATGCTTCCAAAAGAAAGATTCACGTCTTGACTAATCTACTCCCACAAACACAAATTTTTCAGATCATCACAATCATACCCACTTAAACTTTGGCACATGCGGTTTCACAATCTTATTGTTACCCTTGCGCTTTGGCACAAAAGATTGTGATTGTGATGATCTCGAACATTGTGTTCATGGGAGCAGATTGATCAAGAGGTGGATCTTTCTTTTGGAAATATTCAGTCAGCAAAAACCCATGTTACTTAGTGAATCAGAATTTTTCCCAATTGAATTTTCCTATGCCAATTTACTATGTAGGTGTTCACCTTACTCATAGTCACCAAATTTAGAATTGAGACTTTTCTTGTTATTTTGGTATTAAAATATGTTGTTGTTATGTTTATGATATAAGTTAGTATTAGTCAACATGTAGTAGATAAAATTGAATGAAAGACCTTGTTTTAAGGGAGTGGTTATGCCAAGTCAGTATGGGGTGTGTTGTGTTGCTCGTAACTTTGTATTTTCAACAACTACAAGTCACTTATGTATGCTAGAAAAACCAAAACGAAAATACAATTCTATCTTCCACCATTTTTTGCTGGTTGTAATCTTTCTTTTATGCTTTCTTCTCCCACTTCACTCATGTTTAGTTTTTAGTTTCTTACAATAACACAGTATCAAGAGCTTTAATGATCTTTAAGGGTATGTGAGAGAGATAAAGATAATTTGAAAAATAGTTTGAGTGTGTGAGAGAAAACCAGCAAGAAAACCTCACTCAAAAAACCTTCAACCAATGGCTTCCAGTAGTGGTTCCTTACCTCCACCTCCAGTGTTTGCAGGAGAACATTATGATATGTGGGCTGCCAAGATGAGAACTTATTTGAGAACTCAAAGTCCGTGGGAAACAGTGGAAAATGGAAGCAATCCATCTCCTTTACCTGATAACCCAACAGTAAATCAAATAAGATTTCACATTGAAGAAGTGGCTAAGGAGGGTAGAGCACTTGCCATCATACAGGTAACACTACATGATGATGTTTTTATCAAGATTTTGAATCTTGAGACTGAAAAAGAGACCTGGGACAAACTCAAGGTAGAGTTCCAAGGCAGTGAAAGAACAAAAAGGATGAAGGTGTTAAATCAAAGAAGAGAGTTTGAAGCAATTAAAATGAAAGAAGTTGGAACAATGAATGAGTTTGATGACAGGCTATCTAAAGTGGTAATAAATATTAGATTGCTAGGTGAAGAACTTAGTATCAGCGGGTTGTGGAAAAAATCTTGGTGTGTCTTTCGGAGAGGTTTGAGTAAAAAATCTCCTCTCTTGAATAAATCAATAATTTCTCTCAAATAACAATTGCATAGCTTGTGAATGCTTTGCAAGCCATTGAACATAGAAGGTCTTTGCAGATGGAAGAAAATGTTAAAGGTGTTTTTGTGGCTAACACAAAAGGCAAAGCTCGGGGTAGCATCAGCTCTGGGAAGTCATTTGGTGGGAAGAAATGAAAAGGGAAAAAGGAAGAAGAAAGAAACAAATGAGGAGGTTGGAAAGACAAGTATCCACCTTGTCCTCACCGTAAGAAAAAGAATCATACAGAAATTTTTTATTGGTTCTGACAAAGAGTTAAATGTAGAGCTTGTAACCAGCTTGGTCATGTGGAGAAAGTGTACAAAAACAAAGCAAAGCAACAAGGACAACAGACCCAAGTTGCTGAACATGAAGACAAAAAAGAGGAGCATTTATTTCTTGTTTCTTGCTATTCAACAAGCAGCTGCAAAGACGTATGGCTCATAGACAGTGGATGCATAAATCACATGACTCATAATGCAAGTATTTTCAAGGATTTGAATCAGTCTTACTTCTCAAAAGTTACCATTGGCAATGGAGAAACTATTGATGTCAAAGGCAAAGGAGTTGTTGTTGTAGGGCCTCCTCCAGGTACTAAATATATTTCAGATGTTTTATATGTGCCTGAGATAAATCAAAGCATTTTAAGTGTTGGACAAATGGTTGAAAAGAACTATACCTTACATTTTGAAGACATGAGATGCACCATATTTGATCCTATGGGGAGTGAACTAATGCCTGTCAAAATGAGTGATAAAAGTTTTCCAATAGAGTGGAAAAAAACAACTATGCATGCTTTTCCTAGTACTATAAATGATTCTGTTTTGTGGCACAAAAGACTCGGTCATTTTAGCTATTCCACTTTGAAGCAAATGAGCTGAAATGGTTTAGTTCAAAATTTACCTTCCATTGGAAATGATGTTGATGTGTGTGATGTATGCCAATTTGGAAAGCAAAGTAGATTACAATTCCCAGCAGTAGCTGATAAGAGCAGAGAAGATGGACTAGGATAGAAAAGATGAAATAGAAATTTTATATAAGTAAATTGAGATATTTTTATACAACACAGGTTTTCGAGAGTCTGCCTCTTCACAATTCAGACTTGTCATTCTTGGTTTTTCCCTCCCCTTCCTAATCTAGTTTACTTCTATTTATACTGCATCTAATGTAACACCCTGAAATTTTGATAACTTAAAATATATGTGTGATGTATTCCTTGTATAATTTGATTACTTTATTAATTAGGATTAGTTGAAATGTTATGTGAATTATCCATGTGAAATTGCTTGGTGTAGATGTCAAGTTATGTGGAGTTTGGTTGAGACACGTTGTAATTGAGTGATTTCGAATTTGACCCAAAACCTGTTTTAGTAAAATCACCATTTTGGATCGGTTAACTGTTGGATCTCCTTCAAATTTTAAAGGTGGGTTCCTAATCGTGAGAAATTAATTTTTCACTGAAGCAGAAAATTCTAGAATTGGGTCAGCTCGCCCAGGCAAATTTTGCAGGCATTTTTGCTCGCCTGGGCGAGTCAAGGCGGAGTTAAATACGTATTTCAGCCTCCAAATCGCGAAAATGGTGATTTTTCTTCCTCCCAACAGCCAACCCACCTCCCCCCATCATCCTTCACCACCTACAGCCACCGGAGACCACCACGAGGCACTGCCGCTTGCCGTTGGACCACCGCACGAAGATGAGCACTTTAATTGGAGCGGAATCTTCAAAACTCAACTCGAGGATCCGGTAGAGAACGGAGCCTCAATCCTCCTTTCTTGGTTTCCTTGAGGTAATCTTGGTTTACTTTGACTTCTTCTAGCTAGTTTAAGCCTCTCTTTATATCTCTTGTGTTTCGGGTACCGTTATTGGCTGTTTTTATACTTCCTTTGAAAACCCTTTGAAAATGAGATGTTGTAAAAGTATCCTTTTTATGAAACTGATGTCATTTCTGTGATCCTTGTTGAACCCTGGTCACATTGGTGTGATCAGAATTTCAAAATGATGTCTTTTGATGTGGACTACCAAGACACCATTTTAGCCTCATTTTAAATTTGAGTGGGTATTTGACCCCGAATGCTAATGTTAGCCTTGTTTTTGAAATCTATACTAAATTATCTTCAATTTGGTATATAAAGCTCTGCGTTTGGGCCAAAGCACGTGAACTTGAGAGATCCCAAAACAGCGTTTCAATGAGCTAATAGAAAGACATAGATAGGTAAGGGGAGTTTATTATTTAGTTATAGTTTTGATACCATAGTTGGGGGCCAGGGAGTCCAACTATGAAGATAACTGCCTGTCCCTGCTGTGTGCTGGTTTTCAAGAAAAACTACATGTTTAACTAATGGGATGCAATGTATTTATGATTGATGTGTGTTTGTTCCTATGTGTGCTCGTTTTCAAGAAAAACTATGTTTTTAACCAATGGGATGCAATGAATTGGCTTGTTTTTACAGAGGAGACTCTGTCCAAAATTTTATAATATTTTTTCCTATTTAATTCTTTATTAAATCTTTAAATGGGCATAAGAGTGTGTTTTCTATATTGTAGTCCTCCTCTTTAATTTAAATTTTCCTAGAAGACCAGTCTCGTGGTAATATGGATTGTGGATGGAGGAGATGTTATTGATGTGTTGGTTATGATTGAATGAGATAATGATGATGTGTTTGATGATGTATAAATGATATAATGATGATGTGGTTTATGATGTTTAAATGGGATGATGATGAAATGGTTGATAATGTTGAAATAAGATGAATTTGATATATATGAGGATATTGAGATGATGTGATATGTATGTATACTGATACCCATGGGGAGTGCATAATTGATCATCCTTACGGGGAAGGATTTGTTCCTGGCCGTGATCATGTATTGATGGTGCCCATGGTTATCGTTATGTGATGTGGATATACATGGATACCCATGGGGGTGTATTACTGGTCATCCTTGAGGGGAAAGATTTGTTACTGGCCATGGTCATACATTGATGGTGCCATGGTTGTATGCTATGTATATACACGTGGGGTGCAATGACTAGTTGGTTATCCTTGTGGGGAAAGATTTGTTCCTAGCCACGGTCAGTGCATCGGTGAGCCCATATTGGTGTGTTAGGAATGTATGTAGGGGGTGTATGACTAGTCATCCTTGCGGGGAAGGATTTGTTCTTGGTCTTGGTCATACATTGATGATGCCCATGTTTCATACTTCATGTGCATGGATGGAAATACAATGAAGGCATGCACGTACTTGTGGGTTTCAGTGGGCTGAGAACGCAGGTACTAAGGGGTCATTAGGTTTGGAATTCACTAGCGACACTGGCTGATCACCAGGTGGGGGTATGGTCAATGCACGACAGGATGACCATGATAGGTGGTGAATCATTTTTCTTGTGAGAGGTTATTTCTAGGATATGGTACCACATTGCATGCTGATAGATGAGTCAGGTGCATGCATCATTCTATACATGATTATTTGAGTTGTGAAATGCATTGGATGATTGGTTTGTTGAGTATGTATTGGAATCATGGATTTTTTTTGTTAATGATGGTGGTGGGTAACGTTGTTTCTTTCCCAACTGGTGCCATCTGATGCTCGTTGATTTTATATAATAAACTCACCCTTGTTTTTGTTGTACCGTGTGGTTGGTACCTGTGATGATCGCGAACTTTCGTTCATGTAAGCAGACAAGCAGTAGTGGAAGGAGATTCTTTTTGGTTGGAGCCGCCAAGCCGACGTGATGACGTTGGAGTTCTTTTTGGGAAATAGTTGTGTTTTGTTAATCAACTCTTTCTTAGTTAGTTCTTTGACTTTTTGTTAGATATGTAATTTCAGGTGTATATACATGTAAAACTAAAGAAAGCTCTAACATGTGGATGACATGTACTGATTTAATATATATGTACATATGTGTTTAATTATGTAATTGTAATATGTGTATGATAATTGTATTATTGCGAAAAACTTACTATCATTTTCATAATCAAATTAATGGGATTTTCATTAAAATCTGAATCTGCACGATTAAGAGTTAGTGATATCGTAGCGATGAGGCGGGTCGTTACATCTAACATCTATTCCTAATAGACACAATTGTTCAGAATGGTTGTGACTCTTCACCAAGGGTCATGTCCCCTTGATTCACATCTCTTGACCTTACGCCCCTTGGGTGGATCGTGTCTGTTGGGTGATCACCAAGGGTCATGTCCCCTTGATTCGCATCTCTTGACCTTATGCCCCTTGGGTGGATAGGGTCTGTTGGGTGGTCAGCACTCCTTGGATGGTCCAGAATTGTTGCTTCTCTTACTCCCTGCTTGCGCGTGTACACCTTAGTGATGGGTGGCTTACGCTTATCAGTAGCAAGTTGGAGACTTATTGAAAAATTGCAACTTATACATACTGATGTGTGTGGTTCAATGAGTACAACTTCTCTAAATGGTAGCAAGTATTTTTTGCTATTTATAGATGATTTTACAAGGATGAGTTAGGTGTTTTTTCTAAAGCAAAAGTCATAAGTGGCTCCTGTATTTTAGAAGTTCAAGCCTATGGTTGAAAATGAGGTTATATATCAAATTAAATAGCTCAAATATGACAATGGGATAGAGTATACAGTTGAGGAGTGAAAGGAAAAATAGGACAATGATGGAAATGGCTCGGTGTTTTCTTTTTGAGAAAGGTCTTCCTAAGAGTTTTTGGGTTGTGGCTGTAAATACCTTAGTTTACTTGCTGAATTTGCTGCCTACCAAAGCCTTGAATGACAAAACACCATTTGAAGCATGGTTTGAAAGGAAGCCTATGGTGGAGCACTTGAGAATATTTGGTTGTGATACACTAATGTTCCAGTTGTAAAAAGAGATAAGTTGGATCACAAGTCAGAAGTTGGCATCTTTTTTAGGTATAGTAATAACTCCAAAGGATACGAATGTACAATTTGAAGACAAAAAATTATGGTCAGCAGATATGTGAAGTTTCCAAATGGAATTGGGAGAAATGTCAAGTTGAAGGCTCAAGTAAAGGGCTACTTGGAGAAGACAATTTGCAAGAACTGAATTTTGATGACGAAGTAGAAAACTATGATAGCGACACTGATTTTCCAGCGAGAGGTACAAGATCCTTGCAAGATGTTTATGCTAGATGTAATGTTGTTGCATTAGAGCCAAAAAGATATGATGAAGCTGCTGATTTTGCGAATTGGAGAGATGCCATGCAGGAGGATATGAAGATGATAGAGAAAAATCAGACTTGGTGACTTGTTGATAGACCAAGTAAGAAAAATGTGATTGGTGTAAAGTGGGTTTACAGAATTAAGCTCAATCCTGATGGTTGTATAAACAAGCTTAAGGCTAGATTGGTGGTAAAAGATTATTCGCAGCAGCCAGGTGTTGATTTTTAACATACTTTTGCACCAGTTGTGAGGCATGATATAAGCAGATTATTGATTTCTATGTCAGCAAAACATGGCTGAAAAATCTATCATTTTGATGTAAAATCAGCTTTCTTGAATGGCTTGCTTGATGAAGACATATATGTTGATCAACCTGAAGGTTTTCAAGTTCTGGGGAGTGAAGATAAAGTCTACAAACTTCAAAATGCTCTTTATGGCCTAAAACAGGCTCCAAGAGCTTGGTATAGCAAGATTGATAGTTATATTTTGAAAAAGGGCTTTAGAAGAAGTGAAAATGAAGCCACCTTGTATGTGAAGAGTGGAAAAATGAAGTGCAGTTCATTGTTTCCTTGTATGTTGATGATTTGTTGGTTTTAGGAAATGAATCTGATTCCTTAAAGCAATTTAAGAAGGAAATGGAAAAAGAATTTGAAATGACTTACTTGGGTGAAATGAAGTATTTTCTTAGAATGGAGATTTCTTAGTCTAATGATGGGATCTTCATTTCACAGAAGAAATATGCTTTAGAGATATTGAAGAAGTTTCGCATAGAGAAATGCAAGCATGTTGCCACTCCAATTATTGTGAATGAAAAGTTACCAATGAATGATGGTGTTGGTAAAACAAATGATTCTGTTTATAGAAGTATAATTGGTAGTTTGTTCTATCTGTCAGCAACAAGACCAGACATTATGTTTGCTGCAACCTTGCTTTCTAGATTCAGGCATGCACCTAGTCAAGTTCATTTTTGTCCTGCAAAGAGAGTTTTGAGGTATATAAGAGGTACAACTGATTATGGTTTGTATTTCTTAAAAATTGGAAGTGGAGAACTTTAAGGACATGCAGATAGTGACTGGGCAAGAAGTGTAGATGATGCTAAGAGCACCTCTGGTTATGCTTTCTTATTTGATAATGTTTCTTTTTCATGGAATTCAAGTAAGATGTTGTGGCCCAATCCTCAGGTGAAGCTAAGTATATTTCAGCTACAGCTGCAGCAAATCAAGTTATTTGGCTAAGGAAGATTCTGTTTGATGTAGGTCAAATTCAATATGGAGGTACTGTCATTTGGGTGGACAATAAGTTAACTATTTGTATTGCCAACAATCCTATCCAACATGGAAGAACTAAGCACATTAAGGTGAAGTTTCATGCCATTAGAGAAGCTGTGAAGTCAAGAGAAATCAGCTTGGAGCATTGCAGCTTTGAAGAACAGATTGCTGACATAATGAAAAAGCATTTTCCAAGGGAAAGTTTGAAATGCTAAGATCAAGACTTAGAATGCACAAGAAAAATCTTATGGAGTAGTGTTAGAATTGAGAATTTTCTTGTTATTTTGGAATTAAAATATGTTGTTGTTATGTTTCTGATATAAGTTATTATTAGTCAACATGTAGTAGGTGATTGAATGAAAGACCTTGTTTTAAGGGAATGGTTAAGCTAAATCAGTATCAGGTGTGCAGTGTTTCTTTTTGTATAGTCCAAAATAGTAGAAAATACACGTGATATTCACTATGGGATCACCGTACATGTGGACACCCTCCATGTCAGGACTGCCGCATTAAATAGTGCTTATTCATCGTCTAAGTGTCAACTCGGACACACGTGTCTGGGTTCCACGTCAGCCCTACTACAGTTGCCCAGACATCGACCAGCTACAGGAGCGTGGACATCTACAGTATTTATCTCTTTATTAATAGTATATCAACTATGCTTGGATATTCAAATAGGTGCAACCACCTTATCATATCATATCTTAACAAGTTATCTACAAGTTGTTACTTATCTACAAGTAATGTAACGACCCGCCTCGTCGCTACGATATCACTAACTCTTAATCGTGCAACTTCAACTTTTAATAAAACTTCATTAATTTGATTATGAAAATGATGGTAAATTTTTCGTGATAATACAATTATCATACACATATTACAATTACATATTTAAACACATTATACATATATATTAAATTAGTATATGTAACCCACATGTCAAAACTTCCTTTAGCTTTACGTGTATATACACTTGAAATTACATATCAACAAAAAGCCAAAGACTAACTAAGAGAGAGTTGATTAACAAAACACAACTCTTTCTCCAAAAAGGAATCCAACGTCATCACGTCGGCTTGACGGCTCCAACCAAAAAGAAGATCTCCCTCCAAAGTCACCTACTGCTGCTTATCTGCTCCCACAAACGAAAGTTTGCGATCATCACAGGTACCAACCACACGGTACAACAAATGCAAGGGTGAGTTTATTATATAAAAACCAACAAACATCAGATAGCAGCAATTGGGAAGAAAACAATATTACCCACCACAATCATTAACAAAAATCCATGATTCCAATAACACATTGAATTGCCAAACGATTGACCCAACTTGGCAGTCAAATATCTCTACATATTCACTTTAGACAAGTGACACATGTTGACTTGACGCGGGAAAATTCTCATATTACATTATGATGCGTGTCTGTTTTTAGGCTATTTAAGATATGCATAAGTGAGATATTTCAGTAGTAATCCATATTTTCACCGCCTTTGTTGAAACACTTTCTCTCTCTTATTTCATATTTCCTCCATTGTTATATTGAGAAAAAATTCCTAGATAACCATTCCTTGACCTAAAACCTTCACATCCAATGTAAGGATTGAAGAGAATCACCATACAAACTAGTTTCCACCCTTTGTTCTTTGTAAGAACAGCCAGATAAGGAGATTATTTCTGCAAAGGAAGTTTAAAGTTTCAACCTTTAAGAGTTAGAAGGCACTTTAAGGACATCCAAGCTTTGAGAAGTTGTCCTCTAGCTTTCCTTGAGGTTTTTAAGGTAAGATATGTAGGTTTTAACATTTCTTTTGAGTTTAGTTTTTAAGAGGAAAAATGACCAACATGAGTTAGAGTTGGTTTTGGGTGGTGTTTCTTTGGAAAAGTATGCTTAGAAAGTTGTTGTGATGAAGATTCAACCTTGAAAGTTAACTTTATGGGTTTTGGGTATTTGTTATGCCCAGATAGGTCTTTGTGGGGTTTACAAGTCATCGGTTGATTGTATATGGTTGAGATCTGGAAAAGAACTGGATTCTTTTCATGAGATGGTTGAGAACCGTTCTTGATATCTTTCTTGCCTGATGTAGGGCTTCATAAAGAAGATATCGGTGACCGGAAACACGAGGCTGAGGTAGCTGATGCTGGAATCAGAGAAGGTAAGCTCTCTATTCTTGGGAGTTTGTTCCCTTGATTGTGTTCCACCATACTCCTGGGGAGTGATGGTTGTTGGATATCATGGTGCGTGTATTTACATTGTGTTATTGCTTTTTGATTGAAAACATACATGTAATAGAGATATGCACTGGTTGTCTAATTTGTATAACTGGATATGCAATTGTGTACACGGAGTGCACTGGTTGGCTAAGTTGTATATCTGGATATACATTTGTGCATGTCTGTGCTGGAAGGGCACATTGGTGGAATTATCATGTGGAGTCTGTGGCCTGGGACCTCAGGCCGGGATATGTGATGTGTACGCAGAGTACACTGGAAGATATACAAGAGTGCACTATATGTGTACTAGCTGTCTAACTTGTGTATCTTATATGCAATTGTGTATGATATCTGCACTGGTTAGCTAAATTGCATATTCGTGGTGGAATGGCACGTTGGTGTGGTTATGTGTATGTGCTATTTTATTAAAAGCCGGATTGACTATATTATTTATAATGCCAATATAAATGTTATGTGCTATGGAAGTGAACCAGGGGGAAGTGAGTCTCTAAGAACCATGAGTTTATTGAGATTGTATCTTACCTCGGTTGGGGATTATATTTTATTGCAGGTGATAGCCAAAGAGCGGAGGACGAGGTCTGGGGTAAGAGACCCAAGTAAGGGTTGGCTAGTAATTGAGGATCTTGGACAGGAAGCCGAGGCCGAGTTCGTGGATGCCGATTTTAGAAGGTGGTCTTTTATGAGTCTGTGGACTCAATTTTTATTGTGTTTTGTAACCTGGGATGGGTTTGACCTATGTTGTACCTTAGGTAACTTTACCCGGATGCCGGGTTGTGTACAAAATTCCATACATAATGTTTTTAGTTGTATTGTATGACGTAAGATGACATCTTGTTTATTGTATTGCTTCCGTTTATTACTTATTACGTTAAGTAATTGCTGCGCTTAAAACCATAATATAATGTTAACGAACCGGATGCATACGGGGTCGTTACACATAAGGTACACATTATCTTATATCTTAAATTAGATAACTGCCTACTATTATCTGTTATTATCTTATCTAGAAACTACTAACAAACAGAGGCCCAAGGCCCACACTCCACACGATAAATACAACCTTATAGGTTCTCTCTAAACATCTCATTCAGGCTTGAGTACATACTTAAATACTCACACTCTTATTCTTAGATAACCCTCGATTATCCTTTTATAAATTGATGTACTTACTTGAGCGTTAGAGTGTTTTTCCTCTGTTTTGTAGGTTCCTCCTTTAAATAAGGCCTATTCACTATCCGACGCGCAGAATTTGGAGTCCACCTTGGCCACGCCAACCTCACACGTGGAAACTTCGGATGTTGGTAAGAACATTTGGTGCCCAGGTAAAACTTACCTTGCGGCCTTTCACTCAGATCATTCATTGGCACGCATTCATGGTGAGTACACGCTCCGGCATTAGATGCGACAACCTTGTCGATGCATCTTACCCCCCGTAGACTACCATGATGAACGCCAACACCATTCAACAACTCCAGAACCGCATGGCAGGGATGGAACGAAAGTATCGGGAAGAAATCCAGAGGCTAAAATCTGACTGCAATTAGCAAGAAGCCAGATAGCGACATCCTCAAGGAGATGAACACTCACCCAACACCAGAGAAGAACAAACACAAGGAGAATCGCATCCCTGACCACATGTCGACTGTAACACCCTGAAATTTCGAGTTGCTGAGTTGGATGTTTGATTTGTGTTATGTTGCCTGATTGTTTGATTTATTTCATAATTTGTTGTTTGTTGTGTTTTTGTCTTGGTATGCGTGTTTGGTGATTGATGTGTTAAGTCAACTCTGTTGGTCTGTCGTTGCTGTCTATGCACGCATAGTCAACGCAGAAGCGTGTTTCTTTCTTTCTTCTTTGCACTTTTCTCTCCCTTTCTCTCTAAACTTACCCACACCCAGAAACCACTCTTTCTCAACCCTTCTATGTCACCTTCAACCACTTAGAACCACCATAGCTCGCAATAGAACCCCTACGTCAATAGGAACCTCGTGATCGGAGCAGAGATCTTCGATAACCTTCTTGAGGTTCGAACGAGAACGGAGCCCCAACCTTTTCTTCTTGGCTTCCTTCAGAGAGCTGTGTTCGGACAAGCTTAAGCCTCAGAGGATAGTGCTATAACCTCACTAGACTATAAGAGAAGAAATCCTGGTTAGGTAAGAGGAGTTTGTTATGTTAATAACAGCCTTAGATACCATAGTTGGGGGCCAGGGAGTCCAACTATGAAGATAACTGCATGTCCCTGTTGTGTGCTGTATTTCTAGAAAAATTGTCTCTTAGCGAATGGGATGTGGAATGTTTATGTTTGTTGGTGTTCTTGTGTGAAGAGTTTGATGGTGTTCTTGTGGGGAAGAGTTGATGTTGTAAGAACTCCCTGTGTGTGTGTGTGTGTGTGAAGTTGGTATTTTGATGCTGTAAACTCCCAAAACACCTTTTTAGTAGTGTTTGTGGAGGTGCTGGATACCGGGTTGGGTATACCAGACTAAGCTCATTATGTAGCATATATATATGCGGGACGTGACTCTTAGTAGTCTTTTGTTGGCGGATGTCAATATCCCGAGTTCCTTACCGGGGTTGTTTCTTTAAACCTGTTGAGCTCACTTCCTTTTCTTTAGATATACCGGGTTCCTTACCCAGGATTGTTTATTTTCTCTTTAGAGCTGTTGAGCTCAAGTCCTTTCTTTGAAAGCTACTGGGTTTCCCTTGGATGAGCTCGTTTCCTTTCTTTGAGAGAGAGCTACCGGGTTTCCTTACTCGGATGAGCTCGTTTATTTTCTTTGAGAGGGCAACCGGGTTTCCTTACTCGGATGAGCTCGTTTCTTTTCTTTGAGAGAGCGCTACCGAGTTTCCTTACTTGGATGTGCTCGTTTCCTTTTCTTGAGAGAGTTGCCGAGTTCAGATTACCCACCAAAAGCCTATCTTGTACAACTCGACATTCATAATCCAGACAACCTTGTGCAGGTTCATGGTAATAATACAATCAAAAGTCTTACCCGTTGCATCAAGCAAATACTGTCTGTTTTAATCGA
The DNA here is from genome assembly GCA_013407115.1 of Glycine latifolia. Classification (NCBI taxonomy): domain Eukaryota; kingdom Viridiplantae; phylum Streptophyta; class Magnoliopsida; order Fabales; family Fabaceae; genus Glycine; species Glycine latifolia. The sequence continues at coordinate 20,097,732 of CM023946.1, read as the reverse complement.
TTACAAACGCTTTTGTAATCGATTGCATAGCGTTGGGTCCGTCCTTGGTATTTTATAGAATCCAAGGTTCGCCCTTGTCTGCCCTTATCCGCCCTTGTTCGGGTTCTTACCTTATAATTATAAAGTTATTATATCTAGGTGCCAACCCGGACACCCAATACTTTACACCGGCTCCCTAGTCTATGTTATGTTACTATTGATGTGTATGTAATGAACCTATATGATAATGCTGGAATAGTGAAAGTTGGTTTTTGAGATGATGATATATGCATTGATACCATGGGGGGTGCATGGGAAGTTACCCTAGCCAGGAAGGATTTGTTCCAGGCCAGGCCATGCATTGATGGTGCCCATGGATATCGAATGCGGGTGGATATACATAGATACCCACGGGGGTGTATGGGAGTTACCCTAGCTAGGACTGATTTGTTCCTGGCCAGGCCATACATTGATGGTGCCGTGGTGATATGCTATGTATAGACACGTGAGATGCTGGGACCGGGTGGTTAATCTTGCAAGGACCACGGTCAGTGCGTTGATGAGCCCATGTTGAGGCGGCCCGTGATTGGGGTGGTATGGGGGGTGCATGGCATGTCACCCTTGTGAGGAAGGGGCCGGGTCATGCATTGATGATGCCCATGTGACATACTACATTTGCACAACGAAAATAAGATGATTGGCTGTAGGGTACCGGGATACTAGGGGGCCACCTCTGTTTGGAACTCCTTCTGACACCCATGGCTGATCACCACTGGGGGGGAGCGGCCTGTGCACGACAAAGTGACCTTGACAAGCTACTGCATCATCTGACCACTGAGATGGACTATTTTCGTGATGGTACCACATTGCATGCTGAGAGATGAGTCAGGAGCATGCATCATGCTAGACATTATAAGTTGACTTGTGGAATGTTTTTGGATGACTCTCCATGCTGGTTGCATGATGAAATGCTTGGATGTTGTGGTGACATTGCGATGTTTGGATTGCCTTCCTTAACTGATGTTATCTGTTGCTTGTTTTACATGATAAACTCACCTTTGCTTTGATGTACCGTGTGGTTTGGTATCTGTGATGATCACGAATCGTGTTCATGTGAGCAGACGGACAACAGTAGATGACTTGGAAGATGACCTCTTTTTGGTTGGAGCCATCGAGTTGCCGGGATGACGATGGATCAGATCCTGGACAAGAGTTGTGTTTTGATAGCTTACTCTTCGTTGTTTAATTTCTTACTTCTTTTGAAAAACTTATACATTTTAGACATGGTTGATTGTACCTAGAACTAAACCACATTTTGTATGTATATGTATTTGAGATGTCTCAGGTGTACCTTATTCACGTATTTACTTTATGATGATGATTATCATGTGCTCGCGAAAAAAAAAATTTACTACCGTTTTCATAATGAAATTAAAGAGATTTCCTTTTTATTAAATCGTGTTAATGGCATGATTAAGAGTTAGCAATACAGTAGCGACGAGGCGGGTCGTTACATCGATCCTCCACTCTTTCGTAGTTCGACACAGGGCTACCAAATGAAAAGACATAACACGCAGTGTAATCCTCTCACAGACCTCATCAGGGAAGTTGATATCCCATTCGGTTGGAAACCTCTACACCTAGAGAGGTACGATGGCACCACCGACCCGGACGAACACCTAGACGCCTTCCTTTCACAGGCGAATCTCTACATGAACAACGATGCCATATTATGCCAAGTGTTGCCTACTTCCTTAAAGAGGGCAGCGTTAGCATGGTATGGTGGCCTCCCAGAATGGTCTATCAACAACTTCGATGCCCTTGTTGAAAAATTCAGCGCGCAATATGCAACCAGCCGAACCTATAGGCTGACATCCGCTGCACTAGCGACACTGCGCCATCCAGATGATGAACCTCTCCGTAGGTTCATGGAATGATTAGGACAAGTGACTATCCAGATCCGAAACCTCAACCTTGAGGTAGCACTACATTCCATGATGCTGGCACTTCGACCTGGCAAGTTTGTAGACAGTCTATGCAAGAAACCTCCTTCTAGCATGAATGAAATACGCGAACATGTTAAAGGTTATATACAGATGGAAGAAATGTCAAAGTTCAAAAACGAAGTCCGACAAGTTGGACAGAAATGTGAGAAACATGAAATTTCCATCAGAGTCGACCCCATAGGGCCAATAAGAATCAAAAGCTGCACAAACCACAGTTTCTCCCGAAAGGACCCAGGTTCGAGAGATACACTCCCTTGACGGTTAATCAAGCCACAATCATGGAGGAAGCCTTCAATACGGAGGTACAGGTGCACTGCCAGCTCCAGTGAAGTTGGGAAAAAACCCTAACAAATACTGTCGCGACCATCGTGGTCAAGGCCATAACACGGAAGATTGTTTTACCTTGAAAGACAAGATAGAATAACTTATCCAAGTGGGAAATTTATCACGGTTCGTAAAAAGACCTGAAAATTCCCCAGTAAAAAACAGACAGGAGGGACGACAAGAGGATCGATTCAGAGACAGAGACAATGATAGACGAAGAGATGAAGCAGAAGACCGAGGGAGGAAACGACAACCGCGACATAGACGCGAACGTCAACCCCCTCACCAACAAGAAAAGGAACCCGTTCAGCACATTCTCGGTGTAATCCATACCATCGCAGGCGGCTTCTCATATGGAGGATCGTCAAGTCAATCTCAAAAGAGACACTTGCACTCCATTCGAGACATTGATATAAACAATGTCGATGCTCTCCAACTGCGGAGTCTACCTCCCATTACGTTCACTAATGCTGATTTCGAGGGTATTAATCCTGCCAACCAAGATGACCCCATGGTTGTTTCCCTCATAATTGCCAATTTCAAGGTGACAAAAGTACTCATCGATCAAGGCAGCTCCACCGACGTTTTATATCTAAAACCTTTTCAGAAACTAGAGATACCATCAAGCGCTATACAGCCTCATCCAGATCCACTTCTGGGCTTTGCAGGAGAAAGAGTAGAAACCATGGGATATGTTGACCTGATGACCACTTTTGGTCAATGTTCACTTTCCAAGAGCTTTACCATCAGGTACAATATTGTGGATGCCAACACATCATACTTTGTCCTGATTAGCAGAAAAACCCTGAACGAGTTGGGGGCTATCGTCTCCACACCACATTTGAAAATGAAATTTCCCACCATGACGGGGGAAATTGTTACTGTGAAAGCCGACCAGAGGCAAGCCATACAATGTTATGTTGAAAGCCTTAACATGGTACCATATCCTCCCAACAAGAGGTCAGACAGACATCATACTACTTCGGGGGGCACTACCCAGGTCATGAACATAGACAAAGAGTCTACTCCTTATATGTTGATGGTCTACACAACTCATCATGATGATACCTTTGACGTGGACCCACGTGATGACAGTATTGACAAAGGACCGAAATCGATCGAAGAACTAGTCAAATTGCAACTCGGGTCCAAACCCAGACAGTGCACACAGATTAGTAAAGAGCTCACCAGTCATGAGTACAGGCATATAGCTAATGTACTCCACAAGAACGTATCTCTGTTTGCTTGGCAACCATCCGATATGCCAGGCATTGACCCTAATGTCATATGCCACAACCTGGCTATATGTCCACAGGCCAAACCAATAGCACGAAGAAGCGGAATATGGGAGAAGAAAGGTGAAAGGCAGTAAAAGAAGTAGATAAGCTGCTAAAAGCCAACTTTATCAGAGAAGTCAGGTACTCTACCTGGCTAGCCAACGTTGTCATGGTCAAAAAAACAAGTGGAAAGTGGCGCATATGCACAGATTTTACAGACCTCAACAAGGCATTCAGAAGGATGTATACCTGCTCCCCAATATCGACAGACTGGTCGATGGGGCCTCTGAATTCCACATCTTAAGCTTTCTGGATGCATATTCTGGTTACAATCAGATCAGAATGCATGCCGCAGATGAAGAAAATACAGCTTTCATCACTGAAGATGCCAACTACTGCTACATAGTCATGCCCTTTGGTCTAAAAAACGCAGGGGCTACATATTAGCGACTGATGGACCGTGTTTTCAGAAAGCAAATAGGACGCAACGTCGAGGTCTATGTGGATGACATGGTCATCAAGTCCCAGTGTGTAGCCCAACATGTAGCAGATTTGGAAGAGGTATTCGAAGAAGTTCAGAAGTATGGCATGCATCTCAACACTGAAAAATGCACATTCGGGGTAGGCGACAACAAGTTCCTTGGCTTCATGATCACACATCGAGGTATTGAAGCCAACCCGACCAAATGCTCCGCCATATTACAAATGCATAGCCCGGCCAACATCAACGAAGTTTAAAGATTGAATGGAAGACTAGCGGCATTATCCAGATTCCTTCCGAAACTCGCTAAGAAAGCAAAGCCTTTCTACAAGCTACTCACTAAAACAGAACCATTCCTCTGGGATGACAACTGCGAGCAAGCTTTTGACACATTCAAGAAGACAACTGTTGCACCACCTGTCTTGAGTCTACCTCGACAGGGGGTACCATTGCTCTTATACCTCTCCGTAGTAGACGAAGCTATCAACTTAGCACTCGTACAAGAAGAAGGGAAACATCAACTCCCTATTTACTTCAGTAGCCGCATGCTACATGATGCCGAGAAACGCTATCAGATGATCGAAAAGATAGCCTTGGCACTAGTCACCTCAGCCAGATGCCTTCAGCCTTACTTCCAAAGTCACCAAGTGATAGTTAAGACTAACTATCCCATCAAATAGGTACTGCGAAAACCAGAACTGGCAGGCAGGATGGTGACATGGTCAGTTGAACTGTCAGAATTTGACATTCGATATGAACCACGTGGTCCTATGAAGTCACAATTCATGGCAGACTTTCTGGCAGAATTTGCAGGAAGAGACAAGTCCACCCTAGACTGGTGGAACCTTTATGTGGATGGAGCATCCAACGTACAAGGAAGTGGAGCAGGCATCATACTTGAAGGACCTGGCAGTATCTCGCTGGAACAAGCTCTTAAGCTTAACTTCAAGGCCTCCAATAATCAAGTCGAGTATGAGGCACTCATAGCAGGACTCAAACTCATCAAAGAAGTTGGGGCTCAATATCTGAGATGCTATTCTGAATCACAGCTTATCCAAGGTTAGATAGCTGACAAATATCAAGCCAAGGAAGCCATACTCCTCCAGTATTACCACCTGGCTAAAGCACTCATTGATAGTTTCGAGTGCTTTGAGATATATCATATACCTCAAGAGAGTAACACCAGGGCTGACTTGCTATCCAAACTGGCCAGTACCAAAAAGACCGGGCACCTTAAAACAATCATCCAAGAAACACTCAAGAAAACCAGCATTGACACCCAAGCGATAATGATTGTTGAGTTAGAAGAACCCACTTGGATGACTCCCTATAGAGACTTTCTCATAAAGGGAACACTCCCAGCAGACGAAGACAAGGCCCGACATCTAAAGTGGAAAGCTAGCTACTATACCATCATTGATGGTGAGTTATTTAAAAGAGGGCTGACAGCACCTCTACTCAAGTGCTTGGACAACTTATAGGCAGATTATGTCCTGAGAGAACTCCATGAAGGGATTTGTGGACTCCACACTGGAGGACGCTCCCTAGCGACCAAGGTAGTACGAGCAAGATACTACTGGCCCACACTCAGGATCGATTCCTTCAAGTTCTCAAGAAAGTGTAAAAGGTGTCAGGAGTTTGCGGACGTCCCATGGATTCCCCCTAACAACCTTCATACTATCTCATCTGCTTGGCCCTTTGCAATGTGGGGTATGGACATATTGGGACCATTCCCTAGAGCTCCAGGGATGATCAAGTTCTTACTGGTGGCAATCACTACTTTACCAAGTGGATCGAGGCGAAACCACTAAGAGAGATAATAGCCAGCGAAGTTGAAACCTTCACCTGGAAACATCTCATATGCAGATACGGTCTACCCTATGCTATAGTTACTGACAATGGTACGTAATTCAAGGCAGAGACCTATGAGGATTTCCTCACACGACTACGTATTAAGCACTTGGTCACCTCTGTTGAACACCCGTAGACTAACAGTCAGGTGGAAGCAGCAAACAAAGTCATACTGCGAGCCCTTCGCACTAGACTGGACAAGTCCAAAGGTCTCTGGAAGGAGGAGCTCCCCAGCATACTCTGCGCTTACCATTGCACATCTCATAGGTTCATGGCTCAACCACAATACAAGAATTTAGCCAAGCATACTCAGAACTGGCATTACTTCCATAACTAAGATGTTCCTAGAGAGAAATTACCAGAGGAAAAGAAAAGATTACACAGAGTTGCTATTCTGCAATTCTCCAATGATTCCAATCTTCTCCCAAGGTTCTTCAATGGCTTCTTCTGCAGAAATCTTCAAGGGGTTCAGCCAAAAGCTTCTTCTTTGTGACCCAGAGGTCTCCTTTTATCCCCCATACGTTCTAGGTTTTAAATTCAGTAATGAGGAATTGTTCCCCAAGCTAAATCAGTGTCAAATCTTTTAAATCAGGAAATATCGAGCTTATGGCGCGACTAGCGTGGAGTCCCACGCTGATCGCGTGGGTCATTCGAATTGAAGGCTTGAGTTTGATATCATGGCACTACTTGTGTGGATGGCCACGCTAATAGCGTGGCTTGTTAGAGCTGAGGGGTTGACCTTCAGTAGTCCCACGCAACTCGCGTGGATGTCCACGCTAATAGCGTGGTTAATTCGAGTTGGCAGTTTGGTTTTCAGCATCTGGCGGGATTGGCGTGGTAGTTGGCACTACTAGCGCGGGCTCTTCGAATTGAACATTTGATCTTTACCCTCTGACGCGGATAGCGCGGGAGTCCACGCGATTAGCATGGCTTGTTCGAGAGCACTAGCTTGCTCTTTTTGCTTCTTTTCCTCTCTTGTTGGTTCCTAAAAGACAAAATAACTAAGAAATTAAATTAATATACAATTAAGTAATAATTTACCAAATCCTAATCTAATTTACTCAGTCTTAAACAACTTATTAATCAATTAATCCTAAAAACTACTATATGCTGGAAGCATATCAAATAATTCCCAGATTTATATATTGTTGTCCTCAGCAATAAACAGAGTTTCTATTTGGAAAGCAAGTTTCAACAATCAAGCATAAATTCAGAATTAACACTCTTAGAATCATAATGCTAAGTATAATCAATTTCCAATCAAGGTTTCAATAACACTTTCAATTCCATCAACTGCAAGAGTTTCACTTGAGTCTTCCTTACCAAGATGTGTGTATTTCACTCAGCACTCAAGTGTATAAGGTTTATTATACTCACTTAATCCAACACAGTGATAGCACTACCATAAGCTTGATTATATTCTCGAGTTCCTGAAACTAAGAAACATAAATGCATGCACAACTGATCAAAAGGTCTTTATAAGGTTGTAACTTGGCCTGGTTTAAGGGTAAGGAAGTTTTGGATAGTGGCTAAAATTGAGATTGGATTTTGTCAGAATTAATCAAGTTCACTTAGCCAGTCTCTCACTCTTTATTCTCTGATTTTTCTTCTGCAAAAAATTGTAACATAGAAAGTAGGATGGTAAGAAAATATATTTAGATCCACCAGCTGGTATTTCAGACTTGTTATTTCCCAACTGGATTCTTCACTAGATTTGGTTTTTGCCAGATCTGTTCTGTTGACATTTCACTCTCAAACCATAATCATTTTCTTGGGTAACTTTGTCTTTCCTCTTACCTTTCCTTCCTTTCCTTATTCCCCCATATTCCATGGTCTTGATTCTAATTCTTTCTTCCTCCAATCTCAAGTAGGGTGGTCAAGGAATATGTTTCAATTGTCAGGTGTATGAATAAAAAGGTTTAGGCTCAAAAGGGTTGACAATGGAAGATTGAAGGTGAGTCAATTTGGCCCTGGCCTAAAGAATAGACTGCCTTAATCATATCAGAATATACATGCATCCAGAGAAACAAATCAAGTTCTAGAGTACTTACCAAGGTGAGGCCTCTTTGAAAGAATTTTGTACTGTATGGCTCAATCCTCACAGGTCAAGTTAGCCTCTGTTAACTTCATATCAAGCGTCATTTCAACTTCAACATGAATATCAATATACAAATAATCATAATTCAATCATGCTTCATGCAATCCATGACATATTTCATCTCACTCAAGCCTCCTAACAAAAATTTCTAATTCATCACTGACTCACAATTTTACTTTTGAGATGTATCAAATAAGCTTCTAACACGTTATTCAAAAATTTAAACCCTTAATGACTAAACTTTAAACTTATAAATTTTAGCAAAACACATAAATTTTCTGTTAGGCATCTTTTGTCTCTTGAATGTGATTTGTCAAATAAATAATGTGTATGCACCCATTCCCAGATTTAGAAAATTGCTGTCCCCAGCAACAACTAACAAGGATCGTGTGCTCAATCACGTAATCATTATTTGAAGAATCACAACCAAAATGAAACATTGATCCAAACAGAAGACATTCACATCAAATTATTCATGCATCAATTATCACGAATGTATCAAGTATATAAATGTGTACTGTAGTAATGTAAATGTTATGGAAAATGAAAAACAAGAAACAGAAAATCAAAAACAGTAAAATCAAAAAGAATCCTCTGAATCACTCCTCGCCCTCTATCGTCTCGTCCTCAGCAGCTTGAGATGGACCAGGGTGGTCCGCTGCTGGCTCTGTAGGGCTGGAAGGTCCTAGGGGAGTCTGAGCTGCTGGTGGTGGACTCTGGGCTACTGGTGGTTGGACTGGAGATGGAGCAGCTGGAGCAAAATGATACTGATATGCTGAGAAATCTATGCTCCGCTCCCTGCATAAGTCTTCCATCAGCCTGACCTAATACTCCAGCAGGCGAGTCTGGTGCTCTATCAAGGCTCGCAAAGAAATCTGCTGCTGGGGTTCATCCTCTAGGATAGGTATCCACTATGCAGACTACTGAGACGAAGGAGATTGAGGTGGATCATGGTCCTGTGCAGGTGCTTCTGGGCCCGGTGATGGAGGAGGCTGATCTAATGGTGCTCCACGAGGACTACGAGCTGCTAATTCCTCTGGAGAGAGCTTCGAAGCTCGAATCAACTGCTCCTCTACTGTGCTCTCCATCGCATCTGTGTATGTCTTCATAGTCATGACAGAGGCGGTCTTGATGTCCATGGGCTCATCGTCTGGGATCTGAACTCCAGCACGACGGCAGAGATGAAGAATGAGAGAGGGATGAGCGAGCCAGGACTTACTGCTGGCGTCCTGAATCATGTGGAGAATCCTTTTAGAAAGGATATAGGATATGTTGAGGTTCTCCTCCCCACGTAACACATATAACAGAGTGGCTCGCTCTAGATTCACATTAGTCATATTCGTAGAAGGGATGACTGTGTGGTTAATGAATTGGTGCCAGAAAGCTGCGTCTCCCACTAAGTCATGTTTCCTCAGCTTCTCTGGCACATAATCGAGGCCCGCCTTGGTCTTCCAAGCTGTATATAGCCCAGTGATCCTGTATCGGATCTGATCAGCTAGCTACTGGGGCATTTCGTCTCTGTATAGCTTGGTGAAGACATCGGGCTGCATGCTGAGAAAGATGTGGCCAAACTCGCAGCGGGAGAAAGAGGAGTAGGCGGTGTCCAAAAAATTCTTTATGGTTTCATCGTCAAATGGGACCTGGACGCCCCTCACCCAGCTAAGTCGCCTCTCTGCCACTGTCGCTGGGTCGACATTAGTTAGAAACTCCTTCAGGATTGAACTGGAGCTCGGCTCGGGGAAGCTGACTAGTCTCTCCCATCTCCGTCAGGTAATAACCTCTCTGACCGGAGAGTCTTCAGGAAGCGATTCCCACATAATCCTCTTCTTCGGAATAATCTTCTTGGGTAAATACCAAGAGTCAAACCGCTCTTGGCACTCCAACGTGCGGAATCGAACTTCATCAAACTGAGTAACCTGGGCCCTCTTGCTACTAGAGGCCTCAGGTGCTTTCCGCTTCCTTTTAGCTATCTGTTTACCCTGAAATGCATAAATTGTTCGAAGTCAATTCATAATTCAGAAACTGAATGCAATTCCCATATTTAATGTCAAAACATATTGCATTCCTATCCCTACATTTCACTCAGAACAAAACAATCACTAATGCATGAGAACTTATCACATTTTAGACAAGAATTCAATTTACAAGTATGAACAGTTAAAAACTTCAAGACCTAAGCCACAAAATTAATTCATCTCAAATTGATAGAGGGAAGCACTACCTAACATCAACAAGCATCATACAATTATATCTCAACTAATATAGCAATTTAAAGCATTCACCATATATGGTCAATTTAATTTCCCTCAAGCTGCAAGTGCAATCTCAGATAAATTATGATATAATCATTAACAGACCCAATCTCAATCAACATTGTAATTCAAAGCACCATCCCTAAGTGGAACTGAGAATATGACTAATATAGAACTCATATCTTGGCAATTCAAATCCACATTCACAATACATAATTTCCAGATCAACTAAATTCCCAGATGTAATTTCAGACACCTCATGTTAGATGAATACAATAAGATTGAACATGATTCACAGAAGTAGCTTAGAACCTATGCTCAAAATATTAGCAATCATACTTAACTCTCTTATATTAAGGAAATCAGATTAGCACAGGTAATTCTAATATAAGGAAGCACAGTAATGAACAATTTCTTTATAGAAATGTGAGACTTAATCACAATTCATGTTTAATATGCTAGGAGTATCAATTCCATTCATCTGGATGTTAGTTAACAATTTGCATTCAACTCCAATGAAAAGCTTTCTAACCAATATTGACTTAAGCACTACAAGCATCAAATATCATGTCAAGCAATTCCAAATTAAGTGAATCATCAGATGATAACCCAATCAGCATGTACACAGTAATATAGCATTCATGTAATCGATCCTTAACTCACTTGTGTCTGAAAAAGAAACAACACTCACCAAGCACAAGTATGCGTATTCAAAGTAAAATTGCTAAACAATATATGAGTTGTATCAAAAATCTAAGGAAAATATTACGCATTCAACTATCCAGTCCACTTAGACAGCATATGACGACTATTTCTAGTGGGAGAAATCCCCAATCCTAGTCATACTGTACTGCCTTCAATATCAAGCAAAATGATTCAAACAATCGAACATAGAAAACCAATATTTAACCACAGATAATATATCAAAATGCATTTCAGTCCAATGGTTATCATAATGCATGATTACTAAGCCTACATGTTCTTGCTACCAATCACACCATTATATCAGAATCTTAGTTTTGGTCAATATCAAACAACATGTAACAGAAATCATTCCATAAGTTAAAGCAGAAACTACATCATTGGTGCCAAGCTTAATCTAATGAAACCAAGCATCAAACATCACCAAGAGTCACTATGGAAAACATAACACAACCCAATTCAAGCAACTAAGGCAATACCCTAACTGTTAAACTACTGACTCAAGCATTGCAGAGAAATAAGATTCAGGAATCAAATCAAACATAACATATACAGAGCTGGCGCGAATCACGCCCATTCCCGCGCTAATTGCATGGCATCGCGATTCCACCATTGGAGTTCTGCAACTCAGGTGTCCAGACTCCATGCTTTGTGCCTTCTATATGCAATGTACATTCATAGGGTTAGAACATTGACCTTATCGCCTGGCATCCTTGAATAGTGTTGGCCAATAATAACTGCACTGCAAGACTTTTTGTGCTGTTCTATTCCCTCCAAAGTGACCTCCATAATCCGAAGCATGGCAATGCCAAAGGATTTTAGGTGCCTCGGACTCAGTTACACATCTGCGAATTACCCCATCAGTACATTGAAAATAAAGAAAAGGGTTATCCCACAAATACCTCTTTGAATCATGGAGAAACTTCTTTTTCTGTTGCCAATTTAATTCTTTAGATATCACACCTACAGCCTTGTAGTTGGCCATATCTGCAAACCATGGGCTAACTTGGATTGCCATCACTCCTTCATCAGGAAAATACTCATTGATTTCTACTTCTGGGCCATCTTGCAACTTCTTATCTTGAATTCTTGACAAATGATCAGCTACCTTGTTTTCCACTCTAGCTTTATCTTTGATTTCTAAATCGAACTCCTGAAACAAAAGCATCCAATGCAGCAAGCGGGGCTTTGCGTCTTGCTTATTCATTAAAAATTTAAGAGCTGCATGGTCAGTGTAAACAATCACTTTAGAACCAATCAAGTAGGACCTAAATTTGTCTAAAGCATATACTACTGCTAGCATTTCTTTTTCAGTAGTGGCATAATTGATTTGTGCCTCATTCAAAATCTTACTAGCATAGTATATTACATGTAAACGCTTTTCTTTCCTCTGCCCTAAAACAGCACCTATTGCATAAGCACTAGCATCACACATAAGTTCAAATGGTAAAGTCCAATCAGGGGCTATTAAAACAGGTGCAGTAGTAAGTTTCTTTTTCAATATATTAAATGCATCCAGACAAGCTTTATCAAAACAAAAGTCTACTCCCTTTTCAGTCAATTGGCTGAGAGGTTTTGCAATCTTAGAGAAGTCTTGAATAAACCTCCTGTAAAACCCTGCATGGCCTAGAAAACTTCTCATACCATTAACATTAATAGGAGGAGGTAATTTTTCTATCAATAATAATTTAGCTTTATCAACCTCTATTCCCATTTCAGAAACTTTATGTCCTAAGACAATTCCTCCGCGAACCATGAAATGACATTTTTCCCAGTTTAAAACTAAATTTGTCTCTTGACATCTTTTTAAAACCTTAGCTAAGTTAGCTAAACATGAATCAAAGCAAGAGCCAAAAATAGAAAAGTCATCCATAAATACTTCTAAACCTTTTTCAACCATGTCAGAAAAATGGAAAGCATGCACCTTTGAAATGTTGCAGGTGCATTACATAGGCCGAAAGGCATTCTTCTATATGCAAACACTCCAAAAGGACAAGTGAAGACTGTCTTTTCTTGATCTTCGAGTGCTACTAGGATTTGATTATACCCAGAATACCCATCTAAAAAGCAGTAATAATCATGCCCTGCTAATCTCAAGCATTTGGTCCATGAATGGAAGGGGAAAGTGATCTTTCCTAGTTGCATCATTCAATCTTCTATAATCTACACACATCCTCCAACCTGTGATTGTTCTTATGGGGATTAAGTCATTGTTGTCATTTTGAATGACTGTCATCCCACCTTTCTTGGGGACGGTTTGAACTGGGCTTACCCATGCGGTGTCTGAAATTGGGTAAATCATACCTGCATCTAACAACTTAACTACTTCTTTTCTTACCACTTCTTTCATAGTTGGGTTAAGTCTCCTCTGTGGTTGTCTTACTGATTTCATATCATCTTCCATAAGAATTTTATGAGTACAAAAGGAGGGATTAAAACCTTTCAAATCGGAGATGGACCAGCCTATAGCGGTTTTGTGTTCTTTAAGTACATTCAGCAATTGTTCTTCCTCACAAAATTCCAGCCCTTTGTTGATAATGACTGGGTATGTTTCTCCATCACCTAGAAACACATACTTCAAGGTCTCCGGTAATTCTTTCAGCTCCACTTTTGGTGCTCCAACTGGGATGTCATCTTCTTTCTTCTCCAGCACCTCCATGGCTATTTCCGACTCTTCTTGTATGGTTTCTTGGCTTCTAATTTCCAGCACTTCTTTAAGTTCTTCTTCTTCCTCTAATTGACCTGCGCTAATCACATTATCCAAAATATCTAGCCTAAAACAATCATGTTCATCAGATGGATTTTTCATAGCATCAAAAACATTAAAAGTAATGGACTCATCATCCATCCTAAGTTCTAGTTTACATTTCTCTACATCTATTAAAGCCCTAGCAGTGGCTAAAAATGATCTACCTAAGAGAAGTGGTATTTCACTTTCACCATCCATGTCCAAAACTATAAAATCTGCAGGAAAAATAAACTTATCTACTTTTACTAGAACATCTTCAATAACTCCTGTAGGCTTCCTTAAAGAGCGGTCTGCAAGTTGTAGAGAGACTCTTGTAGGTTTTAGTTTAGTGATTCCCAAGGACCTACAAACTGACAATGGCATTAAGTTTATACTTGCTCCCAGGTCACATAAAGCTTTTCCTACATTGATGTTCCCTATTGCAATTGGAATATTAAAACTGCCTGGGTCTTTAAGCTTTGGTGGCAGCTTTCTTTGTATTATGGCACTGCACTCTTTAGTAAGTGCAATAGTTTCACATTCCTGCAATTTATGTTTTCTAGACAACAGTTCTTTCATAAATTTTGCATAGTTAGGCATATTAGCTAAAGCTTCAGCAAATGGAATGTTAATATGCAGTTTTTTAAACATTTCTAAGAACCTGGCAAACTGTTGCTTTTGTGCTTGTTGCTTGCTTTTTACTGGATAAGGGAGCTTCTCAAAGCGGGAGAAATCCATTGGCTTCTTAAGAGGTGCAGAATTTTTCTCTTGCTTTCTTGGAGATGCTTCTATATCTTGTTCTGCATCCCTTATGGTGTTTTCTTCTTCAACTCCTTTTTAACTCACCGTTGGATTCTCTGGAGGTGTAATTACTTTTCCACTCCTAGTGGTTATTGCTTTCGCATGCTCCCTAGGATTCACAATGGTGTCACTTGGAAATTGTCCTGGAGACCTTTCAGCTAATTGTTTTGCCAATTGCCCAATTTGACTCTCAAGATTTCTAATGGAGGCATCTTGGTTTTTATGATGAGCTCTAGTCTCATTAATGAAGGCATTGGTGGCCTGGATGTGCTCATTAGTTGTTTTAGACAGTTGCAACATAGCTTTTTCCAGCTCTGATGGTTCTTTGGGTGGAATAGGTGGAGGCTGCAAATAATTGTTAGATTTATAATCTAATCCACCACCTTGGATTCTCCTTTGGAAATTATTCCCCATGGCATTGTTTTGATTTCTCTGGAAATTTTGTTGAGGTCTCTGATCATACCAAAGGCCATTCACCTGCACAGGGTCCGCTCCTACTAATGTAGGACATTCATTAGATTCATGCTCACCTTGGCAATACTCACATGTGGCAGGTTGCATTCTGCTGGATGAGACTTGAGCTGCTGAAACTTGGAGTTTGTCAATTTTTTCATTTAATTTGGCTAGTTGCTGAGCCAATATTTTCTGTTCAGCTAGCATTGCATCATTACTCCCTAACTGGATGACTTCTCTTTTGGACTGAATTGAGGTGCGTTCATTTTCATCATGAGCTAGAGAGTCAATCAATTCATATGTCTAAACTGTAGTTTTTGATCTTATCGAACCACCAGCTGCAACATTAACAATAAGGCGTGATTCAGGTATCATTCCATTAAAGAAAATACGTACCTTTTTACCCACAGACATGTCATACTGTGGACACCTCTGAATCAGCTCTTGAAATCTATTTCATGCTGCATACAAAGTCTCCCTCTCATGTTGAGTGAAATTGGTGATTTCATTTACCAACCTATTATATTTATCCATTGAAAAGTATTGAGCGAAGAATTTTGCAACTAGTTCTTCCCAAGTGGTTATACTATTTGAGGTCTGTCTATCTAACCATCTAAGTGCCTTCCCTTTAACAGCAAAAGGAAATAACCTCAATCTTATAGCATCATCCGACACTCCTTGGTGTCTAATGGTATCACAGATTCTCAAAAATCTATCAATGAAATCATGGGGATCTTCATTATCTTCCCTTCCAAACTGACTGCGTTCCACCAATGTAATCAATGAAGGATGAATATCAAAGTGATTTGCTTCAATTGGTGGTCTTACAATACTAGAGTTTGGTCTAGTGAACAATGGAGCCAGAATATCCTCCATTAGTTCATCTTCCGGTCTTGGCTGATTATTTCCTCGGTCAGCCATTGCTGGTTCTAATTCAGAGATTGAATCATAATCAGAGTCTTCTGCTTCTCTTTCTCTTTCTCTGCCTAGTCTCCTGTTTCTTCTAATAGTTCTTTCTATTTCAAGATCATACTATAGATGATCAGAATTAACTACACCTCGCATAAACTAAGAAAAGCAGTTTAGTAACAAAAGAAATTCCAATATCAAGATTTAAAGTTAATATAAACTAATATTAGTTTGATTTTACTACAGTGTTGAGAGATAATTGTGGTTAAAGCGCATTCCCCTATAATTCCTACCTTCTATGCTTCAATTGATTATTAACTTGAATTCTTTCTAATTGCTCAACTGATGTATTCTCACATGATTAGCTAAATCCTAATCCCTTAGTAATTTAACCCTTTGGTGAAATTAAAAACCCTAATCCCTTAGTGATTCCTTCTTAAACCAAGCATTTAGCAAACACATCCTGAAATTACTGCAACTACACATTCCTATCCCTAGGTAATGTATAAATTGTTGTTTTACTCATTTCAGAAACTAAAATCCCAATATCCCTATTGTGAATCCTAACCCTAAACATCTTAATAGAATGGCTAGTCCCAATTAAGAATAATGCAGTGAAGAACAGAATAAAACAAAGCAATTATGATAATTCTTATTAAAACCAATCAAGACATAGAGGAGTTCTCATAGGTTCATGGCTCAACCTCAATACAAGAATTTAGCCAAGCATACTCAGAACTGGCATTACTTCCATAACTAAGATGTTCCTAGAGAGAAATTACCAGAGGAAAAGAAGAGATTACACAGAGTTGCTATTTTGTAATTCTCCAATGATTCCAATCTTCTCCCAAGGTTCTTCAATGGCTTCTTCTGTAAAAATCTTCAAGAGGTTCAGCCAAAAGCTTCTTCTTTGTGACCCAGAGGTCTCCTTTTATCCCCCATACGTTCTAGGTTTTAAATCCAGTAATGAGGAATTGTTCCCCAAGCTAAATCAAGGTCAAATCTTTTAAATCAGGAAATATCGAGCTTATGGCGCGACTTGTGTGGAGTCCCACGCTGATCGTGTGGGTCATTCGAATTGAAGGCTTGAGTTTGATATCATGGCGCTACTCATGTGGATGGCCACACTAATAGCGTGGCTTGTTCTAGCTTAAGGGTTGACCTTTAGTAGTCCCACGCTACTCGCGTGGATGTCCATGCTAATAGCGTGGTTAATTCGAGTTGGCAGTTTGGTTTTCAGCATCTGGCGCCATTGGCATGGTAGTTGGCGCTACTAGCGCGGGCTCTTCAAACTGAACATTTGATCTTTACCCTCTGACGCGGATAGCGCGGGAGTCCACGCAATTAGCGTGGCTTGTTCGAGAGCACTAGCTTGCTCTTTTTGCTTCTTTTCCTCTCTTGTTGGTTCCTAAATGACAAAATAACTAAGAAATTAAATTAATATGCAATTAAGTAATAATTTACCAAATCCTAATCTAATTTACTCAGTCTTAAGCAACTTATTAATCAATTAATCCTAAAAACTACTATATGCTAGAAGCATATCAGTAGACCTTAAAAGATGCGTAGTTCCCATTTCGGGGTAGACCTTAATAAAGACCCAAGGTATGTCCTTGGAGGAAGGTTTGTAATTCCCAGTACGGGGTAGACCTTACTAAATCCCAAGAATCCATTCTTGGCCATTTCAATGGTTCATAAAACCAAGCTCTGGTAGACAGTCAAGGTTCATAAACCCAAGCCTTGGTAAACCTCCAACTCAAAAACCCAAGACCAGCTCTTGGTAATTTACAGGTCTATAAAACCAAACTATGGTAGACCGTCAAGGTTTATAAATCCTAAAGCTTTGGTCGACCTCTAAAAACCCAGGGCAGACCCGCCACTGGTACATCTATAGCAACGCAGGGGACACACCACTTGACAAAACCCAGCATGTACAACTCCACTGGTACCAACCTTGACAAAAATAAGGTACAACTATGTTAATTCTCAACATACTTATCATTGTCACAGTTTTTCCTTATTGGAATAAAAATTCCTAGGAACATAAAAGCCCAAGGTACGTACTTGGCACATAAAGATCAGGGTCTGCCCTCGGTCTCTTAAAACCTAAGAAAACTCTCTTGGTATTATTACACACTATGGAACCCCGACATGGTGGACCATAGAATTGTTTGTTTTGCAGCAACATATGCTCAAGGTCTATCCTTGATCAGCATAGTTATCAACAACTCTTGATAACTCACAACTTATAAAGCTTAAGGACCATCCGTGGTCAACCTCGTATTCACCAACCTATCCATTACAGAAGCATGAGGTATTCAAAGCTTTACTTTGATGATTTCAGTGCTTACAAATTCTATTCATGCAGGAATACGAGCCACATAAATACCCAAAGAAAAATCTTTGGTATAATAAAGTCCAAGGTCCTCTTGGCACGATAAACCCAAGAAACATTCTTGGTGCTCTAACTCCTATGGAATCCCAACATGGTGGACCATAGGATTGTTTTATTTTGCAGGAATAATTGTCTATGGTCTGCCCTTGACATCCTGAACCCAAGAAGCAATCTTGGAATTTTCAACTCATGTAGAGCCTTGACAAGCTAGGCTAAAGAACTTAGCCAGATGCAGAAGCAAGAATTTAACGCAGATGTCCATGGTCAACCCTTGACATTTTTCTAAGTCTAAGATGTACTCTTAGCACACTTTAGCAATGGGAACCTCCACAAGCCAAGCTAAAGACTTAGCTACTTGTGCGAATTGGAATTTAATTAGCTACTTGTGCGAATTGGAATTTAATACACTTGTCCAAGGACCATTCTCTGCAAACTCAAACACAAGACAAGCTCTTGCAGCACATGTTCATTTAGAGCATCGACAAACAAGACTACACAATTAGTCATTTGCGAAAGCAGGAATCCGACAACAGTTTAAGAATCACGCTTGACACTACAAACCCAAGATGCATTCTTGGTAACTCGTTTGCTTTTAAATCTCAGCAAGCAAAATGGGACATGATCAATCACAAGGTCTCAGTCTTCACAATGAATAACACAAGTCAAGCGGCTCACTATTTACCAATAAGCAATCATAATCAGAAGATAATATATAAAGAAGACACAGAAGAGTCAAAGCAAAAGGAACATTTTTCTTTAAATTGCTAACGCTTTACAACGCCTTCACTGCTAAAAGCTAAAACAAAACAAACAAGAAAAAAAGATAGTTGCCTGCACGTTAGTTCCATCACCAGCACTCTCTTCTACAGACCCGAGTTCCTCTTCATCGACCAAGGCTCCCTCTTTCACATCCTTAAAAGGATTAAATAGACTTAAATCAAGGTCCTTCGAAAAAAGACCAACATGATAAATGGTTTTATGGAAGCCTTTTTCATGTTGCTCCATAGCTTCTTTCTTGAAGATGGCCAATTCATCAACAAGCTCTTTATTAACGACCATCTCTGCAGTGAGCTTAAGCTGGGATTCCCTCAACTCGGCTTGAGACTCCTTCAAACTCTCCTCTAGCGCAGCAATCTTACTGGTCAACTCCAGTTTCTCATAAATTAGAACCTGTGTCTCCTTCAACAAAGTTTTACCTCGGTTGATCAACTCATCACCATCAACCCGAGTGCGCAACAACTTTGATAAAGCACTACTAGTCTTTGCAGATAGCTGATGGTTGGACCTAACCAATTCATCAATTGCCACCACAACACTAATCATTTTAGAGTGCTCCACCCTCCAAGCACTACGGAAGGCCGACTTCAAGTTCATGATCTCTTTTTCCAGGGAAGTAGCCTTGCTTGTGGATTCCTGGCACAACTCAACATGCTCTTTGATGATGGCTTTGCTCCTTTCCAAGAATAACATAGCCACATCACCAGAGCTCGAGGGACCAATTGACCGAATTAAATTTTTGTCAAATGGGGTCGACACCCCTCGCTCAAGCACATGCCCTATACTCCATAAAGAGTCCATCTCTCTTGAAGCATGCACAAATTCAAAAGAAGTGACAGGACGAGACGAAGAAGCAAGCGCAGTGGAAGAAGGTGAAACAGAAGAAGCTGCAGGAGGAGGAAGCGGAGTAACAGGTGAAGTAATAACAGGGGCCACCATTAGAGCTAGTGCCCGAACCGGCAAAGCAGAAATAGGGGCCGCCATAAGAGCCGGTGCCCGAACTGGGAGAGCAGAATGAGAAATTGGAACAGAAGCAATGGGTAAGGAAATCGGAGTAGCAGTAGTAGGGGTTGCCACTGATACTGGTACTCGAATAGGAGGAGGAGAGGTTGGCACATTGGTTGGGAGCCCGGCCGTTTCCCTTAAAGCACAAAGGCTACGAGGAGGATGCTGAGCCCATGATTTCTTACGACTGGACGCCACAACACCCTCATCTCTATTCCTCTTAATCAACTCAAAGGGTAAGGGAGTGGAGGAAGCAGCAGTTACATCAGAAAGGCCGACTCCAGCAATTGGTCGACCCTTTTCTCTTGGGGAAGGGGGAACAGGAGACTATGGCATGACATCACCACCCACCTTCTTCACTAGTGGTCTCCATGGGAAACCACCCATGATACCTACAATACATATGACAAAAATAAAGTTAAATGTCAAGCCATACATACAAATAAAGAGCTAAAAGAGAAATAAAGTATAAAGACATACCATCTAGAGTAGCAGCAGGATCAACAGTAGACGACAAAGACAAGATAGCACGCGCGTCCAGAGAGGCTAGCAATAGCTCCAGAATCGCCCCGTCCGACCTATCCACCAAGGTCAAAAGGTCCTCATTAAACGACCGAAACCTGGTAGGGTCAGATTGCCAATAAAAGGGGAAGCGAGCCTCCCCATCTTGATTATACATCAAGGGCAATCCATCCGACACCTCACCACTTTCACGGATCTTGAAGAATCGATCCTTGAAATGGTGGAAAACATTAGTGTCTACCTCAAACAGTTTCTTTGAAACACTGTGCAAGGAGACCCAGCCAATTTTTCCAGACAACTTAGTCTGGAAATAAAACAAGAAGACTTGAACACTCGGGCGAATGCTCAAGTGGGATCATAGAACCTCAAATGCTAACACCAACCCCCAACTATTTGGGTGGAGTTGGGAAGAAGCCACATTCAGGAAATCCAACAAGGCATATCGAAAAGGGGAAAATGGGAGAAAAAGCCCCAAGACTTCAAAGAGACAATGGTACATGAAGAAGAATGGTGGAGCTCTCGGTGCCGCCCTCATAAAAGGAAATCCGTCCTCCCCGCAAACTTCAATAATCAGCTTACGGGAATCCTCGGGTGTCGTCAGACGAAGCTGCTGACACATGACATTGACGCTATCAGTAGTGGTGAGAGAGGACTTATACTTCAAAACATCTTCTCTTACCCACTCGAAACTAGCCACCACCGGAGCAGAAGTTGGCGATCCAACACTACGGCTACGACGCTCGTGAGGAGAAGCCCTTGCACTCCTCACACCAGTGGGCTTTTCCCTTTCAGAAGCAAAAGGAGTAGGAAGAATGGTGAGCGGCAAAGGATCATTCACCCTAGGGGTAACAGAAACCATTGCCTGCTGACGAGGACGAGAAGTCCTTTTGCCAGCTTGACGAAAACTGGTCCTCCTCCTAAAAGAGAATGACCATCAGAAATATCATCATGAGTGTCCTCCTCAGAGGAATCACCAATGGAGATCACATCACGCATAACGTGCTGTTCAACTGAATCTCCTAAGTCACTACCCCCCATACCTAGGTCAGAGTTGGACAATGGTGATTCATACATTTCTCAAGAGGAAGCTTGAGCAAGAAGAAGAAAATGAAGAGTGAAGAATAAGACTCGGGAGGCAAGGACATGGGAATGATGATCGAAATCACAGAAGATTTCACCTATTTAAAGGCACAGTGAATGTTGACAGTTACTAGCGGGACTTGAAACGTCTCCTGGAAGCTTGTGCCATGATTGACCATAGTTCACCCACTATCGCATGATCTTCAAAATGTGTCCATTCCCTAAGTGACATGTGGGCACGGGTAATGGTGCGTGGGCTGACGACTGCTTGCATTAATGAAGACATAACGTATGTTTTCAAAAATCATATCAAACGGTCATATTGTGGTAGAGTTAACCAGTCTCGACACTTCAGTTACCTACCAAGTTCAGACTTATCCACTAAAAAATGAAATAATCTACCTTGGACAACTCAGCATATACAACCCGGACCACCTTGTCCAGGAAGTATCCACTCGATATGGACAAACTTGTCTAGGCTCATAATACCACTTGACAAAAGCTATTGATCTCAACACACGACATTATTCGTCCACCCTCAAGGGCTATTAACACTCATCAAATTACTATTACAACACTCTTTCACCCTCTTTCACCCGTAAATTGGCTCAAAGGATGAGGGGCTTATGTACAGTCCAAAATAGTAGAAATACACATGGTATTCACTATGGGATCATTGTACATGTGGACACCCTCCATGTCAACACTGCCACATTAAATAGTGCTTATTCATCGGCTAAGTGTCAACCCAGACACACGTGTCCGAGTTCCACATCAGCCCTACTACAGTTGCGTAGACATCGACCAACTACAGGAGCGCAGACATCTACAGTATTTATCTCCTTATTAACAATATATCAACTATGCTTGGATATTCAAATAGGTGCAACCACCTTATCATATCATATCTTAACAAGTTATCTACAAGTTGTTACTTATCTACAAGTAACAACATATCCATAAGATACACATTATCTTATATCTTAAACTATATATCTGCCTACTGTTATATATAACTATCTTATCTACAGACTACTAACAAACAGAAGCCCAAGGCCCACACTTCACACTATAAATACAACCTTACAGATTCTCTCTAAACATCCCATCCAGGCTTGAGTACATACTTAAATAATACTCACACTCTTATTCTTAGATAACCCTTGGTTATCCTCTTATAAATTGATGTACTTACTTGAGCGTCGGAGTATTTTTCCTCTGTTTTGCAGGTTCCTCCTCTAAACAAGGCCTATTCACTATCCGATGCGCAGAATTTGGAGTTCACCTTGGCCACGCCAACCTCACAAGTGGAAACTCCGGATATTGGTAAGAACACTTTTAACTTTGTATTTTCAGCAACTACAAGTCACTTATGTATGCTGGAAAAATCAAAGCGAAAATACAATTCTATCTTCCACCATTTTCTGCTGGTTGTGATCTTTCTTTTACGCTAATTCTCCCACTTCACTCATGCTCAGTTTTTAGTTTCTTACTTTTAACAAAAACATGTTGGTGCATACTTGAGGAAATATTCACTAACGAGACCCAGATCACTCAATGAATTGGAACTTCATTGACCTTCATAGAATAGACAGAGTAGTGGCAAACCAATATAATACATGCTACATATAAAGAGAAAACTATAGAAAAATACAA
This sequence comes from Glycine latifolia, assembly GCA_013407115.1. Taxonomy (NCBI): domain Eukaryota; kingdom Viridiplantae; phylum Streptophyta; class Magnoliopsida; order Fabales; family Fabaceae; genus Glycine; species Glycine latifolia. Next base: position 20,074,436 of record CM023946.1, on the reverse strand, counting down.
GAGATTCTATTACTTTGCCACAGATAATGCTAGATGAATTAGTCTTTTATTTTTAATAGAGTATATTATAACCATTACATTAATACTCAATTAAAATACAGCTAACGTACATAATACTAATAGTAAATGTCTTGTAAATACATAAGAAGGAATAGTATGCTTTACATAAGAATAATACTTCTTAATGTATAGAAACTCACAACCTTTCATCTTCTGAGACTTCATTTTCTAATTATTATTTCAAACACAACTATCTACACTACAGATAGTCAAATTTGCAATAATAATACTACCGCTACCATATATTTCTTCCTGTACTATCCCTTGTTCCAATATCCCTCTTCTTTACACGATACTTAAGTTTCTTGCAGTACTCTATGAAAAATGTCCACCATATCCCTAAGAACAAGAAGCTGAATAAAAACATCATAACCCAATTGACAACCCAATAGACAATATTGGTAGCATAAGTCGGGGATATTACCCATATAGAATAGAGATAGCAGTAGGCGAAGAAAAGCATTGGCGTGAACAATATAGTACCCACTATTCCACTTGGCGTGAGAATAAAGATTGTCACGGTTGAACCCAAAAGAGAAAGTGAATTTAAAATCGATATGGTCAAGAAATCACCTTCAGGCATGACAGAAGTCCCAGCAATCATTCCTTGGGAAGCAATACCAATAATCGCAGAATTGAGGGAAGTGATATTAACATTATTATTATTATTGTCTCCAGCATTAGCCTGAAAAACTCCACCAGGGGGACTTAGTGCTGATTGATATGTTGCGGTTGCAATAAGAGCAGCAACTATGAGAAAAGCTTGGCGTTGGTCCTCTGTTATGTCCCTTCTAATGCGAAGTACAAATATAACTATTTTTCCCATGAGTGTGATGTTCCATCTTAGTTTATCTGCAACGGTGGGAGCATTAGTAACTGATGAACCATGTTTTGCACCAGCCCTAACTAATGCATTCTTTATCTCTGCACTAGCTGCTACGTCTAGTGCTGTTGAGTTCTCCAAATTCTTAGCCTTCAAATCCACTTTAGCCTTTAGCAACAATTGAAGCGCCTATCCCACCAAAAAATAAATGAAAACAATTGTTAGAGCATCTCCAATGACAGTTTTTGATTATAAGGTTATTAAGTTTAAGAACCAGTTACTCAAGATCACTATTAGAGGTGACTGATACGACTTCTAGATGTCGGAAATAGTTCTTATATAGGAACTCAATTCTTATGATTAAAAAAATATTGAGATAATCCTTGAGATTCATTTTATTTTTTCTTAGATAATTGTATCATTAGAATAGAAAGTGGTTAATATTCTTAAGTATAACTAAGGGAAGAGAGACACTCCTTGTCTCTTGCATATTTTAAATAAAAATAAAATAAAATAAAGAAGAAAGGTTTAAAAGTTTACAAAAATAGAATAAGGAAAGATAGTAACTAACTAAAAAGTAGTGGAGCATTTGTTAAAAATAAAATAAACTGATGAAGGATAAAATTGTTTAGAAAATATGGACATAAAAATGGGATATTTCCTTTATTATTAGTATAGATGTAACATGATAATTGATAAATAAACCATATTTTATGTGTGATGGGATGGGAGTTTTTTGCCATAAAACACTTTAATTCTTATGTTTTATTTTGGCAAAGCTCACATTTTTTGTTAACAATGGAACAAGAATGGAAAAAGTAGGCAAGTAGCCTAAAAAGGATGACTTGAAGAATATTTGGGCACCTCCTGGGGTTGTGCTATGCACAACACAAGTGTGCTACAAGGATCGTGTTGATACATGAAGGCACAATGCAAATTCAAATTTCAAAAATCTTACACTCTCAACATGATCGTGCTAATCTGAGCATGACCATGCTGGACTTTGCGCCCCTTTAATCACAAATTTGGTTATAAATAGAAGAAAAAAAGGACACTGAGAGTTATTGGATCTTTTCCTCTGTTTTGAAATTATAATACACTGAGTGAGTGAGTGATACAAGGGAACTTCTGAGGACATGAAAGAATGTGCAGAACCTTATAAGGGTTCTGAATTGTAAAATTTCTTACTCTCTTTTATTGTTCATGTATCTCTGGTGTTGTTAATTTGCCTCCATGTGCCTATGGATCGTTTTTTTTCCCCTTTTTAGGGTTATGATGTAATTGTGCTTGTAAATCTCAATTCTTATTAATTGAATTTTTTCATTGACCAGTCAATTGAATTATTCTACTGTTGTTATTTAACTATATAGAATTTGATCACTCTAATACATTAGTCTTTTATTCATTAATGATCATCTATGTGTAATTGATGAAACTTTAGAACAATTGGGTTTACAAAATAGTGAATGATCAAACGTATTTTGTGAGCTTTTGACGAAATTAATAATCTTTAATATTTCTCTTTGTGTTTATGCTTTCCTCAATTTGAACCCTAAATGACCAAATAAGAATTAAATTATGGGAAAGACTATTAATAACATTTAATCATAATCTATTAGCTATTTTATATTTAGATAATTAAGGTCAACAATTGAAAATTAATTAAGAAATCAATTGAAATAAGAAATTGGAGAATTTATTTGTGATAATTGTTGTGCATACTTATTGTTTCTTCTAATTTCTTCAATAGTTATCTCACTTTTTCCTTATTTATTGCTTGTTTGACCCCATTTAATTAGGATTTATTGTTCTTTTAGGTTTTAGTTTCATGTAGTTAGAAGTTAGGAAATTTATTAGCTTTTTTTCTGTTTTGTAGAGTGTTAGTGCATTTGAAAGAGAAGATGAAGATCTGAAGAAATTTGTTGCTTGCTCAGCAAACCAGTTTAATTGCTCAACAAGAAAGGCACCTAGAGAGAGGGAGCATGACACATTTCTGGGAGCCATGACAGTGTTTCAAGGTTGCTTAAGGATTTTTTTAATTTGCTCAACGAGCTCATGCTTGCAAAGTGAATTGTTCGTTCTACCAAGAGAAGATTTTGCAATTTCTTATAACTCCCTAAGCAAGCACTGCTTGCCAAGTGAGTTGGCCTTTATGCAAAAATGACAAAGCAAAGACTCTCATCTTAGGGGATTAATATCGACCTAGGGCTTTGTGTTGGCAGTTGAAGCTTGACCTACCTTTGTTTTTCTTCATCTTCCACCTTAGTTCTCCATTTTTGCTTGCAATTTCACATTTTGTATCCCTCTCATGAAAATGAGAGGCTAGCAAATCCGTTGTTAGGGGCTTGGTGCACTAAACACTCTTTGTTGTAATTATTCCTACTATCTATTTCGTGTTATTTAATTTCATTGTTATTGCCTTCTTTCCTATATTATTGTCTTGTTTATGATTTGAGCACTCATATGCATGTGCTATAGTATGATTGTCATTGAAAAATGCATAACTACTAAAAAATGAATGAAGGCTTCTAATGAACACATATCCAGATGGAATGATGTTTGTTAGCTCTGTTTTTAACCCTTTCTTTGATACAAATCACTTGGCTTAACTTACGTACGAAGGAATTAGGAAGGCTTAACTTACTAAGGAATTAGGAATTAATTTAAGTGATTTAGACCCTTTCACTAGAGGAATCTTGATTAGGGTATATTTGTGAGTTAGAGTGGCATTTAACTTAGTATTGAAGGGTGAAAAACCATTAGTATTGTATCCAAAGCTAGTTTAGTAGATCCAAGCACCCAACATCTTTCAAAAATATGCATTAAACTTAGCTTTGCACGCAAATTATTCACTTATTTGCGTCTCAAAAATTTACTTTGTTTTACAATATTGTTTGCTTTAAATTTCTACACTCTTATATAAAAATCAAATTAACCTTTGATATTTTTAACGTCGGTGGTTTCAACATCGGTTAAAATCGATGTTGAAATCCAAAAACAATCGATGTTAAAAGCCTATTTTCTAGTTGTGCTAGAAATTGGTTTACACAAATGAAGTGATACAAACATAGTCCTTGTGGAGACAATCCTTATACACATTTTCAAAAAGTTACACCTAATTGGTACACTTATCAAACGACGTAACACTTTGCATGATTGAAATTATAACCCTAGGCTTTTCTATCTGCTAGTCTCTTTAATTGTGAAATTCTTGCTCTTTGGATTCCATTTCTTGCGAGTAATTGAACATCATTTTCCAAATTGTGCCAAATTATTTAATTTATTGTAAAATTGGATTTTAGGAATTACTTTTAGTCCTTTAGGTACAATATCTAGACTTTAGGTCCACTATAATTACCGTATTTGCGAACATATTTTATGCATCAATAAAACTCACTTAACCCTAAACCTTAAATTTGATATGTTATTATATATTAACTTCTACAGTAAAACCTCTTAGAGTTAAATATTTAATTTGTATTGCTAACTAAAATATTTCTGTGCAATGCTATATTTGTTGGATATAGGGGGAGCAACAAGAAGATGAAGCTTGTGCCTTAGAAGAAAGTTTTGAGCTTTTCACATGCCTTGAAGATTGTAATTTAAATTAAGTGTATGAGAGGCCAATCTTTTGATCCCTGCATTGCATGCACATAATCATTAACAGGCTTACATGTTTTTCATTAAAGTATCAAAGCTATTCATGTTCTAAAAGAAATCAATAAGTCATGGCTAATGTTTTTGGAAAAATGAGTTTTTACTGCTTTAATCGATTACACAGTAGTTTAATCGATTATTTGCTTTGTTCTAAATCTGGAAAAGTTTTGAAGAATATTTTAATCGATTACATGACTCTTGTAATCAATTACATAGTAAAAAACAAAAGCATGCATCACTGCTTTAATCGATTACCACAAATTGTAATCGATTAAACAATCTTGTTTCACAATGAACTTCACTACTTTAATCGATTACAGCTCGATTTAATCGATTATTCTATTCGTTGTTAAACCCAGAATGAAGCGATGAACACTTTAATCGATTAAGTGACAATTTAATCGATTACATAAGCGTTTTAATCGATTATTTGGCGCGTTGTAATCGATTACAGACTATTACAAAAAGCTGTTATAAATAGAATGAAGGCTTGTATGTTTTTGTAACTTGAATACTTCGAATTTTCTGAATATACACAAGCCTTCTCAAAGTTAGAAAGTGATTTTCTGGGTTAGTTAAGTTCTTGTCCCACTCTTTAATCTTCATGGGTATTGAATGATTTCTTGGGCAAGAATTTTCAAAGAAGTTTTAGAGAGCTTGTTCTGAAATCTATTTCTACATTTCAACTCTGATTGGTATATCATATGCATCTACATTCATTAGATCATCAAGTTGTTTCTCTCCATTATCTATGGTTGTAAATTCATTTTTGTATTTTTGGTTACTTGAATCTATTGTAAAGTGTTCTTTGAAGCTTGTGCTAGAGTAGGGTTCTCTAGGGAAGAACATGAAAACAATAGGAATACCCACAATAACCAAAAGGGGGGTGAATTGGTTTAAACTTGGCCTTTTAAAATTCTTTTTGTAAAATCAGAGTTTAGGATCTTAATCACTTTTAAACCAAGAATGCTTCTGATCAATCAAACCACTCAGTCCAAGAAATTAACTGCTTAAAATAGAACTTGTTGAGTAATGATAATAATACCAAGAACAAATGAACAAGATAACTAGTAGAGATTAAGGAATAGAATTATTACACAATAATTTATATTGGTTCACTTCTCAAGAGAAGCTATATCCAGTTTCTTCTAATCAACACTAGATTAGAGTTCCACTATTATAAATTTTAGTTCTTACAAGCTTTACAACAATCACTCTTTATCAACCCTAGACAAAGAATAGAAATCTAAAACCCTATTAGACTTCTAGTGATCAAGAACCAGAGAACACTACTTTGTTCTTCCCCTAGTGAACACTACTCTAGCACAAGCTTCAAAGAATCCTTTACAATAGCTTCAAATAACCAAAAACACAAAAACAAACTTACAACCAGAGAAAATGGAAAGAAACAACCTGATGATCCACTGAATATGAATGTCTGTAGTTTACCAATCAGAGTTGAATTGCAGAAAAGGATTTCAAAACATGCTCTCCTAAACTTCTTTAAAAAACTCTTGCCCAAGAAATCATTCAAAACCCATGAAGATTAAAGAGTGGGACAAGAACTTAGTTAACCCAAAAAATCACTTTCTAACTTTGAGAAGGCTTGTGTATATTCAGAAAATTCAAAGTATTCAAGTTATAAAAATAGACAAGTCTTCATTCTATTTATAACAGCTTTTTGTAACAGACTGTAATCGATTACAACGCGCCAAATAATCAATTAAAATGACTTATGTAATCGATTAAATTGTCACTTTATCGATTAAATTGTTCATAGCTTCAATCTGGGTTTTACAACGAACCCAGAATAATCGATTAAATCAAGTTGTAATCGATTAAAGCAGTGAAGTACATTATGAAGCAAGCTTGTGTAATCGATTACAATTTATGGTAATCGATTAACGCAGTGAGATATGCTTTTGTTTTTAACTATGTAATCGATTACAAGAGTCATGTAATCGATTAAAATGTTCTTCAAAGCTTTTCTAGATTTAGAACTAAGCAAATAATCGATTAACCTGATGTGTAATCGATTAAAGCAGTAAAAATACATTTTTCCAAAAACATTAGCCATGACTTATTGATTTAAAACATGAATAGCTTTGATACTTTAATGAAAAACATGTAAGCATGTTAATGATTATGTGCTTGCAATGCAAGGATCAAAAGATTGGCCTCTCATACACTTGATTTAAATTACAATCTTCAAGGCATGTGAAAAGCTCAAAACTTTCTTCTAAGGCACAAGCTTCATCTTCTTGTTGTTCCCCCTATATCTAACAGAACAGAGTAGTGTTCTCTGGTTCTTGATCACTAGGAGTCTAATAGAGTTTTAGATTTCTATTCTTTATCTAGAATTGATAAAGGATGATTATTGTAAAGCTTGTAAGAACTAAAATTTATAATAGTGGAACTCTAATCTAGTATTGATTAGAAGAAACTAGATGTAGCTTCTCTTGAGAAGTAAACCAATATAAATTCTTGTGTTGATATTCTATTCCTTAATCTCCACTAGTTATCTTGTTCATTTGTTCTTGGTATTATTATCATTACTCAACAAATCATGTTTTAAGCAATTGATTTCTTGGGCTGAGTGGTTTGATTGATTTGAAGCATTCTTGGTTTAAAAGTGATTAAGATCCTTTAAACTCTGATTTTACAAGAAAATTTTAAAAGGCCAAGTTTAAACTAACTCACCCCCCTCTTGGTTATTGTGGGTATTCCTATTGTTTTCAATATTAAAAATTTTAATTTGTATGCCTTATTAAATACTTTTGTATAAATATCTAATAAGATTTAAGCACTTTATTGGATCATCCAATTAATTAATTGGCTTAAAGCTACTTCTTGTCTCTATAATATTGTACAATTTTGATCTATTAGAATTTTTTATTACACATTTAGTCCTTACATTTTTTTAAATTTAACAATTTTGATTTATTGTTAATTTTTAACAAAATTTACTAACATGACATGTTAATAATAACGTGACATTGATATGTGGATAACATGTTAGTTCAACAAACATATCAATGTGTCACATAAGTACACTATCAGTGCCATGTCAACACATTATCAATGCTACATTAGCATGTGTGCCAAACTGTCATGCAAAACCGCTGGTAGCACCGGGTCGGGTTGGGTGTCGAATTGGCCATGCAAGTGGCCCGGTTAGGCCCGACAAGAATCGGCCGATTTTTGAAGAATCTGGCAACCCAGACGACAAGAAACCGGCCGGGTTAGGCTCTGTCGTTCATCGCGTCATTCTGGCCATCACTTCCTCCTTCACGGTGTCGCTTCCTCGCACAGGAAACTGGAAGCTTTGAAGCGGAAATGTGGAAGAGCACATGAAATATGCAAAAGGAGGCGTGGCACTGAAAAGGAACGAAGCACTAAAGAAGACGCGACACTGAAGTGAAAAGGCACAACATGAAATCTGAAGAAGAAGGAGAAAATGGGTCTGCACCGCTGCAGATTTTTAGAAGAAGAAGAAGAAAGAGGTGCAGCACTACCTAATATATAAAGGGATTTTTAGGGTTTTTGTATTTGGGCCTTGATTTGCTTCATGCACCCCCTTTATTTCTTACTGACTCCTTCTACCTCATTTTATTATATTAAAAACTAGACTTAAATTTTAATTTAAGTAGTTACTATTTACACTTTTTATTTATTAATACACTTTAATTACTTGTGTTATCAACTTTAATACTTCAATTGTTATTTTAATTTTTTATTATATTTTTTTAATCAAATAATATTACTTATATATTTATATATAATATAATTTTAAAATTTTTAATATAGATCGGGTCAAACCGGATCAATTACTGACCCACTACCTCAACCGGGTCAATGACCGAACCGGTTTTCCCAACTTTGCTGTCATGTACAACATGAATTCCACATCAACATAAGCATGGCAGCCCAACAATTTTCATTAAAAAATTGACAATACATAGACTAACGTAGACCAAAATTGCTAAATTTTAAACACATTATTGGAGACCAAATGTGCATTAATTTTTATTAAAAAAATAAAATGTATAATCCTAAAATATAAGATCAAAAGTGAATTCAAGTATAATTAATGTTATGTGAGGATAAGGTGAATTTTTATTGTATTCTAAATATTTTACACTAGCAGCTTATATAAGTTAAACTGTTAATCAAAGTTAAGTTGCAAACAGACAGAGATGGGTACCTTTGAGTCATTCATGAGTGCAGAAACGTGCAAAATGGTGTTGCCTGCCTCGTCCTTCCAGTCCAGTATTGTTTTTTCTATCTGCATGGCATTCTTCTGCCATGCTGTCTTGAGCCATCCAACCATGAGTTGAAGAGCCTCATACTGTCGATGTCTCACTGCAACATGAAGTGCAGTTTCACCTCTAATAGTCACATCTTCAATGGAATCTGGACAAGCCAAGAGAAAGTCAGCCAAAAGGTCAATTTCTCCAATTTGACTTGCAAAATGCAAAGGAGTGAGACCTTCCCTTCCTTTGGCTCGAACCAATTCTTTGTTGATGTCTACAAAGCGATGCACCATTCTCTTATGGCTGTGTTGCATAGCAAGATGGATAGGTGTGAATCCTTGTTGATTTAACTTCCAAGCTAATGATGGTTTTAGCCTCACAATCTCAGTGGCAAACCCAATATTACCACATGATGAGGCAATATGCAAAGGGGTCTCAACAAATGATATTGAATCGTTGTGTTCCAAAACTTGTGGATCCTCCTCAATTACTGTGTAGAGAAGGTTTATATCTCCATCTTGAGCGGCTACTTTCAACTTGTTATCACTCGTTGTGTTCATGTTTGAAGCCATAATTCATTGAGATGATGTTGAAGCAGGAAAAGTGAATACTAGCTAGCAGCGAGCGCAGCTATTCTTGCTAATTAAATAAGCGTGTATGAACTTGTTCAGACGTCATATTTTCATGAGTTGGTTCATTATTAACTTTTCATTATTAAGCGTGTATGAACTTGTTCAGACGTCATATTTGCAAAATGAAAGGTAGAGAATTGGTTATGATATGGCAAAAGATTTAAAGATAAGATACTTAAGATAATAAGAATACCAATAATCAATCAAAATTATCGGTTAGACACGTTTATTTGCTTTCTTTTCTTTGCAGAGTTGTTATGTTATCTAAAAACTATTTGTAAAATATATTTAAGTCCGGTTTGAAATCTGGTTGTATTGTATCTCTATAAATAGTCTTTAAATCATAAATAAGATTATCAGCTTTTATCATAACCAATTCTTCATCTTTTATTTTGCAATCATTCCTCGACTCCTTTTTCAGTTCATAATATTCACTCTCTTTTTCTTCCTTGCTTCTCTATCAGAATATCTATATATATATATATATATATATATATATATATATATTGGAAAATATATTTTTCAGAAAAATTAAATTTGATTGAAATGATTAATTTATATTTGAAATTTGTTATCCAAAAAAATCTTGATAAAATTTGTAATATAAAATATTTATCTTAACATAAAAGTTATATTTTTAATAAATATATTCTTATAAATAAATTTAATTATGAAAATTAAACTAACAAATATAATTCTTTTTGTCAAAATGCTATTTATCATTTCAGAAGAAAATATAATTCAAAGTCACAACTAAACAAAATCAACGCAAAATTAAGTTATAAATACTCAACTAAATACACAATAAATGATTTTATCCGATTTTACTATATCAATCCAGCATAAAATAACAACTAGGATCATTTTTTTAGTTTTTTTTCTTCTATTTTTTCTTTTAGGCTATTGTCTGTCATCATTTGAGTTGTACAGTCATTTCCTCCTAATGATTAAGATAATTCCCTATAAACTCTGACCATCACACGTTTCGAACAGTACATAAATCAAACATTTGAAAAGTTATTATATATATGATCTTTATGTTTAGTGTCAGTATAACTAATTACTATAAAACATTTAAATTATGGCAATGAGATTGTACACCCCTAATTTACGTAAAGAATTCATTGCGTGTAGAAGCAACACTTCGCTTAATTTTTTGTATTCTATTTTAATCGTCGTGTGCTCTTTATCATACCACGGTAAGTTTAGTCGTCGTGCTCTTAGTCCATCCTTGGTGATAAGACTTCTCCAAAATAAAATAAAAAAGAAGAATAAACAGATTAATTAAATTAATAATTAGTGATATACTTATTATTCTTACCAAAATCTAGAAGTGTCAGGTACCGAGATGAATGTAATCTAGGTGGGTTCCAGACTTTGCACGTCGGACAGTGACATTTTCCCTTACCGTCATACCTATCTTCTTGCTTTTCTGATTTCCCGAACCTTCTCTGCTTTCTTGATCTTCTTCAATCCTTCTCTTGCTTTCCCTTCTTCCTTTCAAGGTACATTTTCTTGTTTCAAAGATGTCAGTGTCCCCCATTTTCGATTGAGCAGCCCTTTATGCATGAAGTAATTTCCGTTGGTGACTCCTCGGAAGAGAAGACCCACCACAGAATTTATGATGATGAGTCTTCCTCTTCAGAGGGCACTTCTCGCCTTTGTCAGAGGACGAGGCCTTCTGTCGCCCCTAGGGCTGGGGAACCTCAGCCGCTTGCGATTCTTCCCCCTCCTACTTCTAGAGGGGTGAGGCAGAGTGGCATTAGGAGTGTTAGGGCCTCCCCCCGTGTGCGTCGCAGCCGCAATGCTGGGTCGACAACATCCACCCCAGCCATGTCTAGCTATGAGTGGGTGAGAAAATATGTTCTCAAGTATAGGTCTTCTCTCACTTCATCGGCTTATGTCAATGTCATGTGCCGTCAACTACGATTGGCGGTGCCTGAAGACTCTCACAAGATTGTTGTTGAAGCTTGTAAAAGTGATGACTTCCTGTTCTTGAGGGCGGTGCCAGGCGTCCCGTCATTTTTCTTTATGTACCGGTGCCTTTTTAAGGTGTTGGGTCTTCTTCTTCCCTTCTCCCCTTTTTAGTGTGCTCTCTTAGAATTCTTGAATGTAGCACCTTCCCAACTTCAACCCAATAGTTGGGCAGTGGTGAGGGCATTCCAGATTTTGTGTCTGTTTTTCAACATCCAACCAAGTGTGTCAGTCTTTTTTGTTTTTCTTTCAAATGAAGTTGATAGGGAAAATTGCTTGGGTATCCTTGAATAGTGTGTCCAAGAAACTGTTTGAGGTTGACGCCAATGTCTTCCATCGCTTTAAGGATAATTTCTTCAAGTTCCGTGACAGTGGTGTCGTGACAGATGGGCTGCCATTGATGCTTAACCAGGATGGGGAGCCTTGCTTTCCCTTCTACTGGCAATCTGAACCCACCAGGTTCAAGTCTTTTGACGAAGGCTTATTGACCCTGGTGGAAAGGGCGAACAAAGCGATCAAGGAGCAGTTTCCAGCTTCTTTGGATGCTCGGGCCATCTTGTCATTGCTGTTGGCAAATGACCCCCTCTATGCTTTAGACGGTAAGTGCTTCTACCTTATTCCTCCTTTGTCTTCTTTTCTCTTTTTGTGTGTGTATTGTGACCTGACTTGACGCTTATGATTTTTCTGTGTGCCTTGCAGGTATCATGAGCAATTTCCCATGGAGGCCGTTAGTGAAAAATGTGGATGCTGATGATGGTGTTGCGCCACTTGCCCCTGTCCATCCTCCAGCTGAAGAAGAGGGTCGACCCAATGTCAGGGTTGGCCCTGTTGATATTGTTGTTGCTTTCCTCAGCACCTCCCCCTATGTTTTGGGTAAAAAGGGACGATGGTGCTGGGATGTCTGGTCGCAAGAAGTCCCGAGCCCCTCACAGCTTGCATTCAATGAGCGAGGCTATTGGGCTTCTTCCTCGTGTACCTGTCTCTCCGCCCCCTGTTCGGGCTCCGACTCCAGCGATGGTGACTACTGCTGCATCCACTCTGGTTGTTCTACCAACCCCTATTTGGGCCCCTACCCCAGTGGTGGTGACTACTACTATTGCTCTGGCTTTGACTACTGCTGCTCCGGCTCTAACTACTGTCGCTCCAGCTCCGACTACTGTCGTCATTCCTGTTCCTCCATTTCCTCCTCCTGCTATTTCTGCTATGTCGCCACCCCTTACTGTGTCATAATCTTTTTTGCCTTCATCTTCCTCTCGCCCTGTCACCTCCCTTGAGTTTGTGCATGTCTCAAGGGAGATTGACTCTCTATGGAGTGTAGGGCACACATTTGAACAAAGAACTCTGACCCCCTTTGACAAAAATATGATAAGGTCGACAGGGATTCAACGCTCTACGAATGCTGTGAAGCTCTTTCTTCAGAGGAGTTTGGCGATCTTGGAAGAGAACGGGCAGCTTCACCAAGAGGCCGTGAATAAGGTAACTTCTCTTGAAAAAGATATGGCCAAGTTGAAGTTCATTGTTCGTAATGTCTGGCGAGTGGAGCACTCCATGCTGAATAGTGTCGTTATGGCATTTGCTTAAGTGGTTAGGTCCAACCTTCAACTGTCTGCCAAGGCCACTAATGCTTTGGCCAAACTGCTGCGCACCCAAGTGCATAGTGATGAGTTGGTTACGCGGGGCAAGGATTTGCTAAAGGAGAAAAAGGACCTGACTGTCAAAGTTGACAGGGTCGCTACTGAGAAGGAAGAGCTTGCCAAGAAGGTAGTTGACTTAGTGGTGATGCTGAAGGAGTTCGAGCGGGAGGCAATGAAGCAACATGAGAAGGCTTCCTCAAGGCTATTAGGCAAGTTGGCCTCTTTGCAAAAGATCTTGACTTAGGTCTCTTTGACCCTTTCAAGGATATAAAGGGGGGAGTCCTGGTTGATGAGGAAGAGATTGGCTCCGCTAAGGAGAGTGTCAGTGATGGGGCCAATGTTTAGGCTGCCATCTTTTGTATTTTATGCTTTCTTTATTTTTGGCCATCAAGACTGTTGTAATGCTGACAATCAATTCAATGAAAGTATTCTTCTTTTTTCGTCTTCAATCTTCTATGTTTTTGTATACTGTCTTCTATTTATGAATTTGATGTGATGATGAAATAGGCCGCTTGAGTGGCATCCTTCATTAAAGAAAGTGAGACCCTGCAATTTGATAGTGTCTCGCTCTAGAGGATGAGTAATTGGTCCTCAGACTCTGTTTGTCAAGGTTTTGAAGCAGCAGAATTACAAAGAATGTATCTTGGGTTTCAAATGTCAAGGGTGATCCTTGGACGCATATGTTAGACTCTTGCTTTTGCAAGTGGCTAAGTTTGTAGCCTTGCTTGTCGAGGTTCCAAATGAACGAATGTACCAAGAGTGCATGTTGGGTTTGAAGTGTCAAGGGTGGACCTTGAACACCTGTTCCTGCAAAACAAATAATCCTATGTTCCTTCTTATCGAGGTTCCAAAGGAGTGAATGTACCAAGAGCGTGTCTTGGGTTTTGGAACATCAAGGGTGGACCTTGTGTTTCGTATACCAAGGCTGGACCTTGGGTTTTGTATACCAAGGCTGGACCTTGGGTTTTGTCTACCAAGGGCAGACCTTGGATTTTGTGTTCCTGGGAACTTGTACTCCTGCAAAGATAAATTTTAGGAATAAAAAAATATGTCAAGGGTAGACCTTGTTGTACCTTGAGTTTGTCAAGTTTAATACTAGAGGAGTTGTCCATCCTGGGTTTTGTTGAGGCTCACCAATGATTGATCTTGGGTTTCGCGAATAATTGGAGACCGACCAGTGATGCGTCTGCCCTGGATTTTGGAGTTGGAGGTCTACCAAGACTTGGGTTTATGAACCTTGGCGATATACCAGAGCTTGGGTTTATGAACCTGTAAGTTACCAAGAGCTGGTCTTGGGTTTTGTTGAAGGTCCACCAAGCATTGACCTTAGGTTTGTGAACCTATAAGTTACCAAGAGCTGGTCTTGTGTTTTGTTGAAGGTACACCAAGGGTTGACCTTGGGCTTGTAAGTTACTAAGAATTGGTCTTGGGTTTTGTTGAAGGTCCACCAAGAGTGGATATTAAGAACCTGTTACCGACCAAGAGGCTGCCTTGGATTTTGCTAGAGATCCACCTAGGGTAGCCCTAGGGTTTTGCGAACCTTTGGAGATTACTAGGAGTTGGTCATGGGTTTTATTAAGGTTCACCAGGAGTGGATATTAAGAACCTGTTATCGACCAAGGGGCTACCTTGGATTTTGCTGGAGGTCCACCTAGGGTAGCCCTAGGGTATTGCAAACCTTTGGAGATTACCAGGAGCTGATCCTGGGTTTTGTCAAGGTTCACCAAGAGTGGATATTAAGAACCTGTTATTGACCAAGAGGCTGCCTTGGGTTTTGCTGGAGGTCCACCTAAGGTAGCCCTAGGGTTTTGTGAACCTTTGGAGATTACCAAGAGTTAATCCTAGGTTTTGTCAAGGTTCACCAAGAGTGGATATTAAGAACTTGTTATCGACCAAGAGGCTGTCTTGAGTTTTGTTGGAGGTCCACCTAAGGTAGCCCTAGGATTTTATGAACCTTTGGAGATTACCATGACGCATCCGCCCTGGATTTTACTAAGGCTCACCAAGGGTGGACCTTGAATTTTAAGAACCTTTGAGTAGTAAAAGGACCTGGTCTTGGGTTTTGTCAAGGCTGGACCTTGAAAAGTAGTCAAGCACTGATCCTACATTTTGTTATGTTCTTGCAGAGTTGACACAAGTACATGTAATTCAGAAAGAGAAATATATTTTATTATGTGTCTATCAAGTCAATCTATTATATTTTATATAAGTTTTTTCTTTCTTCAGATGTCACAATTATCTATTAAAAACAAAAGATAATACTACTTAAATTGGATAGTACCATAATGACTACTAAAGCACTAAAGCTCTCCCTCTTATACTTTGCAAGTGTTATATTAATTAATTAACGATAGTTTTAAAAGTATATTAATTAAAAACTAATAAATAAAAAGTTTGTTAAAATACATTAAAATATATGAATAATATTAAACATTAAAATTTTATATATAAAATTATTTTTTTATTCATTTTTAGCTCGCACTATTCTCATAAAACAAGAAAACTAAATATGTTCCCCTTTTACATTAGCTTTTGCCTCTATTTTATTTTCTTAAAACAAGAAAACTAAAAGTTAGTTACCTACGTCAACATAAACAAGTGTAAGTTTATAATTGGTTTTTAAGGAAAGCAAAATCTGAATCGTTAACCTCAAGGTCAAGGCATGTAAACCGTTATGTGCCACACCTAACTTCAGTAACAAACCGGAATCTCTGCACCTTCTCTATCAAACAGATTTCTGGAAATGAAGTGGATATTTAATCAATAGGATGAGTGAAGCCGTGCTTAGAAATTCAGCAGAAACTTCACAGTTCTCAATCACAGGCAGTTTTATTTTACCAATAACAAAAGATTGATCCAGTTGGTAAGATAATGATTCATCTAAAAATGATAAGAAAATGACATTAATTCTAAATGTTTATATAAGAATCTTTTTGATAAATAATATGTAAGTATTTATTTAAGTATTTTTTGAATCTTGAGGTATTTCATCTCTTTCTTTTATTCTTCATTTTGAGTTGATCCAAGAAATTTGAATATTCAAAGTGAACTTTGGCCTGGAATTTTTTAAAACTAAAAATTATGTTTTTATCATTCCCCAAGAAAAAAAAATACATAATTAATAATTACCACTACCATTATACTTGATCGGTTAATAATAAAAATTAATTCTAAATACTTTTTTTTTAGACTAGGCATGACAGTGGGATTCGAACCCTTGGGTACTTGTCCGAATCCGTCCCAATTTTAACGAGAAAAAATCGAGTTTATCAGGTTCGGGTTCGGGTTTGGGTTTTCCCCAATAGCCAAAAGTGAAAGTAGGGGTGGGGGCGGGTATGAGATTACTGATACCCGCCCTGCACCCGCTCTGTAATAAATAATATTAAAAAAATAAAAATAAAAAGATATATTATTTTGTAATTTTTTTAATTAAATTGATTGATTTTGTTTTGTAATTTTTAAATTATGATCCCATATTTTAAATGTGAGTTTGTTATTTTTTTTTGTTACGTAATTAGCATTTTCGTCTGATTTTTTCAATAAAAAAGATATATTAGTTTTTAATTTTTTTTAATTTGAATCAAATACGGGTGGGACGGGACAGGGAAAACCCGAACCCCGGTAGGGACGGGGATAGAGATGAGTTTTAAAATTCGACAAGGATCAGGAGCGGAGTCAGGGAGCGATTTTTTAGTTGGGGGCAAGGACAGGGAATACAATACCCACCTCACTCCGCACCGTTGTCATGCCTACTTGAGACTTAGAGCAAAAGGTTGCCTCATGGACCGTGATTCTCTTAGTACATTTATATTGTGCATATATTGACTTTAATATAAAAAAAATTAATTGACTATTTTTAATAGATTTTTTTCTCTAACCACATATCATTAATCAATAGACGAAACTTTCTATGAAAAGATAGAAAATTATCAGAGGGTTTAAGAAAATATATATTTAATCACTCCCAAAAATCAATATTTGTTTTCTGCTGAGTTCCAAAAAATTAATAATTTTATCAAGTACTTATGAAGTTATTTAAAGAATTTATTAGTTAGTAAAAATGTTTTTCAGAACCTAGCTAGTATAATAATTTTGCCTACCCTACCATTAGATCAACTTCAATTGCTATGAACTATTGTTTATAATAATAAATATTTACTTATATAAAAGACTTAAATATATTTTTAGTTTTGATTGATTGTTGTTTTTTTTCATAAATTTATTTTTTTTAATCTCAATTTGGAAAATGCTCTTCTTGGTCCCTCTTGACTAATTTTTTTATCATTTGACTGCATTGTGACAATTTTTTTACTACTAGAGCAACTGAAAAGAGTTTTTTCAATATTTTGAGAGATTTTTTTTTAAAAAAAAGAAAATTTAAATTAGTAGACAATGATCCAAATTTAAAGAAGCAAAAATATATTTAAACCTACATAAGATAAATCAAAATATTTTACCATAAAGAAAATCAAAATATAACAATAATTTAATTTCTGAAAAATGAGTGAACGTTTTTATATTAGATATACACTAATGCATAAAAAAATAGATATACATTTTTAACTTTCCCCCAATAACAAGAAAATTGTTATTAACCCGCACCCTACTCTTGATGTTTTCAAGTAGCCAAATAGGTAGGCAAATACATTTCTGGAATAATTTCCTTCTTTTGTAATCCATGCATTCTTTCCTCTCTCTTTATAATTGTTCCCTGATAAATATTACTCTATTTAAATACTTGCTTTTATTAATCTAGGTGAGAAAACTTTAAATATCAGTTCTTAGAACCAACAAAGTATCTACTATTACACCTAAAGATATTGCTATTTTCTCTTGAAAGTAAGCACATACATTTTCCTCGTGCCCCATGGTCAACTCATTTCCACGTGTACAAAAATTAGACCAATTAAGAATTTGCACGTAGCTATGAGTTGCAATTTTTCCACAATAGCCACATGATTGGAGCACACTCAACTCTTAGCCCCACACGATTTTGTACCATTATTAAGTAGCACTGATTTAATAAAAAGAAAATTTTGACCTTGACCTAGCAAATGAGATGAGATCCACTTATGACATTAGAGTCACACCAACACCTTACACCTTGTTCTGATTTAAAATATGTTAATCAAATGTGTGTATCCACGTACTTTCTTTTTCCCCTTTGTTTTCTTTTCAAAGTCGAAGACCAAATGCTACGTAATTTCGAATAAACGAGTTTTGAAAAGAGATGGAAACAAACAAACATTTTCATTTTTCACATACATACAAATGTCAGCACACAAATATTGACTTTAAGGTTGATTTTGCTCCTCTTTAATGGAACAATGTGTGGTAAAGTAAAATCCTAGATGAGAGTATTAGTCTATTTTTAACACTTATGACTAGCACACATTTCTGGAAGTTGAAAACCACACATTCATACTTGTGCATGATGCCACTCATTAATCTACCTATCTGTTCGTGATGAACAAAAATGTCAAACTAGATATGTTGGGAGTTTGATGTAGGATCAAGACTCTCTCTGGAGATATTTATGAAGATATAATATCTCAGGGAAGAAGATCACTGCTAGACAATACCAATGGTGTGAGGTGTGTGCACAGTGTGAATGTAAAAGAGAGAGTGAATGTTGCGTACCTTGTCCTTTGAAAACATTCCTATTTATAACCATTGACCTGGAGGTTAATTGGGGGATGTCCCTCCATGATCTTGACCGAGATCCTTGGTTTGTTGGGAAAATGTATTCTGTTTTGCTGCTATCCCTATCTTCACGATCTTTAGCGGTTATGACCACGTTCTCCTCAGTGGTTAAGGTCAGCGGTCTGGCTTGACTAACTCTTAATGTGCCTCATTGGTGAGTTCAATCCAACGTCCGTAACAGTTACTCCCCAGTCCCATCATCCAGCATTCTGGATGACTGGGATGTATTAAAAATTTCTCCGTGCCTTTTCCCGTTCACTTATCTGTTACCAGGGTATCTAGGTAAGTGTGACGGGCAGGGATTCATGCTGACCGGGTTATATCTGATATGTCGAGGTAGCTGTTATCCTCCTTCAAGATTTAAACCGTCCGCTCATTTCCTCATCTTTGACATCTTAAATGGGGGGACGTTTCCATCATTACCTCATGTTTCTGGCGACGGTATTTGCTCCGTGCATTTAATGCCTTGTCAATCCATCGCATGCCTTCATCATGATCTTAAAATGTGCTTCTACATTCTGCCCCGAGTCATCCAATAGTTTTGACTTTTTTACCCTCAAAACGTTTCGTGTCTGCCCGTTACATAATCACGTCATTTCGCGTTCTGACAGTTACCTGCCTCTTACTTTCATATAGACTTTGGTTTCGTTCCTTTTCCGCTTCTTCTTCATTTCGTGCTATTCTCACCTTTGAAGTTCTTTGCCTTGGTTCATTGATTTCTTCTATTGCCCTTGATCTTCGAGTGTCTTCTATTGCCCTTTTCCGCTTCTTCGCAGAACTGTTCGCCCTAGGTCTGTGTTCTGGTTCTTTGGGCTTCCTCTTCCTGAAGAAGAACGAGAAAAAACCCTATTACGCGGACCCTCTGGTTCTGGTAGCTCTACAACTGTGAGTGTCGAATCTTCCCACCTTTTACCGTTAGGGCCAGCAATTCCTCAAATAGAGTCTGGAATGCCATTTGAAAATTTCAGGCCCTCTTCAAGGCATTTAGGTCAGAACAATGCGGTAGAGCATCCTTTCGGGACTCGATTCGAACCATGTTCCAAATGCCTTGAAGAATTTTTGTATATAACAAGTATTGGTCATGACAAACAAGCCGATGCTCTCCTTGACTTGTGTCAGCATAACCCAGTCCCTGTGCCGAGATGTACCCCGTCGGGTGGGACCGGGGTACCATCGACCCTGGCTGACACTTCGTTGGTTTTAGATTCTTGCGTCCACCATGTTTCTTCAGGTATGCTTTTACTGATTACTGCTCTTTATTTATTGTCGTAGGTAATTATGGACACTCCATCAGTGAAAATAGTCGAGGAGTCTCGATCTGCTGCGTCCCAATCTGATCTTCCTCCCCCGGTCTTAGCCACCAAATATCCTTGGGTTACCCATGAGGTGTTAGGCCTCACCTCAGACCTGGACCCGGGGAGCATTGCTACGCTCCCCGTGGGGAATCAAGAGGGTTTTAGTATCCGTGTTCTCGGCCCAGATGAGCCCATCTGCTCTGTCAGGGAAGGCGATGAATCCGATTTCTTTTTGTTTTATAGGGATGTAGTAACCTGTCTAGGGGTTCGATTCCCCTTTTCTGACTTCCAAATGCAGGTGTTAAATCATCTGCATGTTGCTCCTTCACAGCTTCATCCCAATAGTTGGAGTTTTCTTCAAGCCTTTGAATTTTTCTGTCAAGACCTAGAAATCCCCTGTATCGTTCCTTTATTCTTTTACTTTTTTACTGTCCATACCGGTCGGTCAGGTAAGGAGCCTGCTAATAGGAAGGGGTGGACTTCCATCCGGGGTCGCACTGACCGTAGGCTCTTTGCTGTATATGCCGAGTCTTTTAAGAACTTCAAAAAGAAATTTTTCAAGGTTGCCGCCGAACCCGGTCGACAACCCTTTTTTCTTACTTCCTCTGATTCGCACGCGGTGTCATGGAAATTTCCCCTGTACTGGACCCGGGCCCATCATGACCTCCCCAGCTCCTCCTATTGTTTTGATGAAACCGGGTTATCTGACTCTAATGCTTCGTTCGTGGCTCGGATAGCTACGTATAGGGAATCGCATGGTCAACCAGACATAGCTCATTATATCCGCTATGGTCAGTCCGAGTTTCTTTGTTAGAATAGGGCTTGAAGGCATCTTGATCAAATCTGACTTGTGATTATATTGTTCAATGCTTGAACTTATATTATTGCACTTTGTTTTGCAACTGTTAAAATGGGGCAATCTGACTCTGAGCCGTGACCAGATGTTGCCTTGGCGCCGGGGTCCTCGGTGCTGACCACCAAGCCGCCATCTTGGCCTCAACCTTCCAAGCGATCCCATCCCCCACCTAGACATTTGGATGCGATGGTGGTATGGAAGAAGCGGAGGGTTCCTGAAGTTCGGAAGGTTCCCAAAGGGAAGACTACTGGCCCTACCCCGACCCCGCCTTCTTCAGACGCTGCTCCCGAGGCCCCATCTTCTCCGCTTAGGCTAGCTTCAACACAAGTTAGCCCCGCCTCGGCTCCCGAGGTCTCTGGGTCCTTGGCTCCATGCATCTAGTTGGCACCCTGCTCGCTTTGGGAAAAGGGTGTCACCAAAGAATTTTTCCAAGTTGCTCGGGCGCCAAGAAGATTTGCTGAGCTCGTGCCATTTTCTGAGGCTGAAATAACGGAGCTCAGCCAGATTGAATTGGCCGGCCTGAAGTGTGCCACCTTGGTGGAGAGTCTAGCAACTCTTAACACCAAGGCTTGTAAAATGTCGACCGAGCTTAAAGCTTCACGGGTGGAGAATAACCAACTACAAAAGGATCTTCTTTCAGCTCAAAATAAAGCGGCAAGAGAGCTGGAAGCCGCTCGTGCCGAGCTGGAAGAATCCCGGGCTGAGACGGAGAAGGCCCAAGAAGCTGCGGCCAAAATGGTGTCCGATATCTACGCTCTCCGGATCAAATTTCACAAGGCTTCTGATCGTTGCAATGAAATGATTAAGTTGCACGAAAAAAAGGTGAAAGAGCTAGATGTGACTGAGGCCGAGCTAAACTATGTAAGGTCTCAGCTCGCCGGATCCGTGGAGGCTTCTTTTAATAATGCCTTGGACCAGATTCGCTTTGTAAATCCTGGGGTTGAACTGAATACTTCAGGTGTGCATTTTAAGTCGAACATTAGTGGTGGCGAGCTAGTGTCTCTGGCTTCCCTTGAAGAAGATTCAATAATGGAAACACCTAAAGATCAGGAAGGGGACGAGCCGACCTCAGCGAACCCGCTTGGAGAAACAGTTCAACCTCAAGGGAGTCCGTGAAGGGCCGGGATGCCAGTTGATATTTGTAGAATTTTTGTTTATTTTGAACAGTTTATTGTTTCTTTTGCCAGGTTATTCCCGTACAATATTTTCGTACAATATTTGCTTTTATAATTGCACTCGTACTTATTTTATTATGTTTTGGCCAAACTAATATATTTGCATGCTTGCTATTTATTCGCTTGGCTTCAAAGGCTGAGCATAATATTGTCCGAGTTAAACGTCTGTATTTTATTCTGGATCAAGTTTTTCTCAGTTTATATCCAATCGATACTTAACATGTAACAATCACTGAGTGATTTCGTCAACCTGGTCAGGGTTTGATTACATGTTTAGCATTGTCTAGGATAATAGATATCACATGCTTTGCACCCCACTTGTAATTTTCTTATAGGAGCAAGAATATTTATTAATAAGCTTTTAGGAGTGACTACAAAGATTCATGATCTCAATGAAAGATATTTGTACGAATTCCGGGTGTCGAATTGATCGACCCCGGCTCATACTCTCAATTATGGAGAAACACATGAATTATAAATGATATTGTAAGTTCAACAGAAAAACTAAGTGCTCATATCGCCATGAGGTCTTTTGTTCCTTATTGGGAGTAATAACTGGTAACTGAACTTCTAGCTACGAACTCTTAGCTGTAATATATCTTTAATTTGTCCGCGTTCCAAGTGCGTTTTATCGCTTTTTTATCAAGAGTCTCCAAAATATATGCCCCTTGTTTGAGGTTCTGTGCGATTCGGTATGGCCCTTCCCAATTGGCTGCCAGCTTTCCATCCCGGGCGTTTCTGTTTCCGATGTCGGCTCTGCGTAGGACTAAGTTGCCTTCCTTAAAGTACCTCAATCTTACCTTTTTGTTAAACTTTTTGGCCATCACCTGTTTCATAGATAGATCTCGTTGGTGTGCCGTGACCCGGAGTTCCTCTATTAGCTCTAGCATGGCAGCCAATGTCTCGTTATTGGTGTCTTCTCCTTCACGGAGTGCATGCTTTCTTCTTCAGGACGGTTGATCGATTTCTACAGGTATCATGGTTTCGCAGCCATATGTCATTCTGAACAGGGTCTCTTGAGTGGATGTTTGGGTTGTAGTTCTGTGTCCCCACAAGACATAATATAGTTGTTCCACCCAACTTGGGTCGGCCTCATGCATGCGTTTCTTTAACCAGTCCAGAATGACTTTATTTGCAGCTTCAGCCTATCCGTTGGATTGCGGATGTTCCACAAAAGAAACGTGATGTTTTATGTGGAAACTAGCCATCATTTCCTGAAACCATTTATCAGTAAACTGAGTTCCATTGTCCGTGACGACTTTAGCCGGGATCCCAAACCTTGATATGACACTTCTTTCGAAGAATTTTTGAACTCGGGCCGAGGTGATGTTGGCTAAGGGCTCGGCTTCGATGCACTTTGTAAAGTAGTCAACGGCTACTATTAGCCATTTCATCTGTCCTGCTGTTGCCTTAAACGGTCCTAGGAGGTCCATTCCCCATTTGTAGAAAGGCCAAGGTGCAGTGATCGACATTAATTTGAAAGGAGGTGACCGTACGATTTTGGCATGCTTTTGTTAATTCTCGCATCTTTTTACGTGATCTGAGGCGTCTGCCTTCATCGTCGGCCAATAGTACCTGGTTCGAAGGGCTTTCATTGCTAGTGCTTTTGCTCCCATGTGTTGACCATTGATGCCTTTGTGTATCTCGGCCATTACGTATTCAGTCTGGTCCGGGCCCAAGCATATAACATTGGGGTGTGGAGACCTCTGGGATATAGTTCGTCATCTTGTATAGTATATATGGCCACATCTCGGACTAATTTCTTGGCTTCTATTCCATTGTCTGGTATTGTTCCTTGTTCCAAATAGCTAATAATAGGCTTCCTCCAGTCCTCGGCTGCCGAGATCACCATGACGCAAGTTTGTTGGGAGATCTCTTGCTGAATGATGGTCCTGGGCCTTTAGTACTTGCCAATTTTGATAGTATGTCGGCTCGGGAATTTTCTTCTCTAGGAATATGGGAAACAACCACCTCGTCAAACTCGATTATTAT
Organism: Glycine latifolia; assembly: GCA_013407115.1. NCBI lineage: Eukaryota > Viridiplantae > Streptophyta > Magnoliopsida > Fabales > Fabaceae > Glycine > Glycine latifolia. The sequence continues at coordinate 20,050,382 of CM023946.1, read as the reverse complement.
TTCTTTGACTTTATTCAAATATTTGACCAGTAAAGGTCTTTTCGCTTGATACCTCCCTTCAATCTGTGTTGTAAATACGTTTACCTTCTGCGCTTCTTGTTCCTTCGTCTGTATCAACTCGGCTATCAATGCTTCGTATTCAGCCTGGTTGTTTGATGTCGGGAAGTTAAGCTGCAGGGACTGTTCAATGGATACTCCTTCTGGACTTTCGATTATGATCCCGGCTCCACTTCCTTTTGTGTTTGACGAACCATCAACATATAACTTCCAGACTTTAATGTTGCCTTCATTCGCCGGGGTTAGTTCCACTACAAAATCAGCCAGAGCTTGGGATTTGATGGTGTGCCGGGCTTCATATTTTATATCGAACTCAGATAATTGAATAGCCCAACTCATCATTCTGCCAGCCAAGTCCGGCTTGTGTAGGATTTGCCGGATTGGTTGATTAGTTCGGACCATTATAGTGTGGCCTTGGAAATATAGGCGGAGCCTTTTGGCAGTTATGAGAAGCGCAAATGCTACTTTCTCCAGCTTTTGGTATCATAGTTCCGAGTTTCTGAGAGCTCGGCTTACAAAGTATACCGGTGATTGAGACTTGTTGATTTCTCTGACCAGTACGACGCTTACTACTTCTTCACCTACTGACAAATATAGGATTAGTGTTTCACCAGGTTCTGGCTTTGACAGCACTAGAGGGGAGGCTAGGCACTTTTTAATTTCCTGGAAGGCCGCTTCGCATACCGGGTTCCATCCAACACTAGCTTCCTTTTTCAAAAGTTTAAATAAAGGAAGTGTTTTTTCCGCTGATTTAGGAAGAAACCGTGTTAGCGCCGCTATCCTTCCTATTAGTTGCTGAACTTCCTTTTTATTGACTGGGAACTGCATGTTCAACACGGCTTTGCACTTATCCGGGTTGGCTTCTATTCCTCTATGAGTCAACATGAACCCTAGGAATTTACCGACTGTTACTCCGAACGCACATTTAAGTGGGTTCAAGCAGATGTTGTGCTCCCTTAACCTATGGAATGTCTCTTCAAGGTCATGAATATGATTCCTGGTTGCGTTCATCATTGCTATCATATCGTCTATGTAGACTTCTATGTTGCGGCCGAGTTGTTGGGCGAAGACGTTGTTCATCATACGCTGATATGTGGCCCCGGCATTCTTCAAACCAAACGGCATTACATTATAGCAATAATTAGCCTTGCCTCCTCTGAATGTTGTCTTTTCTTGGTCTCCCGGGTACATGGTGATTTGATTGTACCTCGAATAAGCATCCATGAATGATAATAACTTGAATCCGGATGAATTATCTACTAGTTGGTCAATGTTGGGCATTGGATGTGAATCTTTGGGGCATACCTTGTTTAAGTCGGTGTAATCGACGCATACCCGCCATTTGCCGTTGGATTTCTTAACCATCACCACGTTGGACAGCCAGGTGGTGTATTGGATTTATCGTATGAAACCGGCCTCCATCAATTCCGTGATGTGCTTCTCTAGTGCCTGCTTTCGTTCTAGGTCATGGTTTCTCTTTTTCTGGGCTACCGGCTTTGAACCGGGATACATTGACAATTTGTGGCAGCAGAAGGTTGGCTTTATTCCCAGAATCTCAGAGGCTTTCCATGCAAATACGTCTTGATTATTTCTAAGATATTTTGTTAATTCGACCCTAATAACTGGATCGGCTATCTTGCCTATCTTAGTGATTTGGGTCGGCTGACTTCCTATCTGAATGTCCTCGAGCTCGTCAGCCAGTTCTAGCCTCCATTCCTCGATATCTTCTCTCATATCGAGCTCCACCAGATTTATTGGTTTCTTAGGCCGGTGTTCATCAGCTTCTTGTCCATCCCGGTCTCCTTGGCGTATTCGGGGTGGTGAGGATGGGCCGCCTTCGCTTTCTTTTACAGCATTGTAATAACATTGACGGGATTCTTTTTTGTCTCCGCAAATAGTGATTAATTTGTTGTTGCCTCCTATCATTTTCAGCTTCTGGTGTTTGGTGGAGATCAGCATATCCCACTTGTGTATGGTTGGTCTTCCAAGGATTATGTTGTATGGTGAGGAGAAGTCAGCTACGACGAATGTGACTCTTTCTATTTTGAAGGCCTCCTTTGTTCCTAGTGTCAAACGGAGATCAATGGAGCCTTTGAGGCCGGTATTCTCACCATTGAAGCCTATTAGCATAGTTTTGCATGGCTTCAAATCTTCCTCATCCAGATTCATTTTCTTGAAAAGGTGGTCCAAGAGATAATGTCGACTGAACTACCGTTGTCGACGAATATTCTCTTAACCTGGCAATTAACTAATGTCCCGGTGATTACCAGACCATCTTCATGACCAGGAACCACGTCCTTCATGTCTTCCTCTGTAAAATAGAGTAGTGGGAGCTCAGTTTTGTTGTGACTCCCTTTGAATTTGGGTTGCTCCCTTACTGAAAGGACTTCTTTAAGATATTTCCTTTGTTGATTGGTCGTATCTCCTCCTCCTCCCATGGCTCTAGAGATTACGTTGCATTCAAACTCTGGTTCTGGGAACTCGTCATCATCTCTTTTGTTTCTTTTTTCATCCCGGCTTTTTTGTGACTAGGCCTTATTCTGGATGGTTTTCCGCTTGTTGCACTGACCTTGGGTTTTAATTACGTATTGCTTTAGCTTGCCTTCATGGATAAATTTTTCTATAGCATCGCTAGGTCCCAACATTGATCAGTAGTGTGACCCGACCCGTTGTGGAATTTGTAGAAGCGGGAATAATCAAGTCCGGCCTTCTTGAAAACTGGATGAGGTCGGTCCACCTTTTTCATGTCAGTCAGGGCGACTTCTCTCCATACTTGAGCACGTGATGTATTCAACGAGGTCTATTTATCATATTTGGTTTCGTATCTTCCTGACCTGAAACCGGGATTAGGATTTCGACCGGGTGTGGGTTCCCTTGGTGATGTCGGTTTCTAGGCGAGGAAGGCTTTCTTCAGGGTTCTCTAGGAACCATGTTGGCAATCTCCATTTGCTCCAATTCCAAATATTTCTTGGATCATGTTCTGAACTCCAACAGAGACTTCATTAGATCTTTATATATCAACTTAGCTAGCCGAGATGATCCATTGAGCCCGGCTAATAGGAGATGCACGTGCACCTTCTCTTCCAAACCTTGTACTTGCAGCGCGGCCTCTTTAAAGCGATCTAAGTAGCTCTACAACGTTTCTCCGGGATGTTGACGTATCTTTCCCAGTGCGAACTGAGATTTCGGCTGTTTCTTGCTAGTTGCAAAATTGAGCAAGAATTTTTGGCTGAAGTCTTCAAAGTTTCAGATTGATCATGGTGGTAGCGTGTGGAACCATGTCTGAGCAGCACCGGACAGGGTAGTGACAAAAATCCGTGAGATTATTGGTTCATCAATACCTCGGACGCACATTTGCATGTCGAACTCATCGATATGCACTTGAGGATCCTGGCTTCCATCATATTTTGATAGAAAAGATCCAATAAAGTTTTCTATGAATTGCGCGTTGACAATTTCATCAACAAAGGGACTATTATTTTGATGTCCTCGTCGATACTTCCTTCGGTATACACCACCTTCTATTCTGGGTTGCTGTACAGATTCGATGACCGGATTCTGAACCTTCAGTCGTGTCGACGTTGATTTCGCTGGGCTCACCCTCACGTTGGTAACTTGGTGTGGGGTCTCCATATGTGTGCCAACATCTCTACGTCCAAGATTATCATTTCACACCTGGTGCTGGGATGATCCTCCAGGTTCGAAATGACTAACCGGCCCCAGCGTATCTACCTCGGCCTGAGTCTGGTTTCTATTAAATGTCGGGATCTGGCTAGTTTGGTGACGTGCTTCTGTCCCGGTTGGGTGAGGTGGTTGTTCATGTTTCCCCCCTTGAACTGGATTCTCCATGTTTCTGATACGTCGCTCCATATAATGTATACGTTGCTGCTCCTCGTGTCTCCATTTTGTAATGCACCCTTCTATTTGCATCAAAATATTATTGACGTCCTCTTCTCTTTGGAGAGCGTGTCATTTTTCTAGATTCTCAATCCTGGATAAGATCGAGTTAAGTGCGTTATGAATAAAACGCTTAGCGGATTCTGGCTCCATCCCTGTCGGCATGTGTGGAGGATTGTTTGGCATAACTAATCCCGATTAAGCAAGAGATGAAGCGGTATCTGAAACTGTGTCGGTTACATGCACAACTTCATGTGGAACCACATCAGTAGGTAGTTCTTGTCGTCCTTCGATCTGGTTGCTTCTTGTGTTTACCATTGTGAATCGTGGGAGTTGAAATTTACGGTTTCCCACAGACGGGGCCAATGTTCTGTTCGTGATGAACAGGAATGTCCAACTAGATATGTTGGGAGTTTGATGTAGGATCAAGACTCTCTCTGGAGATATTTATGAAGGTATAATATCTCAGGGAAGAAGATCACTGCTAGACAACACCAATGGTGTGAGGTGTTGCACAGTGTAAATGTAAAAGAGAGAGTGAATGTTGTGTACCTTGTCCTTTGAAAACATTCCTATTTATAACCACTGACCTGGAGGTTAGTTGGGGGATGTCCCTTCATGATCTTTAGCGGTTATGACCACGTTCTCCTCAGTGGTTAAGGTCAGCGGTCTAACTTGACTGACTCTTAATGGGCCTCATTGGTGAGCCCAATCCAACGTCCGTAACAAGAATATTTTTGCTTTACCCCGTCAAAGGGGGGACCAAAGACTTGGAACATAAGTGGAGTTTCTGACTTGCCAAACATAATTATAAGGATCAAAGAATTAATAGTTTCTTAGAGATCAATGGTGAATAAAAATATCTTGTGTGTTATTTGTTTTGAAGGATCAAATGTTTCTAGATTTTATGTTGGAACCACTTTGAACTATCAACCACGAAAATTATGATTTGCTCAAGCGGATATTCTCAGTGTGAAATTAAGAGATCTAAGATTTAGTTTGTAATAATGAATGTTATGCTTTAAACAAAAAAGAAAACACAACATTTGTATATTAATCTCTATTCCCTCCCTATATGAATCTTGTCTTATACCAACGAGATTGTATTCAAATTGATCTTTCAAAATCTTTCTTTACTCGAAATTGTATGAACAATTAGGGAATGATTCTGAAAGATCAGTTTGAATATATTTCCATTGATTTGAGACAAGATTCATATCATCTCTTATAAAAAATTAAGAGTTAGACAAAATTTAGATGCACTTTTTTTAAGTACTTCTTTTGGTGGTGGTGTATAATTAGAATAAGAGTTTTACTTAAATAACTCATGTAATAAAGATTTATATTAAAAATTAATATCAAACATTGAGGTAAAATTTTGATTATAATTGGATAGCAATATCAAAAGCACATTTAACAGTGTATTTATATCTTGTGTTTGTAGATCTTTCACTTCTAACTCTTCAAATTTTGATAATGTCAAGATAATTTCTCGTGGATGGAAGTTTTTTTCTTTGTCCAAGTCCAACTCACCATAACTATTGTAATTTTCTCTGGATTAAAAGAAAAATGGGTTTAACTTCCTACACCAGCTTTACATCTAATACACCCAACAGTTAACAGTGAATTTCCACAAATAGCCTTATAATAAAAATCAATAAATGTACAGACATTATTATTTCCAATACACCATTCCTTTTGCTTTCTTCTTCCTCGCGTTCAAGAAGGTGCCATTGTTGTCGTCTGGATTGGTGCTCCGTCGTGTACTTTGGTTCTTCGTCAGGCTGCGTGTGTGCTACGTCTTTGGTTGTGGTGGTCGCCGACGTAGCTATGGTGGTGGTTGTCCGTGATGAGGTAAGTGGCGCATCGTTTCCTCTTCTATGAGTCGCCTTTTGTGCACGAGTACAAATTGGTAATCCGTAAGTGTTATACGGATTATCAATCTGTAAGAATGAATCGTAATAGTTGGAGGGATTGGCAATCTGTATGACCCTACAGATTGCCAATCCGTATGGGTATTTTTTGTTTTTAACTTTTTTTTAAAAAATTATTTTAAATTTTAAAAATGGATGAATAAAGTGAAGATAGATTCTTTTGCCAGTGAGGTATTTTAAAATTGGATTGCCAGTACGGTCAATGGTTATGTCCTCACACCTATGCGTACATCTAAACTTGCATCCATTGAGGATCATAAAGCACAATCTGTAATTTTGTATAGAAAACAGTTTTATCGAATAGACAAGGAAAATGAATACACAACAACTATAAGGCACAGTTCCTCACATCTTACCATTTATTGACTTAAATGTTAGAACAACATCATCATCAAAATTTATTGAGGGAAACCAAATAAAAAACATGGTAGCTTGACTTTGAATCCTTGGAATCTAGCATTAATTTATTTATTTTCTTGTGTGCTGAAAGTGAACTTTTCCTTGGGGAATAAAAATAAATTCTCCCATCCAACCAAATTGGATATCCCCAAATTTAATGCATCTGATCCAATCAACTTGTTGTTTAAAGAAAAATCAGGATTTTGATTATAAATTATGCCAATATTCCTTATGTTCAACGTGTTGTGATTATTTTAGTTCAGAAGGAGAGTGATATAATATTATAATCCTCTGGTTTCAAATGATAAACGAATAGAGCCAATTTTCCACCTGGCATACCAATTTTAGTTCAGAAAGGACTTACTTTAAAGATAAGAAGAAGAGATAATTTTGAAAGAAAAAGAATGAGACTTTTTTCTTATTCAACACGCACAACACAACTACACTCCCTTTTAAAATTTTAATCAATGGCCATAATTATACATAGTACCCTGACCATTTGATTGAAATTTAGAAGTGGTGTGTAAATTTTTATGGCTTCCAAATTGGTCCAATGCATATCAAGAAAACAAGCACCAGTAAGAATGGGTCAATTCAAGCTATCCGAAAGGGGTGCTGCTATTTCCACATAGGAAATTGCTTTTCCCACCAGATATATTTGGAATTCTACAAATACCCTTGATACCGGGATGCTGCTATTTTTATGAATAAAGTGAAGTTCAATTCAATTGTAATTTGAAAGCATAGTGTCATATGTTATGGTACCCTTATTGATTTTGATTCAGATTTCTATGATTTGAACTTGTTATGTAACATTTTCTCAAAATCTCAAGTTATGGTTAAAACATTAGGATTATGTTGCGAAATCGGCAAGTATACCGTTCGTTTCAAGTAATATAATGATAAGAAAGATATCGTTCCCACAAGGATTGTTTGACCGATTAAATTATAATTAATATCAATAGATTGGAGAACAATTAAATTTAAGAAATTGTTGTTGTGTGTGTGTAGTAATGGAATTAAACCTAATTATAAGCATTAACTATTATCAACAAGTAAATAGGGTTATAACGATATACGAAGTAATGTAGCTAGGGCAACCCACACTAAATGCTTCCTACCTTCTTACATG
>CM023946.1:19967661-20017963 GCA_013407115.1 Glycine latifolia | reverse complement strand
CTTTTCTTTCTTTCTTTTCTCTTATTTATTAAACCTAGGTTATTATAATTTCAGCAACAATAAGCTTATCTTCCTTAGTTAAACAACCAGCATATGGATGTCCAGTAAATGACTTAGCCAAACAATGGTTATGTAACTCGCAAATTAACTTCACCTCCTACGACGGGTTTCCCTCGCACCTTAAAAGGACAACCACACTTTCTAGTACTAGTGGTCGTCCGTACTAAATCTTTGTTGAATGCTCTACACTTTCCACTCCTATCACAACCTATCAAAATAAATGAGGTCTTCCCCCTCTTACTAGTTGTTGTGTCAGACCTCATTATCATAGTTACAAAACCAATCTCATATGCAACACTACGAGCCCATTGCAATACCTCCTCACGAGAATTAAACACCTACAAAAATTCATAATACATCTTTAATCTTATGAAAGAATTCATTTACTGGCTTTCAGCAAATACTATATCATATAAATACCTTTGAAGTCTTGAAGTCATCGGAACAATCAATTAAAGACTTGTTATTTTCAAACGCAGATGGTTCGCCTTCGTTGTCTTCACTCATATTAATTTCTTCAGACATAATACCATCATGCATGCAGTAATCGTTGTCCATCTTAACAAACAAATTCAAAATAATTTATCATTAACAAACTACGCATAATAATCATATTCACAAAATTTACTGTTATTTTAATTCAAATTCAATACATCACTTAAAAGGACAAATATAAAATCAATAACAAAAAATACACATCTCACAAATACATTAATTAATAATATTTTCAAAAAATACAAAAAAAAAACTGAAAAAAAAAAAACAGCCATACAGATTGGCAATCCGTATGAGTGTTTGGTTGCTACAGTAACCATGCTGCAGAACTTACCTCCAACGACGACAGCGGCCAACGAAACCTCCATGAATGCTAACCACGACCTCCACCACCAAACCAACAATGCAAGAAGCAACCAAACGAAAATCCAAGCAAGAAGCAATATGCAAGAAGCACAACGAAGAAACACTGCAATATGCTAGCCGATGTATGTTAATAACAAAGAGAAAAGGAACAAGGACAATGTTGACATTTCAACAAAAATGTTGGGTGTATTAGAATTGTTGGTGTAGGAAGTTAAACTCAAGAAAAACTGTCATACTTTTGGATTGTCTATATGAATTGGGCTTCATGGTCAGTAAAGTCCATAGATCAACACAGAAATAACAAAGATAATCAGATAATAAAGAATTTATGTTTTTGTTCACTGAAAATTACTTACTTTTAAAACAAATTCTAAAATCGTGTTTGACTTGATTTTTCCTTTATAAGAAAAAAAAAATTGGGTCAAATAATATTTAAGTTGATTATGAAAAGAAGCCTTATAGAATAAAATGATATTAGGAACGTATAAGAGACACCATTTCGTATTTAGATTCTGGTATGCCATTTATACTTGGATTTTCCCTGGTATAAGTATATCTTATGTAAATATCAAAAGCGAGACTTTATTTCAGGTGTTATTTTTCGATCACAGTTAGAGTTTCATATCAGAAAAGCGAGTTTCAATGTCCATCTGTATTAGGTGAGTTATTAATTGAAGAATAACAAAAGCGATATTGTCCTAAGAAAAAGAATGCTACCAGCAATCAAAACCTGATAGGACAGATTTATTTATATTAGTTGAGTGTCCGGACATCATTTCAAACAAGGGCCTCTTTCGATGTGTAAGGCAATAGGCTTAAGTTGCAAAGTGTCACGACCACCAAACAACAATTATGGCTCATCATATCTTAAGCATTTATATTGTCTTTTTTTTATTGTAAGAATCAAATACATATATTAAGATTGAGATAAACTTCATTTATATAGTCTACTAATGGGAGATACATATATGCAATGATAATAAAAAATAGATCAATACAATACATATAATAAGAAATATCTCTAAATCTAATTGCAAATGACTGAGCAGTGAGCACATTAGTAAGTGAAGTTGATGATAAAAAAGACCCAAGCCCAAATAGAGGGAATGTGCAAGTAGGTTGCAAATTGCAATTGGCAATTGCTTGAAGCATCCCATAAAATACTCTCTGTACCTCCTTTAACTTTTTCTTTTTTAATAAAATCTGGAAACGACACTAAAGCGCATAATTATTATTTGGTTATTTTTTGGAATGACAAATTTGGAACACATAAAAATTGTGGACCCTTTTGGAAAAGAAAATCCGAAACTATTTTTTGATCATGCTGGATTAATCTGAAAAACAAATATATGTATTCCAGATTGTGTAGGAATGAAAGAAAAAATGAAATCCTCTAATGGATTAACTAATTTGGAAATTATCAAAATAAAATAAGATTGGAAGATTTGAATTTGTCATCGATTTATGATTAGGTAAGCTAGAATATCAATTTTGTATTTTGCATTATGTGTTTCAGAATGAAAAAAAAATAATTGAAAGTCTCTTACAAAATTCTAAATATTGGAATTTACCATCAATTTTGGATTACGTAATTTGGAATAACAATTAGGTATTCTGGATTACGTGTATTCTGGAATGAAGAAAAAAAATACAAATTACCTAATTCAAAAGATTGAAATTATCATCCATTTCGGATTAGGTAACCGGGAATAACCGAATAACAATTCTGCAATTTTGGATTGAGGTATCCAATTTGAGAAGAAAAATAAAAGTGTTGCTATCAATAAAACCCATCAATACGGATTCAGGTATCCAAATTAACAAATCTATCAAATTTTTTGGTACAACAAATCTATCAAATTGAGATAGTGCTTTTTTTTTAAAGATAATCTGAGAGCGTGCTAGTGAGTCTTATATTTGAAATGGGGTTTAGAAATTGCGAACACAAAACCAACAAAGAATTATGGAGGTACAGTGGGGGTGAATATGGTCTGTATGAGGAAGAAGGGTAATGCTGGAATGTTAGAAATTATGCAGGTTCAGTGTGAAGCAATTGCCTGCTATTGATTAGGTACAGTCTATAGATTGTTAAATCCATAAAGGTACAGTCTATAGCTTGTTAAATCCATAAACATTAGGTGCTTTATATTTTCCAGATTAGAAAATTCGCAAGTTTTTTTTTATCCAAAATACGTATTCCAGAATATATTATGGATTTAGTGTATAAGTATAACTCCGGAACACGTATTTCGGAATTGTAAAAAAATTGCGGATTGTCTAATCCATCCAGAAGTAACTTAATTAGTTATGTTCATCTAGTTGTCTCTATAGTGTCTCTTTGCATTGTTTTTATTTCAGTGGATTGACTATTTGTACTAGCAGTGACATTGTGTGTAAGTTACAGGTTTCATTCTTCCTCATCTTTTTCCTTTCTGGAGTTAAAAATTTGGAAGCTAGCTTGTATATCCGCTAACTAGTAACAGCAGCAAAAAAAGAAGCAGCAATAATTGTGCCAATTTAGCCTTTCTAAAAGTTGTTAGGCAAAGACAACACAAACTAATTGATGGAGTGTTTTAGTTTAATATTTTTCTATTTTTCTTAACTTATTTGAATTCTCTTGGACTTTTATTTTCTCACTCTAACTCACTTTTTGTCTTAGGCAAACAAATGGGTTTAATTGATAATTGTTGCTTATTTTCATATTTTTGCTTACTTGACATATCTTCCTTGTGTAGGACCTAACGAATTCTACAAAACTTCAAATGACACATATGAGTAGTCCCTAGAAAGATAAGAAAATGATCTACAATTATGTCAGAGTTAAGTCGAGATCAATTCTATCATTTTGAGAGTCATTTTAGACTTGGAATTCATAATCTCTGCACTTGAATTTCAGCTGCGAATTGATGTAATTAGTAATTAGTTAGATTATATGGGCCTAATCATGGCCCATCCTTTCCTACTGACTCAGTCAATATATATTAGTCATTTAGTTAGTTAGAAAATACACTTCATTTTTAGCAAAAACAAAATTTGTAGTTTCTTTTAGAAGTTTTCATAATTAAAATCTTTTCTCACATTTTCTCTCAACTGTTTTTCATTGCTCTTCAGTTTTCTTCTTCATTTTTATTTTTGTTCTTCAATTTTCTTGCACTAATTTCGTAGGTCTTCCATTGATGATGATCATAGAAGGTTAAACAACCAATCAATCCAAGGATCCAGTCTAAGCAAGGAGAATTTGAGTTTTGGTTTGGTATTTGAATTTCTGTATGAATGTTCATTTTCTTCTTCAATCATTTATTCAATTTTCATGATTATGAATGTATTTAAGATTGAAAATAGATTAGGTTATGGATTCATTTTCTAATTTTGAATTTTAATCACAAATTGTTTGGGTGATGTTTCAATTAGGTTTGAGGTTTCAATTAATTTAGGAGTTGATTCGATTGAACTGCTTCTAATGAAATTGAATGAACTTTCATAAAAAGATCATTATCTGAGAACTATGATAATTTGCATTACTTGAGTTGGTGAATTGGATTGATATTCTTTAATTTGTTTTACAATACCTCTTATCAATTCTGTTAGTTTCTACGTTTTTCTTCAATTGTAGTTTGTATTTTCCAAATTTTTATTCATTGCCTACAAACTGTTTGATAAAAATCTCCATGTTGTTTATTAGTGAATTGAAGTTGGAACCAAATTGATTGTATCTCTGAGTCGACCTAGGTTAATCATGTGCTACAGAATTAGCGTAGTTTATTTGTTTTGAAGCGATGCGACAATCGGTTATCAAAACTAGCATCGTTGCCGAGGATACGGTTCATTGTGTGCTAACTTTAATTCACTCATAATTAGATAATAGCATATGTATAACTTGACATTAGTAAAAAAAAATATGCATTATGTTGCATAATTGCATTTTGCTGCACAATTGCACTTTGCTACATAGTTGCATTATTGTAGTTGTTGTTTGTTATGAAGTGTGTATGAAGTAGTGGTGCAATAACATAAAAAAAACAATGGAAAAAAAACAAAGTAGTAGTAGAGAGAGGAGTGGTGTAGTGTAGTTGTGCTATGTGTTGTGTGTTGAGTGTTCCAGAAGTGATTTGTCTTGTGGAGTTTGGCTGCGAAACTTGGTGTCCAAAGTTTATCCCCCATTCTAAGCAAAAGTAAGCCCTTTGGGGTTTGTTGTGAGTTAAAATTGGCAAATTTGGCCTATAAGTAGGAGTTTTAGCGAGGAACATTATGGTCATTTCACAACAAACTATCTCAGAATGAGTTGAAAATTTACCAGAATGTAGAAAAATTAATACATCACGGTGACCTATGAGGGACGAACACGGTCATTGAGGGTCCAAATTACCAAATTCGATGATCTAGGCCACTTTTGAATTTATTTTGTGTTTTCATGATTTTTAAAAATCATCAAAAAAATTACAAAAATCAAACATGACTTTTAGACATTTATTGCGGTGTTTTTAAATTTTTTTAAAATTATTTGAGCCAGTTTTCCATTTTTTGTATCATTTCGGTAGATATTATGATTAGTTTCCTAGTAGAGTAGTTGTCTGTTATTTCTGTGATTTCTGTCTCTAATGAGTTAAACTGTGCATGACTAGGTCCAAATCAAGTGATTTGCATTCATATGATCCTGATATAGATAGGACATTTCACAAGTTGAGCATAAATGACAAAAGTGTAGTGCATGATAGTGTAGTTCTAGATAATAGTATAGTGTATTTTGATTCTTCTATTTCTGAGTCTTTTGTTTTTAATTCTGAACATCTTGATTCTGAAAATTTTGTTGATACAATGGTTAATAACAACTTAACTCTTAAGGAATTTGCTACACCTAATGCTATTTATCAACCTTGGTGTATTCAATATCCTGAGACTAAGGTTAGTTATGAGCTAAAATTTGGACTGATCCATTTGCTTCCAAAGTTTCATGGTCTTGCAGGTAAAGATCCACTCAAGCATCTTAAGGAGTTTCATGTAGTGTGTTCCACCATGTGACCACATGACATTCATAAGGACTATGTGAAGATGAAGGCATATCCATTCTCTTTGGATGGTGTGGCTGAGGACTAGTTGTACGTTCAACCAGATCTTATCAACACTTAGACAGATATGAAGAGAAGATTTTTGGAGAAATTCTTCCCTGCATCTAGAACAGCATCTATCCGAAAGAAATTTGTGGTATAAGTCAACTACCTAGAGAGACATTATATGAGTACTGGGAGAGATTCAACAAGTTGTGTGCTACCTATCCTCACCATCAAATCAGTGAGCAATTATTGATCCAGTATTTTTATGAAGGCTTGATGTTGATAGACAAGAGTATGATAAATGCAGCCAGTGGAGGCTCTTTGATGGACAAGACTCATCTTGCTGCAAGACATTTGATTTCTAACATGGCAACCAATTATTAGCAATTTGATACGAGAGGCACTGCAACATCCTAGGCTGATGCAAATGAAGTTTTTGTTTCTATGGTTGCTGATAACTAGAGGTTGGAGAATAAACTGATAGAATTGACATCCCTTGTGAGACAACTTGCCATTGGTCAACAACCAAATGTGATGGCAGCCAATCAACCAAGCCTGTGTGGTATCTGTTGTGCACCTGATCATCCAACAGATGCATGTCTCACTCTCTAATAAACATAACAAGTTGCTGAAGTTTCTGCCATACAACCTGAACAGCCATTCAAACCTCAACAACAACAATATAATCCTTACTCCAACACTTATAATCCTTGTTGGAGAGATCACCCGAATTTTAGGTATGGTCCTCGTCAACAACAACAACAGCAAACACAACAACAACAGTCATTCAGACCTCAACTGCAGTAATATCAACCTTCCACCAGCAAATACCAAACTTCCCCGTTCAGACAACAACCACAATTCTAGCATCCTGCACCTACACTTGCACAACCTGTGGAGAGCAGTTCTGAACCTTCCTTAGAGGACCTGATGAAACAAATGGCAACCAGCAACATTTAGTTTCAACAAAATGACAACGCCACCATCCAAGACTTGCAGACTCAGATTTGACTGTTAGCTACAACTGTCAACCAGATGTAGTAGCAAGGTTCTGGCAACATTCCAACACAACCAATTATTAATCCAAAGAGTGTAAGTGCTATTACCTTGAGGAGTGGCACGGAACTTCCAAATTCAATAAATGCTGATGCTAAAATTGATGCTGGTAAAAAATTTGATGATGGTGCCAAAATAGATTCTGCACCAAAACATATTTGATGTATGGCTGCACCAACAACCATTAAGTTTTCCCAAATCTACCTTGCAATGAAACTCACTCTTCAAGAAACTTAAAGAACACAAGTTGTCCAACAATTCACATGAAATATGTGGTTGTTTGGAAGCTTTAATGGCAGCAATGGAAGATGGAAGAAAGGTAAGGGATGAAGGTGGATGGCACCATGGAAAAGCTTTCCAATAAGCCTAGGAAGAATCGTCACAATAGCTTGAAGCCATTGATAAGAAACAAGAGGTTTTTGCACAAGAACAAGAGAGAAACTCTCTACACAAATTTCAGAATTTGTAAAAATGACATCAAAAGTATTTGCATTCAGTTTTTGGGCAGCTTATATAGCCCACAAAATTACACTCAAATGCAAGGCAAATGATCATGCAAATGAAGCTTGAAATGTAAACTAAATGAAGCCTAAATGCAAGCTAATGAAACTCGAATTGCAAGCTTCATCCTAAATGACTTCTTGGCTGAACCAACATGCCTAAAGGTGCAGTATTTTAGCTTCTAAGTGCAGAATTTTAAGCCTTAAGGTGCAGCCAACAAGCTTACAAAGGTGCTACACAATTTACACACAAGTGCACCTACACCTCTTTACACAATTGCACTAAAAGCCTTTTAATTTTTAACTAGTTTTGCTACTAGCAAGTGCTAGAATTTATTGAATTAAATTGAACTTGAGACATCAAAATCCAGCCCTTGTCATTCTTGAGTTGGTGTTCTTCTTCATGCTTGTCCAAGTTAGCTTGGATGTGGTCTTGAAGGCTTGAGTTCTAGCTCTTGTCATGGGTCCTTTAAAGCTCACCAAAGGAAGTGCTTTAAGCTCTCCTTCTAGACCTTTAGCTTATCTTGGACCTCCATCAATATTCTCCTACCTTTTCCTTCTAGATCCATTTTTGTAAAGAAAGTGGAGTTTGATTCTGATTTGCTTGAGACTTTTAGGAGTATGGAAGTCAACATTCCCCTCTTGGATGCCATCAAACAAATTCCAAAATATGCAAAGTTCTTGAAGGATTTGTGCACCCACAAGAGGAAGTTGAAGGGAAATGAGCAAGTGAAGATGGGCAGAAATGTTTCTGCACTTATATAGGGCAAAATTGTTGTTGTCATTCCTTTATCCACCTTGCCACAAAAGTGCAAAGATCCTGACACTTTCACTATCCCTTGCACCATTGGAGATTATACTTTTACAGATGTCATGCAAAGATCCTGAAATTCCGAGTTCTGGGTTAGATGTTTGATGTGTGTTATGCTGCTTGATTGTTTGATTAATCTCATAATTTGTTGTTTCGTTGTGCTTTTGTCTTGGTATGAGTGTTTGGTGAAGGTTAGGTTAAGTCAACTTTGTTTGGTCTGTGGTTGTTGTATGCACACTCTAAGTGAGCTTGTCAAGTCATCTATATATAAGTATTAGAGTGGTGCAGCGGAAGCGTGTTCCTTCTTCTTTTGCGCTTTTCTCTCCCTTTTTCTCTTAACTTTCTACACCCTAGAACCACTCCCTTCAACCACTCTGAACCACCAAGGACCACCGTAGCTTGCCACAGAACCCCTACGCCAAGAGGAACCTCATGACCAGAACAAAAATCTTCGTAAACCCTTCTTGAAGTTCGAACAAGAACGGAGCCCCAACCTTTCTTTTCTTGGCTTCCTGAGAGCGCTGTGTCGAGCAAGCTCATGCTTCAAAGGATAGTGTTATAACATCGCTAAACTGTAAGAGAAGGACTCCTGGTTAGGTAAGGGGAGTTTATTATGTTGACAATCAATTTTAGATACCATAGTTAAGGGCCAGGGAGTCCAACTATGAAGCTAACTGCATGTCCCTGCTGCGTGCTAATTTTCAAGAAAAACTATGTCTTTTAACGAATGGGATGCAAAATTTTTATGATTGATGGTGTTCTTGTGTAAGGATATTAATGTTGTAAGAACCCCCTGTTTTGTGAAGTTGGTGTTTGTTGATGAGAACTCCCAGAACACCTTTTTAGTGGTGTGTTTATGGAGGTGCCGGTTGCTGGGTTGTAAAGTCGAGTGCGGCTCGTTTCTTCCTTCCAAGCTGTTGGGCTTGTTTCCTTTCCCGTGCCAAAAGTGCTAGGTTCATGGTACTAAAACACTTTAAAAGTGTTACATGTTGTATTTAAAGCAAATATTTTCTGTTTTAATCGATTACAAACGCTTATGTAATCGATTGCATAGTGCTGAGTCTGTCCTCGGCACTTTAGAAAACACGAGGCTCCGCCCTTGTCCGACCTTATCCGACCTCGTTCGGGGTCCTACCTCGGCACCTTATAAGACACAAGGGTCTGCCCTTATCCAACTTTTCTTTAGAGATACCGGGTTCCTTTCCCGGACTCATCTTTTCTCTTTAGAGATGCGCTTGTTTCCCTTTCTTTAGAGATACCGGATTCCTTTCCCGAACTCGTCTATTCTCTTTAGAGATGTTGCACTCGTTTCCCTTTCTTTAGAGATACCGGATTCCTTCCCGGGCTTGTTTCTTCTCTTTAGAGTTGTTGAGCTTGTTTGCCCTTCTTTAAAGCGACCGGGTTCCTTTCCGGGGCCTGTTTCTTCACTTTAGATCTGTTAAGCTCGTTTCTTTCTTTAGAGCTGCCGGGCTAGTGCTACCTGGTTAGTGAATCATCTTGGCTCACTAGTTTACGTTGTGTTTACGATTGATGAGTAAGTAATGATTGTATATGATAATGTTGGAATAGTGAAGGTTGATATATAGGGTGATAATATTGATGATGTTTTGGTTGTGTGCTATGCATATACCAGATGGTGCAATGATCGATTGGTTACCCTTGTGAGGAAGAATTTGTTCCTAGCCACGATTATTGCATCGGTGAGCCCGTGTTGGGGTGGTATGTATGTACATGGGGGGTGCAGGTCGGGTCACCCTTGCGAGGAATGATTTGTTCCTGGCCGGGTCATGCATCGATCATGCCCATGTGACATGCTTCATTTGTTTTATGAAAATAAGATGATTGGCTATAAAGTACGAAGGTACTAGGGGGCACAATTGTTTGAAACTCTTTTACTGAAACCCATGGCTGATCACTAGTGGGGGGAGCAGCCTGTGCACGACAGAGTGACCCTGACATCCTGCTATATCATCTTTCTATGTTTGACTATTTCCGGGATGGTACCACATTGTATGCTGAGAGATGAGTCGGGAACATGCATCATTCTAAGCATCATAGGTTGACTGTGGAATGCATTTGGATGACTCTCTGGGTTGGTTGCGTGATGAAATGATTGGGTGTTATGATGATATTGTGATGTTTTGGATTGCCTTCTCTAACTACTGTTATCTATTACTACTTGTTTTTACATTATAAACTCACATTTGCTTTGTTTGTACCGTGTGGATTGGTACCTGTGATGATCGCAAACCTTCGTTCGTGTGAGCAGACGGGCAGCATTAGGTGACTTGGAGGAAGATCTCTTTTTGGTTGGAGCCGTCGAGCCGTCATGATGACGATGGATCGAATTTAGGAAAAGAGTTGTATTTTGATAGTCAACTCTTCCGTAGATTAGTCTCTTGTTTACTTTTGAAGGACTTGTACATTTCAAATGTGGATACTTGTAATTACAACTAAATTATGTTCTTACATGTGAATGAACTGTGATGTTTAAATGCACTTTTATCTACGTATTTGCTTCATGGTGATGAATATTCATTTGCGAAAAACTTACTACCATGTTCATAATCACACGCATAAAAAGGATTTTCATTAAAATTTGTTATTAGAGTAATTAAGGGTTAGTGATACAGTAGCGACAAGGGTTAGAGGATTTTCATTAAAATCCGTTACATTGGAGCCTTAATCAATGTCATGCCCACATCAGTTTACAGATCACTACATCTTGGTGATTTGAAACCCATTGGTGTTGTCATTCACTTAGCCAATAGAAGTGTTGCACTTCCACTTGGACTTATTGAAGATGTGCTAGTGCGAGTTAATGATTTGGATATAGAGAATGAGTCTTCCAGCCATGGTCCCACATTGATCCTAGGGACACCATTCTTGATAACAGTCAGTGTAACACCCCGTGTGCACCCGGCGTATTAACATTATACAATATCACAACAACGCAGCAAGTATGGAAATAAACATTTAAGGAAGCTTGAATCAAGTATAATATACACTTTTATACATATATGGTGAATCTCTGTAATATACATGGTACATAATTCTCAAAACTATACAAATGTTCCCTAGGATTCAAAATACAGATAAAAAAAAAACAAAATCTGAGCTAACAAGCTCGGTCATCTAAACCTAGGGTTTTCTTCACTCTATCCCAGCTCAGGCCTCTTGCCCTGGGATCTCTCAGTAACTGCAGCCTCTGTTCCTGCAACATAATCCCCAAACCGGGGTGAGATAATTATCTCCGTAAACTCAGGATTTTCAGAGGTTTCCCTTTCCCTGGTTCACTTCCCAATACCACAACATATATACATATATATATATAGATCACATAATTAAACAGAATTCTCATTAGATTAACAGCCTTCTCGGCTGACCAAAATTTGTTACATGCAAATAACAACACAATACAAGCATCTAATCAACACATATTGCCTGAATAGGATCATCCACTGAAGGGCACATCTATTCAGGACTCGCTCAACACATGCCCAGGTAGGATCATCTACTGAAAGGCACATCTACCCAGGACTTGCCGCCCAATACCTGAATAGGATCATCTACTTAAAGGCACATCTACTCAGGGTTTACATGGACGCCTATGGATTATCCCAGGGGAGATCATCCACTTAAGGGCACATTCCCAAGGGGTCCATAGTACCACATCCTACTGGCCAGTAAATTTCAAGCAATCACATCACAATCAGCTCAGAACAAAGTTCATGCAACCATACATTATACTAGTGTATTCAATATAATCATCATAATATACACTAACTCAGTGTACTCAAAATCAATACACCCCATCTCAGGGTTTAGCTAGCATGCAGTTGCCAGCCATCATCAAACCATCTCATCAATAATCAGTACAATTCAGTACCACAACATCATAACACATTAGAATACAAGTCATATCAAGCAATCACCCATATTGGGTGTAGTGAAATACAAGCAGGGAAACAATCACTGAAAACACTGAGCTTACCTGGTCGTAGCTCAGAATCAGTTCCCCTAGTCTCTGGGTGATCTCTACCAGCAGTATGCACGTCACGCCCTACAGTAGGCATGAATCAAACCATCAGAAACGACATTCAACCATTTATATGGAAGGAAACACCCTTCCACTCATAATCAATACATGTCTTCTAACTTAAGGTTTATCTTAACCCAACTTTTACCAGGCTATACATTGACCCTCAATGGTCTGCCTCAACCTTAACTAAGGCCTCAGAGTCCCTTTAGAACTCTGTGCAGCTCAATTCAAGGCTTATCAATATCAAGAACCCACATGGGTTCAACTCAGTCAAAACACATATTTTAACACATTTTCACCGATTATTTGGCCTCATGAATAACTTTTGTAAAGGTACTTAAGTTAATTCAGGCCACAGTACCTTCCATTTACACACCCTTCTTCCTTCCCAAAGCCAGACTCAAACTTCATCACAATTCCAATTTCAAAGTTCCATGTTACTCAGAACAACCTCCTGACTACACTTTTTTAAAGAATCTAAGCCTAGTTCCAGCCCTATAATCAATTGGTCACTATTCATCAAATCCCCAATCCATAAATTAAATGGTTAAAATAGGAGTTTCTTACCTCAGATCAATAAAGGAAAGGCTGGAGAAGTCTTTCTCCTAGCTCTGGTGTCCTGGGTTTCCCTTTTTCCTCTCCCACAGTTCAAACTCTCCAAAACCTCAGGGGAATAGGTTTCTCTCACAAATTCTCACAATCAAGGCTGGATTTTGGCTTTCAAATGGTTCCAATCAGGTTTAAAGGTGATTAGGAGGTGTTTTAATGGCTTATAATGGAGATATGAAGCTTCTAAGGTGCTCTAATGGCTGCCTGGGCTCAAGGAGGAAAAGGAACAGTGATTTTCTCTGAAAAAATCGTGATTTGGCCTTTTATAGGTGGCCTAACCGACATGCCGCGCCCTTGGCGCCACTTTGGCGCTCTTGGCGCCATTCTCCAGTGCATCTGGCGCCCTTGACGCCACTCTGGCGCTCCTGGCGTCAGTTTCCAGCACCTGTGATGCTCCTAGCGCCACTCTGGCGCTCCTGGCGCCATTCTGGCACTAACGGCGCCAAAATCAGCATCTGTGGCGCCAATGGCGCCAGAAAATCCGTCACAAAATCCGTCGCTAACGCTTTTTCTGACGGAATATAGCAAATTTTTAAACTTTCTTTCTTTCTTTTTCTTTTATTTATTTAACCTTGGTTATTATAGTCAAGAACAAAATTGATGTGCATGCAGGAACTTTTTTCATGGAGTTTGGTGATGACGTTGTCCATTTCAACATTTTTGAGACCATGAGACATCCTGTAGATGAGAATTTTGTCTTTCTTGTTGATATCATTGATGTTGCAGTAGATAGTATAGATATTTGTACAAATTTACATTCTGAATTTTCTAATTTTTATGTTTTTGATTTTGCTTCGTTTAATTGTATCTGTGATGACTCTGTTGATGTATGTAGTATTTGTGCGGAGATTTCCTCCGCACTTCACTCCGATTGTGTTGCAGGTACAAATACAGGTTCTGATTCTCCTATCTCCCTTCCCTCAGCCACCAATCTTTCCTTACCTTCCACCATTCAACCACCTTCCTTGGAGCTGAAGTCACTACCTGAGTACCTTAAATATGCATATTTAGATTATGCTCAAAAGCTTGCAATCATTATATCTAGCAGCCTATCACTTGAGCATGAAGAGAAGTTGCTGCATGTTTTGAAAGGCCACAAAAAGGCCATTGGATGGACACTTGCTGACCTTCCTGGAATAAATCCTTCCATTTGCATGCATCGGATACTCTTGGAGGATGATTCTAGGTCGGTGAGGCAGCCACAGAGAAGGTTGAATCCCACTATTCTTGATTGGGTGAAGAAAAAAGTGATGAAGTTAGTAGTTGCAGGGATCATCTATCCCATTTCAGATAGCACTTGGGTTTCACTTGTCCAAGTGGTCCCTAAGAAGTCAGGTATCACTGTTGTGAAAAATCAGGATAATGAGTTGATTCCGACTAGAGTAGCAATAGTTGGCGAGTTTGCATTGACTACAGGAGACTTAACCAAGTAACTCGCAATGACCATTTCCCTCTCCCCTTCATTGACCAGGTTCTGGGGAGGTTGGCAGGTAAATCACATTATTACTTTCTTGATGGTTTTTCAGGTTACATCAGATTCATATTGCACTAGAGGACCAACACAAGACCACATTCACCTGTCCATTTGACACATTTGCCTACACTAGGATGCCTTTTGGCCTATGCAACACACTTGCTACCTTCCAAAGGTGCATGGTGAGTATCTTTTCTAATTTATTAGAGAGTTTCATGGAGCTGTTTATGGATGATTTCACTGTTTATGGTTCCTCTTTTGATGCATGTTTGGATAGTCTCTCTAGAGTTCTTGACCGATGTATTGGGACTAACTTTTCCTTCCAGATAGAAAAATTATTCCCTTTTAATTCCAAGACATCAATTGTATTAATAGGTTGTATAGATGCAAAATATTTCAACATATATGTTTATCATTAAAATTTGAGACAAAAATATTGTATCATGTTTTACCAATGTAAGTCATACTTATAAAATTATGAATTTAACAACATAAAATTTTTCTATGGGCTAAAATTTTAATTTAATTAAATTCACATAAACATTATGATAAATCTATCAAGTTATATTTCTTGATCCTGTGGGCAAATCAAAAAAATATAATTTAATATTTTATCCTAATTAATCATGCAAAATTAAAATAGAAATTCTTGTGGGATAATATTTACTATGTTATATATGGCTAATTACAATTAATGTCATCTACCTTTTGTGATCTAAAGGCTCTTAAT
Organism: Glycine latifolia; assembly: GCA_013407115.1. Classification (NCBI taxonomy): domain Eukaryota; kingdom Viridiplantae; phylum Streptophyta; class Magnoliopsida; order Fabales; family Fabaceae; genus Glycine; species Glycine latifolia. The sequence goes on along the minus strand of CM023946.1, from coordinate 20,002,769 downwards.
ATATAACATAAATAATTAAAGTTGTTGTGACTAAGCTTTAATTAATTAAATTTCATAGATCACTTAATATTATCTTTATGTTATTGTATCAAACTATAAGCAGTAATGTCAAATAATTAAATATCAGAATCGCAATAAGAATAGTAGCATGAAAGTATAACAATTAATTACAATATTATGTCTAATTCCTCATATAATCTTTAAACAACTTAATATATATAATTTTAATCAAATTATAGATGTTGTAACTAATCCATAATTAATCAAAATTATAAAGATAACTTAGACATAAAACTTAATCATCTGAGAATAAATCATATTATGTACTTCAAAATCAAGATATAAAACAATGATAAATAAAATTTTCATATACAATTGCATAATTGAAACATAATATTATGCATTTGATTTAATATATATATATATATATATGTACAGAATAAAATTTTCTAGAATATATTCATGTATAAAATAAATCAAAACTCCACAAATTACAAAAGCAAACAGAAACTCATAAGCATATAAGATAGAGAAAAACGAGCAAATGTTAAATATCTTCAAATGGCTTAGTGGCTTATGTGAGCTTTAGTAAATGTCAAGTCATGGGTTTGAGACCTAGATAGTGTACAAATGTTTCATTTTTTCCCTTTTTTTAATGTTCATCGTCTTCAACCTCTGATAAGTCAATCTGACTCATATGCAGACTTGGTCGATTCTCACTGATTTGGGTACTGTTCTACACGATTCAAAACCCAGAAACACAAGGAAAACAATCAAAATAAAGATTTCTGATCTTATTTTTAACAATCGAGACTCTAAACATAAAAAACAAAATTAGATCGGAACAATATTGAAAAACAAAAATGGACAAGGCCGAGGCAACTGAGGCTCTGATACAAAATGTAAAACTAAAATATACTTTATGATCTAATCATGCTCATACACAAACAACATAAGGAATTAGATTAAGTGTGGAAAAATTAATATCATAAATATCTCTCGCCATTGATATTCTCGTTTGCTCTGAAGATGAGTTAAGTCAAATAATTCGTGAGTGCTTTGTAAGTCTTCCAAACTCTTGCTCTCTTGCACATATGGTATAATGTAGTTTTATGAGAGTGAGGTGAAGGACTCCAAACATATACTATATATAGAGTCTAACTATCAATGTGTTTATTATTAGTGGTGTGCAAAAAATATGGGTTGTTAAGATTTTTTTATTGATGAAATAATGTGTATCATATTTTTTACTTTATCCTCATATACCTGCCAAAATAACTGAGATTAAAGGTTGGACACACTTACATTATAATCACATTTAAAAAATGGTGATTCATTTATGTATTTCTTTTATTAATTTTGCTTACAAATTTGTTTTATATTAAATAATACTCTTACTTTAAAGTATTTAATTGTGTAAGTTAATTATTTGAAAGGAATTTATGTAGAAACATTTATAGAGTGTTTATCAATTATCATCACTGAACAAATTCATAGCGTTGACGCATTAATGTAACGTCTCATTGCATTTATATGAGAAAAATGATTTATTTAGAATAAGAACTAATAGTTGATTCTCATTGTGTATAAAATTTCTTTGAATCAACAAAAATTATGTACTAAGAATATAATTAGTCTTTGATCTAGTGACCAAGTGGAAAAAAAATTATCATCACTGGATATAAAAAAAAAATTATCATCTCTAGATAAGAATATTTTCTTAACTAAAAGAACAAGGCACTTGAGATTTGAGAATTAAAGGTTCGTCTCTTCTGGGGCCGAAAGTGTAGGGCCATAATTAGCGTGCATCGGACGCAGTTAATAGTGGTGAATGAAAGAGGGGGCGGGCCCACAACAAGATTCGCGAAAAGAAAGAAAAATAATATATATATATATATATATATATATATATATATATATATATATATATATTTGGTGAAAAATGTAAAGCAAACCCTGATTGGACTTTAGCAGATAGCATAGGTTAATTTAATAGAATCAGTTTGAAGATAATCTCTTAGCAGTTGAAAGCCACATAATTGATCGCACAAACGATGTTAACATTGATTTTACGGTGAAAACCAAATTGAGAAAAAACAAAAAGTATAGCTACATAAACTAAATTGACATGTTTTTTATTAAAAAAAAAAATTTGACATATTTTAAATTATAAGTATTAAATTGAAAAATACGTGCAGTTATAGACAAAAGGGTATTTGAACCACAATTTTATCATTACTAACAATTCGTGATGGAATGATAACGTGAAAATAATTCATACTATAAATATATTTTAATTAAATTGTAAAACCTATCACTTTTGAATTACTATTAATTATCGACTTTATATAAATTATTTTTATTTAAAATATTGTTTCTTTTTATCAATCAAACCAATAATTTAAATGATTTTTATTTAAAATATTGTCAATCAAACAAAAAATAGATCCAATAAGTATAGTTTAATTACAACCTATGTTGAGTAATTTAAATGATTTATATTTAAAATATTGTCAATCAAACAAAAAATAGATCCAATGAGTATAGCTTAATTACAACCTATGTTGAGTTTATTTGTGGAGGAGAATATGAATTCGATTTTTATATAATAAGTATATTTTGGGAAAGTATAATGGGTTTTCAATTGTGACTAAACTTTATACTGGTAATTAGTCTAGTAATAGATATAAAAGATTAAATTTTGGGGAAAGACTTTGGAATTGATTCAACTTAATTGGTTGAGCAGTCTATCACTTATAAGTTAAACTAATATAACATTGGTATGTGATGTGTAAGTTGTTATAAAAAATTTAAACCAATAATCTATAACAATATATATATAAGGGATGTCCATTTTTAAAATTTTAAAAACCTACCCAATGTGTTAATTAAGATTTAAAGACCTGATTTTATTGAACAACGTCAACATTAATTAAACTTTTAACTCAAGTTAATTGGAATATGTGGTAGATGAACCTAATGATAAATACAAGAAAGTTATTAAAAAAAGAGAAAGGGGAAATAAGACAAAGAAAAGAAGATAAAATAAAAGAATGGTGAAAGAAGAAAAGGAGAAATGAAGAGGGTAAAAACTAAAAGGGGACCATTTGGAACATAGAGAAAATAACGGGTTTAATCCTCCACCAAGCTTATAACTTTTCTCCACTCATTCCTAAGACACACCGTTCGTCAATCTATATAACACTCTATTAAGCATTGTTTAATTACCTTTCTCTATGTAAGTTTCGGTCTATCTCTACCTCTCTTTGTGTCGAGCTCTTGGTAACAAACTCTTGTTCTTATAGGAGCATCCAGGGGTCATCTCATTACGTGTTAAAATCACATCAATCTATGCTCCCTCATCTTTTCACTCACCGGTACTACTGCTACCTTTCATCGAATATCTTAATTTCTTATCTTACTCATCTTCATATAACCACACATCTACCTTCATCATCATTTTATGCTCATTTGCCTATGTGTTGGCCAACATTTAGCTTCATATAACAATGCAGGTCTTACAACTGTTCTATAAAAAATCCTTTTAGCTTAAGGGAAATTTTGCAATCACACAAAAATTCAAATGCACTCTGTCATTTCATCCACCCTGCTCTAATTCTATGATTTACATCATCATCAATCTCTCCACCTTTTTTGCAAAATTGATCCCAATCTAAAAGCATCTTTCTCGGATACCTCTTGACCAAATAGATGCACGAGGTCTTAATCATCATCTCTTACTAGTGAAAACTCACACTTCATATATTCACTCTTGTCCTGGTTTATCATGAATCATTTAAACTCCATAGTGTTTCTCCACAATTCAAGTTTCATATTAACATCGACTTTGGTCTCATCAATAAGCACAATATCATCTGCAAAAAGCATACATCACGACACTTCCTCTTGAATATCTTTTGTTAGTTCATTCATCACTAAGGCAAATAGATAAAGACTAAGAGTCGAACCTTGGTGTACACCCACCGTGATAGGAAAATACATTGATGTTCCATTACAAGTTTTCACACATGTGGTAGCTCAATCATATAGATCCTTGATTGCATTAACATACTTTAATTATACTTTTTTTCTTCTCCAGAGTCCACCATAAAAAATTTCTTGGGACCCTATCGTATATTTTTTATTTTAATCATTTGTGTATGTGTAACCACACATTACTTTTTTTCCAACATATACTTTATTCAAACTAATAACAATACTCAAAGAGATTTTATAAGTTTATTTATTTATTTTTGTTTAATCTTCGTGCCTTTAGAGAAAGGAAACCATAAGAATATGTAATTTTCTAATATTTCAGGATTGTAAAAAAATGTGTGGTGTTGTGTTCTCCTCCTCCTCCTCCTCCCATTCTTCTTCTTCTCTACTTACTTTATTGTTTCTTCTTAAGTATTTTTCTAGATAAAGAAGAAAAAAATCTCATGATTTTTCCCTTATCTCATTCACATGTTATAAGTTTTTTTAGTTACTTTTTTTATTATTTTTGTGCCTTTAGGAAACAAAAGTCATGAGAGTATAAAATTTTGTAATATTTCAGAAGATAAAAAGATGTATGATGTTGTGTTAACAAAGAAAAAATGAGAAGAAATAAGACAAACAAAGTAAAAAATATCTTATATTTTATAGGCTTTTAACTATTTTATTCTTCTTGTTGTTTTTGTTTATTTTATTGTTTCTTCTTAAGTATTTTTTCACGCAAAGAAGAAAAATAAATTTTCCCTTATCTCATTCATATTATAAGTTTTTTAATCGTTTCTTATTATCTTTAATTATTCCTTTAAGGAACAAAAGTCATTAGAATATATAATTTTCTAATATCCAAGGATGTTGAAAACATGAACGATGCTATGTTGACAAAGTTTTTGATATGATGAGATAATAAAGAAGAAATAGGGTAGACAAAGTAAGAAAATCTCTTACATTTTATAGACTTTTTATTTGTCTTCTTATGTGTTTATTTTATTTACATTTTCAATTAATTTATCCTTTTATTAATTTCCTTTTGGTTTTTATTACTCTGATTTTCTTTTTCTCATTTTTTGTGTGTAATTGTAGGATTTGAAGTTTGCATGCCATGAACTTATAGGAAAGAAAAAAAGAAGAAGGGAACATAATTGTGAAGAACATGATGATATATATTTATCCTTTTGTCTTTGATTATATCATGCTTATAGTATTTAGTTGTACAAATTTGTATTGAAATTGATTTTTGAATTTGCATTTGGATAAATTTTTTTGCTGAATTTTATATATGGATTGAAGAAATGAATTAATCAATATCTGATAATGTTAGGAAATAGTTTTATTGAATTTTTGTAAGGTGTTTAAGATGACTTTTTATCTAAGATTACTTGTTGGTCATCAGTTCGAATCTGAATACCGTCTTTTTGCATATGCAATGGTAAGTAAGACGACAGAGTACAATATCTCTTCCCTTACCTTCAGATAGCGAGGAGCCTATGGACAATGAGGTACATAGTTTAGTTTAAGATGACTTTTTTCTCTTAAGGAGAATTCATAAAATGAATTTATATAAGTCATTGAAACATGAATGTTCCATTACAAAAAACAAACATGAATTTTAATATCTTTAAGTAAGCATGTTTCTATAATGACTTCAATATAATACTATCCTTATTTTTTTTCTTCTAAAAAGTAAATAAAAAAGGTTAATTAATTATTTTCATTGTCCTATAAATTTCTTATTTATCAAATGCTAGCAGAAAAATAAACACCATTATATATTTCTATAATTTGTTAATTTTACATATAAATGTTTAAAAAATGATAACAAACTCAAAAACATGGTCAAAGGGAACATGACTTGAATGCTTTTTTTGTTTTGTTTTGCTATTGGAAAAATGTTTGGATAATCTTTACTCTTTACACATATTTTTTATATTTACTTTATATATTTATTCATTTCTCTTTTTTTTTTCTTCACCACATATCTCACCTTGAAATATATATTAAAAAATCCTTACAATTGAAGTGTATACACCCTAAAAGCAACTATAAGTAAATATCAAAATAAGAAGAGATTTCTTTAACAAGTGACATAATAATGTTACCATTTTAATATTTCATAAATTCATTTATTAAATAGAATGATATCCAATGATGTACTACAAATGATTTGATAAATTGTGTATAGATAAACATGTATTTACATATATAATATATTAATATCATGTTATCATAACAACCAAATAGATATAAATAAAATTATATACATATTATAAAATATATTAAACTAAAATTAATATGCACATTAATTTACATATATAATAAGAGATACTATTTTAATATATAAAGTTTAGCATAGTAAAATATGATAGTTTAATGTGCTTGAGTTTTCGCTAATAATAATAAAAATATGAGTAAATTACACTCACATCCCCTGTGTTTTTCTCAAATTTTACCCGATACCCCTCCCTTTTTGCATCCTACACAAAACGCTTTTAGCTTACATTATACTCATAACCCCTTAATTAAGGGTGTTAACATAAGGTAGACACATGCTGATTAATTAAGGGTCTAAAATACCATCGTCTTCTTCCCCTTAACTCCATAAAAGACATGTCACAATTTTTAACTTGAAAATATTTTAAGACGCTTCCTTCTTTTTGTTTTTCTCTAATTGGATGTGAACCCAACTTTTTTGGTACGCAGTGTTAACACCCTTAATTATTCTTCTTCTTTTCTTTAGTTCAATTTTTTTTGTGCGTGTTAGGTCTTTTGATTGAGCATTTTTTGTTGGACATGTTCCCAACAATGCCTAATGATTGAATATGGTTATTTGCTTCAAATTTTAGTATTTTGCTTCTGCATTTTTTTTAATTCCTTTCTTTGAAATATTTTTTTATGGCAAGCTGTTTGATATAACGTCTCAATCAAGAGCTGCAAGGCACAATATAATATTCAACTGAAAAGATGGATTGAAAGTGGGGATGAACAAGATAAAAATAAAAGAAGAGACAATAAAGATTGAGCAATACAACATAATGTGGAATTGAAGAGAAGGATGCAAACAATATGACTAAAAGAAGAGACAAGAAAGATTGAGTAATTCAACATAATGTGTGTAATTGAAAGAGAAGGAACAAGATGTGAAAATAAAAGAAGACAAGAACTATAACTTTGACAAATTAGATGACAACTATTTTACTTCAGATGAGATTTTATTGTTTAGCAGACTTCGGATGAGAAATTGATTAGTAAATATAATAATTTCAGTTTTTAAAACCATAGAATGAGAAGAAATCAAACAAGATTTTATTTATTATATGCAATTAGTTTACCGAAAAATACAATTCATTTTCAAATTATTTATCACTCATCCATTTTCATATGAAAAATTATACATTTCATTCACAATTTCCCTTACATGTTTATTCACATTTTCACTTACAGGTTCATTCACATTTTCACTCATGTTCATCCACATTTTCACTCATAGGTTTTGTAACGATTTGTCACGTCGCTACTATATCATTAACTCTTAATCATGGCATAAACTTATTTTAATAAAAAGAACACCCCTTTTATTACTTGTGAAAACGATAGTAAATTTTTTTAGCGAGCATATAATGACCGTCATCATACAAAATACACATACTTGAAGATATTCATAAGACATCTCAAATACTTGTTTATACACGTCAGACATAATTTAATTATAAGTACAAAGATTTCATCTCCAAATATACATCAAGTGTTTTACAATTAGAAAGGGAGAATAAAAGTTAGGGGTGTAATTAGCAAAACGAGGAGTGCATCCATTAAAACAAGGGGTACATCTAGCAAGGTGCAACTCTTGCCCGGGATCATGTCCATTGACATCCCGACAAAACACGGCGGCTCCAACAACTCAGACTTCTCCCAAAAGCACCTAATGCTGCTCATCTGCTCACACGAACCCAGTTCGCGGTCATCACAGGTACCAAACCACAAGGTACAACAATGCAAAGGTGAGTTCATCATATTAAATAACGACGATAAGTACAACAGGAAAAAGGCACATAACCCGGTCAAGAAGCAACATAATTATCCGCATACAATTGCAAGCGTTCCAAGCATAACATACACGGACATCCACAATCATCTCATAGATCAGCTCATAAAACCTAGCATGATGCATGCTCCTGACTCAATTCTCATTATGCAATGTGGTACCATCTCGGAAATGGGCCATCCCAGTGGTCAGATGATGCAGTAGCATGTCAGGGTCACTTTGTCGTGTACAGGAATCACCCCCCCATGGTGATCAGCCAATGGGTGTCAGAAGGAGTTCCCAACAGACGTGGCTCCCCAGTACCTCCGTACCCTACAGCCAATCATCAATCCCATTTTTGCCATGCAAATATTGTATGTTACGTAGGCACCATCAATGTATGACCCGGTTAGGGACACAATCCTTCCCCGCAAGGCAATCCGTCATACACCCCCTATGTAACATACTGCCCACACAAGGGCCCAACGATGCACTGACCATGGCCCTTGCAAAGTTTACCACCACCCGGTCTCGGCATCTCTCGGTTTACCACTCACACATGGACCCGATAATGCACTGACCATGGTCCTTGCAAGGTATATCGCCACCCAGTCCCGACATCTCACTGCTACACATAGAATATCACCACGACACCATTAATGTATGACCCAAAACCAAGCTCAACCCGAACTGGCTGGGATAACGCCATACACCCCCGTGGGTATTTATGTATATCCAAACGCATTCCTCATCTCAAGCCATCACATAGGCCGAGTTCGAATGCCACCAATATAATCATAAACGTCATCACAAACATGTACAAACAGGTGAACCGGTGTGAAGTTCAAGGTGTCTGGGTTGGCACTTGGACATACTATCACAAGGTAAGAATCCGAACAAGGTCGGACGAAGGTGGATAAGGTCAGTCAAGGTCGGTAGGGGTCGGTTAGAGAGGTAAAGTTTGGTAAGAGGAGGCAAGGGTAGCAAAACGGCCGAGGTTGGAGGAATTCGGTCGAGGTTTATAAGAACCCGGGTTTGTATTTCACCAACCCACACTAGGGTGTAAGGGAACCTGATAGCTCATTTCCTAAAAGCAGACAAGCTCTGCCGAGTAAGGAACCCGACAGTTTACAGAAAAAGGGCTTGGGCTTAACAATTCTAAAAAAAACAGCCATCCTGGGTAAGGAACCCGGTCTCTCTCTAAGGAAAGGGAAAAATGAGCTCCGAGAGACGACACATGTATGTAACCCGGTCGTTCTAGAAGAGGGAACATAAGCTCAACCGAGTAGGGGAACCCGGTGGCTCTTTTCCCGAGAAGAATGTGCTCACCCGAGTTAGCAACCCGGTAGCTCTCTCTTGAGGTAACTTGAGCTCAACAGCTCTAACGTATTGCCCGAGTAGGTAACCCGATACCTTATAGAAAGGAAAGCGAGTCTTAACAACTCTTAAGGGAACAACCCCGGGTAGGTGACCCGGTCTACAGAAGTCCAGCAACAAGGACTAAATTACGTTCTACATGCGTGCATGCATACTATGTAACTCACTCAACTCGGCCTACCCATCCCGGTAGCCGACGTAAAAAATACAAGGCTGATGTCTATGTGCAATACGGCCAACCCATCTCGGTACTCAACACCCTCACGAACACTTCCGCAAGTGCCTTAGAAGCTTTCCAGCATCAAAATGCCAACTTCACACACATGGGGAGTTCTTAAAACATCTACTCCCCCCACCAGAATACCATGCATCAACACAACATAATCATGCAACAGACTTAAAGGCATACCACATTCCCTTCATAAAAGACGTAGCTTTTCAGGGAAAAACATCACACACACCAGGGACATGCAGTTATCATCACGGCTGGACTCCCTGGCCCCTAAACCGCGGTACCTAAAGCTGTTAAGAAACACGATAAACTCCCCTTACCTAATTAGGAGTTCGTTCACAAGCTTTACAGTGTGTTTGTCCTAAGCTCCAGCTCCGACCACGAGGTTCTTCTCAGCGTCGGGAGTTCCGCAGTAGTTACAGTGACTCTCGTGGGGTGGAAGGCAACACAGAAAGGTTAAGGGAAAGGAAAAGAGAGTTTTGGGTGAGAGTTTCAGAGAGAGGACGGAGAAAAGCAAGAGGAAAGCGCAAAGAGAAGATAGATGAATAAGTTTCCACTGCACACTCCTTCTCTTAAGTACTCAGCTGACAGGACATGTCCACCTTGCGTGTTAGGGCAGCAACCACAGCAAATCAAAGTTGACTTAGTACATCCATCATAAAACACGCATACAGAGGCAGAACAAAAACAACCAGCATTTATCAAAATAAATCAAGTAATTAAGCAACATAACACACATGACACATGAAATTTAATCACTAATTACACACATCAAGCATCCAGATTAGTAACTTATAATCTGGGTCGTTACAGGTTTCACATGTTCATTCACATTTTCACTTACAGGTCCATTCACATTTTCACTCACAGGTTCATTCACATTTTCACACAGGTTCATTACATTTTCACTCACATGTTTCACATGTCCATTCACATTTTCTCTCAATGATTCATTCACATTTTCTCTCACAAGTTTCACATGTTCATTCACATTTTCATTCACATGTTCAATCACATTTTCACTCACATGTTCATTCACATTTTCACTCATATGTTCATTCACATTTTCACTCAGGTTCATTCACATTTTCACTCACATGTTCATATACATTTTCACTCACAAGTTCATTTATATTTTCTATCACAAGTTCATTCACATTTTCTATCACTGGGAGGTTCCAAAACTCATCCTTTGTTCAACTAACATACATATGAATATAAATTGAATTTTTATTATCAGCAAACATTTTCAGTACATCATGATCAGTCTTAAGGGGAAGAATTTTACCACTAACAGTAGAACGAAACCACAAAATAAAAGGGTGACATGGTGGTAAGCCTAAGTCATTTGCAATGTTGTTCACGTAGTCATGTGAGTCGAAAATTCCAAACTTATCAGAATCAACATTGCATATCTCACTTGGTTGATCCGTAAAGTGGACCAAAATATTCACTTGCCTGGTTCAAGACACATGTATTTCAGTTCATCCATTATGTTTCCTGTTATCCCAAACATCAACACTATTTTAATCAACAATAATAAACAAATGATTTTAAAAATCATAAGTGGTCTCAAACTGGTTTCCCAATGAAACCTCATTTATAATTAGGCAACAATAAACAATAAAAATTAAATAAATAATATTAAAAAGTAACTTATATACAAGGTCCAATGGTTACTTACAAGCAGAACCCTAGTGTGAATATAAATCGTGGAACAGGACGAGAAACAAAAGCGCTCGTGAACGTCGCGAACTAGAAGAGAAACTCGCACTCCCTGAAGAACTCACGAATAAGAGGAAGATGAACAATGAAAAAGAGGAATGAAACATGAACGTCGTGAGAAGAAGATGAATTCATGGACGCTTAAAAAGAACTCACGAACAGAAGGAAAAAAAAAACATTGAAGAACTAGTGAATAGGGATGGAATTAGGAATGAAACGTAAATATAAAAAAAAAAGAGGATATCGAGTAAATTTTGAAAAAACTACAAATAGTATTAACATAATTTACTCTAAATATAATGTAAAAAAAATAAAAATCAAATCAGTAATAACAACATATAAAAACAAAATCATATCACTAACTTCCCAAAACAGATTCCAATATTTTCAATAAAAAACAAATTTCAATATTTTCAAACTTCTGTTGACCAAGATATATAACCTGATTCGAAAAACAGTAAAAAAGATATTTTATATTAGAAAAAACAAAAAGAAAACCGAGCATATTGAAACAGTTTCGGAATTTACTCAAAACAGAAAAATAATAGAGAAAAGGAATTATATAAATCCATATCCTCCTTGCTAGTCTCTGTCTTCTCCGCCCCCACTCACCCACCCTTCATAAACACTCTATTTGAGTCGGTCGAGTTGAATCGGTGAGTCAGTGACCGAGTCAAACCATGTCGGACGAAGAACACCATTTCGAATCCAAGGCCGATGCGGGAGCCTCCAAGACCTATCCTCAACAAGCCGGAACCATCCGCAAAAACGGTTACATCGTCATCAAGGGTCGTCCCTGCAAGGTATTAGATTTTTTATTCATCCACCCGTCTTTTTTTTTTTTTTTTGAGGATGTTGTGTCATTTCATTCAATTATCATGTGTTCTCTGATGACTGTGGTTTTGGTCACGATTAAGTATGCTTTTATTCCATTTGGCTTTCGAGATCTATTGCTTCGCATGTCTGCCGTTGATTTTGATGATTGGGATTTTAGGGTTTTAGGGTTTGTGAACTCTTGTGACTCGTCTGGGGGAGTTATTTAGTTCACTGGAGAAACAAAATTAGGTTTTTTTAAAAGAATTATTATTTGTTGAAATCTCTAGTTTCATTTCTGTGCTGTGATTTAAGGAACCGATGTTATGTGTTGTTGTCTTCTGAACATTGATTTTCAAATAGTGGTATATATTTTTTAATTTAATTTAATTGTTATTGATTCTGATTGATGCATGTGAATGGATTTTTTTGTTTCTCTGTGACAGGTTGTTGAAGTTTCTACTTCCAAGACTGGTAAGCATGGTCATGCCAAGTGTCACTTTGTTGGGATTGATATTTTCACCGCCAAGAAGCTTGAAGATATTGTGCCTTCTTCTCACAACTGTGATGTATGCTCCTGTTCATGTTTTTCATGTCTATTGTTTCTTCAGTTCTCTCAATTCTTTATCTGATAACACTTATTGGAACTTTTCCTGCCCTGAAATTTTGTTTGTTTGTTTCCTATTCCAGGTTCCCCATGTGAATCGTACTGATTACCAGTTGATTGACATTGCTGAGGATGGATTTGTGAGTTTCTATTCCTTTGATTCACTGACTTTGACAGAGTTTGGTTTTGTGTAGTTCTCATTTCCTGTTTTGTCACACAATTTTTGAAAATATCACTTTTTTTTTTTTTTAAATTTATAATGTGTTTCTTGTATTTAAAGAACAACAACAATAAAGCCTTATTCCACTTGGTGGTTAGGTGAGGTTGGCTATGTTTCTTGTGTTTAAAAATGAATCTAATTTTGATACACCACTACTAGTATAAAGAGTTTAACACTGCCAACTGTTTATAAATTGTCTTAGATATGATTTTTTAAATTAATTATTATAAAAGTGAATAATCTTCAATTATATAGCTATATGTGATTGGATGATAGACGCTGACTGTATTCTAATTAAAATCTTTGAAGATTTGTATTCATTCCTGTTAATTTCTATGAAGATTTGTTTAACAAATGATAAGACTGACCAATATGTCGTTTCCCTGAATCTTATACAATCTTTGGAAATAAAGTGACTTGGATGTAATCACATGCGAATATTAAAAATGAAAATAAAATGTTTTTCTCTCCAACTAAAAAGCTCTACTGTTAATATTGTCTGAATTTATACTTGAGTGATGTAACATGAAAAGATTGAATATGAAAATAAAAAATGTTCTTTCCAACCAAAGTGCTCTAATCCCTTGTCACTATTATCTGAATTTATTTTTGAATGATGTTACAGCTTAGCTTGCTTACTGAAAATGGAAACACCAAGGATGACCTGAAGCTTCCTACTGATGAGAGTTTGCTTACTCAGGTTTGTAGAAACCTACTGTTTAAGTGTGTTGAGTTTGCAGCCTGCAACTTTATAACCTTGGATACATTGTCTATATACTATGGACATGTGTGGATAAACTTTTCAGGAAGTACTTATAAGAGAATAAAATAAAAAATGAAATAAACTTCTCTATATGCTGAAGTTTGCTGAAGCATAAACTAATATGTAGAAGCGCTCTCATATTAGCTTCTCCAAAAGATGATTTTAACTCATTCATCAGTTAATTTTAGCTTTTATGGATAAGTTGTTTCATTTTTTTTCTTGAAGTGCTTCTGCCATAAAATAGCTTGTAATTCCTATGTTCTATTCACCTGTTTATTGATTTTTTTTTCTTCCCTCTAACTCTATATCTAATTATTTTTCATTTATTGGCCAATGCAGATAAAGGATGGGTTTGCTGAGGGTAAGGACCTTGTTGTGTCGGTTATGTCTGCAATGGGTGAGGAACAGATTTCTGCCCTGAAGGATATTGGGCCAAAGAACTAGCCTCAATTAAAAGTTTTCATTTAAGTAAAAGTTATATATTTTTGTATGATCTCGTTAAACCCCGGAGTTATGGAGACTCTAAGTCAGACTAGATTTTATTATCAACTGTGTTTATGGATGTGACAGATACTGTGTAACCTTTCTCTGTTTCGACGTTGTCTTGATATTTTTTTTGATAAAATACGACTATCAGATTATTTTTGTTTTAACGTATTTTGCAGTTTAACTAAGGATACTCTTGTGCGTGCGTCGGTTACAACAAATTTCATAAAGCCTACCAATTTGTGTTTTTTTTTTTTTTTAAACGATTCATATAAGGATTTTGCAAAATTACAACAAATATTCGTTTGAGTGTACGTTTCTTTGTTAACAGTTTTAATCCTTGTTGTCACGTAAGTGTTTCTTATGATGTATAGGCCACGATGACAACCTATTGACTTTGCAAGTCATCATGAGTCTGACAGGGACACTCATGAGTTGTTTTCTCAATAAATTGTGTTCTCATTATCGGGGAAAAAAAAATTAAAATATTGTTTTTTTAAAAAAAATTATAAATTTATTGTAGTTTCAAAACTATTTACGCATGTATGGCGACTAGTCCCATACAGGTGTCACTGGGTTAAGTTGCGCCTCCCTAGGCATGTCTGTGCATTAGTTGCGCCTCCCCCTTTAGGCGCGACTTTGCATACCCCTATAAATATCTCAAATTCATTATTTCACCTCATTTTTTTATTTCTACCTCTCTAGTATTTTGCTCTGACTTTTTTTTTTTTTTAATTTTCTGTTTGAATTTGAGGGTTTGCGTAGTGAACTCTATATTAAGTAAGTGCTCGAATATCTATTTTTTAAATTACATGAAATATATTATATTATTGTCTTAGAAAATTGTTATTGATGTAGGAAATTATTAATGACTTATATTATAAATAGTTACTGACCTGTGTTAGAATATGTTTATTGTGTTAGAATATTATTAGTTACTAACCTAGGTTATGATTAAAGACTTACCTAAGACATACACTGGCTTATATTATAAATAGTTACTGACCTAGGTTAGAATATGTTTATTGGCTTAGAATATTATTAGTTAATGATGTAGGTTATGATTAAAAATAATTTTTATTTCAAATTAAATAAATTATGATAATAAAATGTTAGTGATATAGTTAGGTAGTTAGTTGTACCATGTTTATTGGCTTAGAATATTATTAGTTAGTGAGTACAATTTTTAACTTCAAACTTCTTTGTATGAAATATGTAGCATATTATTATGATCGAGTCATCGTTATCTGAGTCACCTTGTTCTGGGTCTGACCATCAACCTGAGCCTCCTGATCCCACTACGCATGTTCTTCCCGGACCATATATATGGGATGTACTTAGGAGGCGCAGACAGTGCACGCATATTTCACAGGCTGTTTGGAACAACGAAACACAAAGACAGCTGAAGATTCATCGCGGAGGTAGACCTAGTGGTAGACCCCGACTTGACGAAATTCCAGACCTAGTCGCGCAATATTTGACTCAGACTGGTTTCATACATGTCGCTCGCATGCGATATATGCAGGTATCTATTTACGAATATTGTTATGTTTAGCATGTTTAAAATTATTGTTATTTGAACATATAAATTGATATGTGACTTATATTTTTCAGATTGATGTTGGCCTTATTAGTGCTATGGTCGAGCGATGGCGGCCAGAGACACATACTTTCCATATACCACAGGGTGAGCTGACCATCACATTGGAAGATGTCGCAGGGATACTAGGCTTGCCTACTGATGGGCAAGTTGTTACCGGACAGACCTATACCGATTGGGCCGAATTGTGCAATCAGGTTTTTGGAAACGGACCTGATGCCGCCACCGAGCTAACCTCTGGCAATGTGAAGCTATCATATTTTGACAGAGTGTATCCTACATGGGATGCAGTTACTGGTCATCCTTAGAATGTGATATACTTCACGAAGGCTCACATTGCTCGCATGTTAGGATCTTGGATCCTTTGTGACAGATCGGGGGGGAGCATAGTAGGATGTCACTACATTGGCCTACTTGCGAGTGATTTTGATGCTATTGGTTCATATAGCTGGGGGTCTGCGGTTCTGACAAACTTGTTTAGACAGTTGTGCGATTATACAGACCCAGATAGAAAAGACATTGGTGGTTGCACAATTTTGCTGCAGATTTGGGCATGGCTTAGATTTCCAACCATTGCTCCCCATTTGCCATCTGAGTACGAGGCGGACCGCCACTTCGGACACAAGTATGTTTATTTTGTTGAAGTTAACAATTGAATGTTGAACCTGCAAACTAGATTTAATGTTGTTTGTCGGTTTAGAATGAATTCACTTAATTGGTATCGAGACAGACTAGACACCTTAACCAGAGATGAGGTATGTTTGTTTAATCAAATATATTCATTTTAAATGGATGTCAACATGAAATTTACTCCTATAAATGTTTTCATTGTGTAGGTGGTTTGGCAACCGTATCGTAATTACGCTTTTTTGGGTGCATCTGTTGACACAATGCATTTGTGGATGGCTAGGACACCAATTATTTGTTTTCACATTGCTGAGTATGCACAGCCTGATAGATGCATGAGGTAATTTGGACGGGATCAATCGATACCTCACAGTCCTGGGAAATTGAAAGGTGTTCATGATTATACCCTCCTGGGTAAACCCCAGGAAAATTGGGCTTGCAGGCTAAGGAAATTTATAGAGAGATGGAATAGGCGAGCTCAACATGTTGAAGGGCCTCTTGAAATACATGGTCTTATGTCACCCAACCATGAGTACATGGTTTGGCATAGACTGTGCGACAAGCGATACGTGACGAAGCAGGGTGCCAAACAAGGACGTTGTGTAAGTCATTTACTGCAAATCATTTATTTACTATTAATTTGTATTTTAGTTTATGTATACATGTTGTGACTTATAGATTGATGGTCTGGAGAATTTGTATTTTGTCACAACGGCTGAGCAATTTCCAAACCACGGTTTGGATTACATACACGACAAAGTAGCTCGCCTGATATCTGTTTGGAGAGAGTTTGCTCGACTGGAGGAGCCAAGTTCAGAGGCACCCCTGACCCAGCTTTCGAAGGAGGCACAGTTGTCGCTTGACGTTGGGTGTCGTGCCAAAGAGGGTCGAGGGTTAGGACGTCATCGCCGGCCTATTTCCCCAGTTCCTGAGCCTATTAATGCACCCAGACCACCTTTGGCTGGATGGTTTAGGCCACCATTTATAGGTAATGAATACGGTGTTCAACAGACATTTCATCAGCCTTCCCAGTCGGAGCCACAGACTGACACTCAGACATACTAGCAACCTTGGGAGACGCAGACCCAAGCGTACACACGGGCATATTATCAGCCAGAGTGGCCACCTACGGACACGCAGGCACAATCGTCGTTTCATCATAGTCCAGTTCGCATGGCATCCTAGGATCAGGGGGGAAGTAGTAGTCAGGGAGCTCGGTCTTGGGATGATGCAGCTGTTGGAGAATTGTATAACCAGATAGATTTTTCACCACCTCGACAAGTAGGCTATGATACACAGATCCCAGTTGAGGCATTTCCACCTCCGGCTCCTTAGGCATCTCCAGCACATACTCCTGCTCCACAGTATCAGCGTGGACGTGGTAGACGCAGTTTGCCTGATCGTCAGGCGCGTCATAACTAGTGGCCTTCGCCTTCTTAGTAAATTTGTGTTTTTGCATTTGTTATTTATTATTGACTATGGATTTTATAGACTATGATATGGATTTTATGGTATTATGGATCCTTTTTTATTGCTTATATTTGTCATGGACTACGTTCAATACTATGTTTATTAACAGGAATCTTTTGTTATTTGTTACGAACTATGTTATTTCACACATACGATGTTCAAACATAACACAACAAATAACAACAGATAACAACAAAGTCAAGCTCATACACATTCACTTATACAATAAAACAACATAAACAAAACATAAACATATTCAAATTAAAATCATGAGGTAGATGGACGACTAGGACAACTTTGATGGTTATGACCGGTAATCTACACATACCACACCTAATACGACTTTGGCTAGCTTCAACTTCATCCATCTCATTGCGTATTCTAGTTGACCTTGGCCGACCCTTTGTACGTAACATAGACCTGTCAAGTATGACAACTGGATCTGCACTCGATGGAATTGCTTGCTCGTTACCAATTGGCTGCCATGGAAATGAGTACGCGTTGACCAGGTTTGTTATAAGGAATACATCATCCACATATTGTGCTGATGCCTAACGAACATGTAAAGCGGCTGCTGCAGCATGACTACAAGGATACTTGAATGCCTTAAATTTTCCACATTGATAGAATCGCTCAGGGAGGTTAACCGAATACGATTTGTCATGACCATCATCAACCTCAAATACAGTTTGTTCGACATTATATGTACGAACATAATGACAAGTAGCATTTGACTCATTGGCCTTCAATAAAGCAACCACATTTTTGCAATGAGGATGAGGACCTTGCAATTGGTTAGTAGCCGATTGCCCCCTACATACAAAATATTCCACCAATCTGCTATATGTATGTTTAACCAACACGGTTATTGGCATATTTCTTGCACCCTTTAAAACCCTGTTAACTGACTCTGACAAATTTGTTGTCATATGGCCATACCTTCGTCCCTCTACATCATATGCACGCGTCCACTTTTCCTTGGGGATGTTATCAATCCAGTTTGCAACCTCAGGACTAACATCATGAAAACGTGCAAAGGCTACCACAAAATCAATACTAGAAGGAGTATAACCTGCAAAGAAATTAAATAACATTAAAATTTGGTAAAGGTGTGCATAATTGGAAAATGAAGTTGTTAAACATACCTAAATTCAATACCACCCTCTTCAAATTTTCATTTTTGAACTTTTGATTAAAATTGCTAGCAATATGACGAAGGCAAAACACATGATAAGCATGCAGTGGCTGCCACCCATGGTGCCTCTCAACTGCAGATAATATGCTTCGGTACCGATCAGAAATAAGACAAATATTTGTCTTCTTTGTAACATGAGCGCGAATGTTATCTAGAAAGTATTCCTAAGCTTCCAATGTCTCACCCTCAACAATAGCAAATGCAAGTGGCAAACACTAATTATTTTCATCCTGAGTTGTGGCAATCAGCAATTTTCCTTTGTACTTGCCATATAAATGAGTGTCATCAATTTGAATAACCGGTTTACAAAAATTGAAAGCCTCGCAACATTGTCTAAAGGTCCAAAATATGCAGTGAAACACGCGTTTCCCATGAACAATTCTATTTGCCACATAATAATCTTTTGTTTGAATATGATAAACAGAACCTGGTGAAAAGCGAAACATATAGTCACACCACCTCGGAAAAAATGCATATGATTCCTCCTAATCATCGTATATAATTGTCATTGCTTTCTGCTTTGCATACCATGCCTTTCTATATGAAACTTTGTATCCATAGGAATGACTTATCCACTCCTGGACTAGTCCAATTGAACATGATTAATCATGCTTTATCATCCCTAATAAAAAAAATGTCATGTCAACATTAATAAAAGAAAATTTAAACATTAATTGTTAATATTATCATGTCATTCAATAACGTACCTAGTACCAGTGAAACAATAACATCAGCATCAAGTTGTTTGTGGTCCTGAGAAATGTGATCATTTAGGCAATTGTGATCCCCTCCCCATTTGGTAACCATCCATCTATCACCATATGTTGGTTTTATTACCCTAACCCTCCACGGACAATTCTGGTCATGCGTACGACATTTCATGCTTAACTTTGTCAGCGTACTTTCAACCACAACAGCTTCCTGATACTCCTTCATAAGGTTCCGCTTTATTGCCATATGCGCCTCTGATTTTGATGCAAATTTCTGTTTAACAAACAACTTATTCCCTAATATCCATGGACCTTCAATTGAACCAGAACCAGTGCCAGAATCTAAACTTGTTGTTGGTTGTAAAACATCTATTCTCTCGTTGAGAACTCATTTGTTCACTCGGATAATCCCAATCAATGTATGTGTAATGTGGAATTCCATCCCAAAAAGTAGTATTACCCTCACCTAAAAATGCAATTTTCCAAATTTATTACAATAAAATACATAAAAAAGAAACACATATATATGTAAATAACTATTGTTTGGTAGCACACCTTGAGATTGTTGTCGTAATTGACATTCCCCTGCATCCTCCTGTGGTTAGATTTGAGATTCGCCCACAAAAGAGTGATGTACTTGTATTTGACTTACGTTTGGACCATCATCGTCCGAAATTCTCGGCAAGAAAACGATCTTCCATTGCGATATTTTCATCATCGTCATTGTCAATATCGTCATCCATAACCCAAGTAGGGTCATTTTCATCTTCCATAGACAAATTAAAAAGTGGAGCAACAGATGCTGATGTATTATGGGAATAATTTAAATGAACTGACCTCATTGGTAAACCAACATCCTCTACTTCAGCAATATCCACAAACAACTCTAAGAAATCTTTCCTTGACTCGTTGAACAACTCTCTAATTGCCATTTCGACGTCTTCGTCTTGCATGCTAATATATTTATCATCGCACCATATTCTTGTAGTCACCATAGTGATAGATTGATTACCTTTGAGAACACATTTTCGACAGATTTTCTTATGCAATTCGTCAATAGTTGAGTTGCGCTTCATACGTGTTGGCCTTTTCTCACCTTCGAAAACAACACCATCAGCCCTCTATTTTCCTATCATTATAATATAGAACAATATGAACAGAATCAGAATTTGAACACATTTTTATATATATAACCAAAAATCACAAACAAAGGTACACATAAACAAATTTTCAGATGTCTAACACTAAAAAAATGATGAAGAACACTTGTGAACATTATGAAGAGGACATTGGGTTTAAATAGAGGAGTTTATCCTTGATGTGACAAGTTATTGGGTTACAGTACGTCATTGAAAAATGTTGTTACGTGATTGCAGGACTAAATCTGTTAGGAGAGGAAAAAGAAAAGTATAATAACCAAAATGCCCTAAAAATTTGTTCAATGACTAGTATTAGGTTTGAGTTCAAGATTTGTCAATTGAAATTGAAATTCTAATTGAGAGTAGAGAGAGTGAAAGTCTAATCCCACAAGTTGCAGATTTTAAATTATAATACAAGAATAACTTTTTATGCCTTTCAAATAGTTCTATTTTTTATTTATTTAATGAAAATTTAAAATATTGACCCACTATACAATTGAAGATAATTTTCTTTTTTCAAATAAATTAATTTTTAAGACTATTTTAGTTTTGATCAATTTTAATTTGAATTTGACTTGCAAATTTTGTTGTAACATATTAAGATTACAATAAAATGCAAACAAACTTTTATCTAGTTTTTAAATCTTGATACATGCCACAGTAAAAAAAAAAGTTGATACATGCTCCTTACCCTTAGGAGGCGTTTCAAGGTCTGGAACAAAATTTTCAGAAATATGACATTTAAAATATCACATTTTCATATTTGGTGCAAGTTTTATAAAAATATTTTCAAAAATAATTGATTCCAAAAATGTAAAATACACATAATTATCTTGTTTCTTATTCCCATGAAGAAAAATGGGTATATTGGATTCTTATGAAAATAGAAGTTATTTTTTACAATAACTATTTATGCCCACTTCATTGTTTCACATATTTTACTTAAAATAAGTTTTAATATTTTTCCTGAAATTACAATTGTCAGATAAACATGTTTATAAGAATAATATTCTCAGACATAATATTTCAGAGAATTTGATTTCCATGAATAAAATTTAATTTATATCTTGAAACAAACATTTTCTTATGAGTTTTTGGAACTCAATTCACTATTTTCTTCATTAATTAAAAAATTTAGGATTGTTTAAGATTGTAATCATCTTAAAATTTCCTTTAAAAGATAAAGATATTTTTAAATTGATATAATATATCAATATTTAAAATCAACTTAAATTTGAAAACAAAAAGTAGAATTTGGAAGAGGTAAAAGTATTTTTTTTTTTATATTTTAGTTGGTCTCCCTGTGATGCGATGATGTGGAGTAAGATTCTCTAACCTGCCCACGTCCCTAGATCGAATCCAACAAAATCATAAGACAGAAGGAAATATTTTATTCCTAAAGATTACCCTTCCTTAATTATATTTTAGTTTACATTATTTTTTTTATAATCATAATATTGGTATAAAATTATCTTTTCACACAAGGTCCAACTTTATTAACGTTACGAGTTTACACTATGTCAAAACGTGTTTTCACTATAAATACATGTGTATACTGGTTGTATTTTCACCCACCTCTAGCAAAGAAGATGAAAATCACCCTCCCTGACGAGTTGATTCAAGTTATTCTATTGAGGTTGCCGCCGAGAAATCTGTTGTTGCACTTGAAATGTGTGTGTAAGTCATGGCTTTCCCTCATTTCCGATCCTCTGTTTGCTAAATCCCATTTTGACTTAGCCGCTTAATCCACCCACAAACTTCTTGTCAGGACCAACAATGATTCCAATTCGGACATTCATTTTGTTAACATAGAGAATGGTTATGCGGAACTAGTTTATAACCATCCAAATCCAAAACCTAATCGCATTCAGAAACATGAACGCATTCCCAGGGTAAATGTTGTGGGTTCATGCAGAGGATTTCTACTGTTAACCACGGCATCCTATCCCTTCATTTATTTCCTCATATGGAATTCATCAACCGGTCTGCAGAAACGGTTTAAAAAACTGTGGTTGAAGCTTCCATGTCTATGCTGCATTGGATATAACTCATCAACTGATGACTACTTGGTGGTGATGGTAACATTGCCGAGACCCCAAACCTCATGCACCACAGAGATCTTTTGATGGTTGATACGATGTGATAAGAGGAAAAAGATAGAGAAAAAATGAGAGGTGTCTAAGTATCATTACTCTTTTCAAAACTCTGTTTTGATGTTATCTTGACATTTTTTATAAAATACAAGGAGTCTGTTACAATTATATTTGTTTCGACCTAGTTTGCTTTTTAACTAGGGATAATCTGGTGCAAGCGTCAGTTACAACAAATGCCAACAAAATGATTTTAAGTTATTTGTAATTCTCTCGACTTTTAATATAAATAAATACTTGTTACTTAGTTTAAAGTTCTTCTCTATCTATATAAAAACTGATTTTGTGTGAACACTTGAATAAACTTTATCCTTGTATGCACCCCATCAAGGTCAAGACGCAGAATCAGATTTGAACATGAGTTTGGTTCACTTTGAAGTTTGAATTGAAGGGTGACATAGCATTATTATGCATAGTGGCTCCAATTAGCACCGAGATTACTTAAATTAGACACCCCCCTCCCCCCTGTAGCCCTTTCCTTTTGCGACCCTATATTCATAGGCTGACCGTATCACAAAGCCTACCTCCATAGAATCCTTAATTAAATTCCCATGTCTGCCAATGTTATGATAGTGTGCTAACCACTTAATTCAAAGAACCCTCTTATTTAAATTTCTCTATCTGCTGAGAAATGATTAGTTAATAGGAATCATTATAGTCTCAATTAATCTTCACATGACACCTAATCGAGAGTTATTGATCCTTTTATGTAAATTTAAAAACATGTCACATAGAGATTGATTAATGGTCCAGAACTGCAAATGCCTGGAGTCTGAGTGTCTGCCTACTAAATTAGTTCCCTAAAAGTAAACTTTTCATACATGAACCTAACATCTTAAGTGTATCCCTCTCTCTCTACGACTAAGGTATTTATTGTCAGTTTTGGTCTGTATCTGTTTATGCTTAAGGGGAAAAATGAAGGTGGTTTAATGTGACAGTAGTTGGAAACAAAATTTGACCATTAAACTTCATTCGTGTGCTCAATTTGGTTTCATTGGCATATTTTTTTGTCACACATATTTGGAACTTTAAGTACTTGTTTGTTGAAATTGGTAATTATCCACATTGTTTTCGTATGATAGTTTGTGAGGGTATCTAATTCTATATTTGATTGCTAATTTGTGTTTGTAAAGTGAAATTTTCATATGTTGAGTTTTAATTTGTGAGGCTCCCTTAGTTCTTATCGAACTGATATATTTCTGTTATGTCAGCATTTTTTTGCATAAAATTTTAGTATACTGATTAATCCTATGATCAAGTGATTGATAAGAAAGCTGATCTGCTTTTGTGTTTCTTGCATATATTCGGGAAGGCAAAAGCAGATCATTATAATGCATTCATTATAGGAGTTATAAAGTTCATTTGGTGGTTGAAAGAAGGGAAGAGAGATAAGTGGTGGGTTGGAATCCCTCCTACTAACAAAAACTAACAAATTAACAATTGATATTGGTCGATATAAAAAATGCATTCATTATAAAAATTGGGAAGCTGAGCTTGTTCTCCGTATTAATTTGGGTAACCTACACATGGTGAATTAGATAATTCAGACAGAATTTATGGAGAATTTAATAAACTTGTGTTTGGAACAGATATTGCAATTTGCGTTTTAGTATTTTCCATGGTGTTCTCCATTTCAGATATCCTCTTCACAGCATTGTCCTTCACAATTTTGTTATCTTTTTTATTTATTTATCAGCTCAGCATGTTGCTTCTCCTTCCTCAGGGTTTTAAAATAAGTAATGAGGATCATTCCAATTCACAATATACAGTAATGAGGAGGGTGAAAGATGCAAATGTAAAAATATGACTATATCTAACAGTTACTATTTGTTTCCCACGTTGAGAAACATGTTACACTTTCTCACTGTAAACTCCCTCCTAAAACATATTGCCAACAAGTAGTACATTGTACGAAAAGTGAATAATGCTAATTCCAAATTTTAGCCATAACTATCAATGAGGGATTTCCTAATCTCATCCACAATGGCACTAGGCTGTGCTTCTCTGAGCTTGAAAACACTATCTATAACAGAGAGCTGTGTTGCTGTGGTGTCTGAACCAAAAAATGCTGTCTAATCATTTACTGTCATGCTAGCGGATATTAATTCGTTACCACGGTTGACAGTCCCAACAACCAAGGGAACCTGAAGAAGTGTAGAAAGTTCATCCAATTCTTCAATGGAAACATGAGGGTGAACCTACACAAAGTGTGTCTATGGTCACAAGATAGTACAAATATTTTAAAAGAATTTAATGACTATGTCTTGATAGTGTAAAAACTTGTACACTCTCAACCAATACAAAATCAATGTTAGTATTGACTTTTAGTTATGGTAAAAGTTAACAAACTTATTATATACGATAGTTTGTGATTGGATAATAATATAAAATTATTTTTTACACTTATAAAAATCAACATATTCAAAGAGGACAGCTCTGTTGGAGAATGCACAGTAACTGCCAACAAGAATATTGGCGGCAACAGTCTGCCACAAAACTTCTACTCCAAGAACATCAGCAACCATTTCTTCAGTATGCTGAACAAAAATTTGGTGAATAATACTTAATCAGGACAAGAATCATTATCCAAAAAAAAAACCCAAAAGTTTTCTTTGAGTGGATGGGGGATAAAAGGCAGTGTGTTAATAAAAACTCTCATATGAGACATAAACTCTACGTTATAAGTAAGAAATTGTTTAAATCGGAAAACCAGCATTAGTAACTCTACCTGCCTATGTTATCTTCAAATTTCCTCATCATTTTTAATGCAATGCCAACAAAAAGAAGGCCAGATGGTTTTATAGCTAATCAAATAAATTTCTTTTTTCTTTCTGATAAAGGCTGAAGTACTTGGATTATATAGGAAATACAAAACCCTGAACCCAAATCCATATTCATATAAAAATGAATTTTACAGGTCACATGTATAGTAATAGACGTGCAGCAAAAGACTGGTAAAATTTTTTGGGTCTATGAAATTGATCCAGCAAGGAATTTGATGGGGGTGAAAGACCAGATAAACTTTTTTCCTATTATCATTCTTGCATATCTATTGAAGTTCAATGGCAAGTAAATTTTATATGAGGATCATTTTATTTATCATGACTGAAACAATGTCGGAGTCTCTCTAGGATGAAATTTTCAGATTCAATATTTTATGATCAATTAATTACATTTTTTACTGTCTTGATTGGGTTGTTTATGTGATTTGGGATTTTTTTTAGTTATTTGATGTATGACCTCAAGTCTATGTTTAATACTTATCAGATAGTTCCATTTATCATTTTTAAGTTTCATTGTCAATTTTAACTATTTATTCATTGGGAGTATTCTAGGTGTGCATTGAGTTGAATGCACTTGGCTGCAACAATAGAAGCCTAATTTGAAGGTATAAAATTCTTCTATTGGGATAATAATCTGAGAAAATACTCTAAATTTGAAGTTGAATGCCATTTTTACCACTTATTTCAGATCTGGTTATTCACGAAGTTGTTGAGTGTTGACAACAAAATGCAGTTCTATTGATAGGAAAATCAGCTGCAATTCGATTTTCTACTAAAGGAAACTAGATCAACAGTGAACATATCTCAACTTTCACCAACAACCCATCATGCAGAGTAAAATTAAAGATAATTTGGCCGAAACTCAATTTGGAGGCCAAGATGACACTCAATTTTATAATGTCGTGCGTGGAATCATATTCCATGGAACTATCCTCAATGCAATCTCACCTTTCCAACAGCCAGAGCTTGAATTGACGACTTTAAACAAGAGATTTGGCAGATCACCAAGGACTAAGACAATTTTGAAGAAGAATTGATCTTTGAAAGTTGTGTTCATAATGGCAAAAAGAAATTGGTTTTATGTTGCAAAGCGTAATGGAGGGAGTTCTCAACAAGATCCTATCATAGGGTTGAATGTTGGCATAGAATGTTGGGTCATTTATGCCAAATTTATGATTAGGATTTTATATTTCAGATTTTAATGAATTTGTAACATTTAAAATGAAATTATGGATTTTTAAGATCTTAAATAGACTCTCCGTGATTTTTTTTTTAATTTAAAATTATTAATAAAGATTTATAAATTTTACTTATCTAGTATTTTAAATAAAACTTATCTTATACAAAAGAATTCTAAATTTATTCCATAACAAATCAATTTTTCCTAATATATTTACAAGTACAATAAGTTCATTCATCTTCAATTATCAATCATGTTAATTTTATAAAAACTATATACCACAATACCCGCTAATAATATGAATATTTAGTTATTCTCACAATAACGATCCCACCAAACAAAAAATATGTTCAATACTTATTTTGACCTCATTTATATATTTATCCACTTATATATAAGTCAACTTCTCACTTTCATTAAAATTATATATTTCTCATGTTCATTTATATGTATAAGCAAGCAGTCAAGATATCCCCCAAATTCAAATAATTAAAAAAATCTCTCATATCAAAAATTTGAAGACATGTTATGTTGACTATTGGTCAAAAGAGTAAAAAAATTATGAATATCAATTTCCAAGAAAAAAAAGAAAAAAAGTCTCATCAAATCTTAAAGATTTAGATGAGATTGTTTAATATGTATTTTCTCATGAAATTCATTGAAATTCATCCTAAGAAAGAATCCATCGAAATTTATATACTTTTTAATTAATACCAAATGTTTTTAAAGTTATAAAAAATCTTAATTGAATATCATTAGACTTTATTGAATTTTTAAAAAAATTCTAATGTCATAATTAAATACTACAAAACTTATTTTTATTGTTTAAAATTTTTGATTGAATAACTCAAGATGTTTTTACAAAATATTTTTTAAATCCTTTGAAATACTAATTAAATACACACCTTTGGAGTTTAAATTTAATTTAATTTAAATTTTAAATGTTGATACACTATATTAAATTAAAGATAATTTTATTTTTAAAAAAGTTTTAAGACTATTGTAGTTTAGAGATCACGTTTAATTTGAATTTAAATTTTGATATGATATGAATAAAATTGGTGTTATCATATAAGATTAGAATTCGTATTACACAAATATCTGGTTTATCTTTTATCTTTTATCTATATCTTTTTGTGTATATATATATATATATATATATATATATATATATATATATATATATTCCTCCGTAAGTATACGGTAATGGTTTTAGCTTTCACCCTCACCTGTTGGCAAAGAGAATGGAAAACAACGTTACTCTCCCTGACGATATAATGGTAGAAATTCTATTAAAATTGCGGGTGAAATGTCTATTGCTTTGTAAATGCGTATGTAAGTCATGGCTTTCTCTAATTTCCGATCCTCAGTTTGCTAAATTCCATTATGAACTAGGAGCTGGTTCCACCCACCAACTTCTTCTAAAAACCTATTGGGAAACTAATTCCATAGACATAGAGGCATCACTTCACGATGATTCCACGAAACCAGTCGTTAAGATTCCATATCCATCACCATATCACATTGATGGAACCATTAATTTTGTGGGTTCATGCAGAGGATTTCTACTCCTAACCACCGTGTCTTCCGACTTCGTTCTTTATTTCATGATATGGAATCCTTCAACCGGTCTTCGGAAACGATTTAACAAAGTGGTGCCCACGCTTACATATCTATATGGCTTTGGGTATGACGCATCAACTGATGACTACGTGGTAGTGATGATAAGGTTAGGCAAGGAGGTACATTGTTTCTCCTTAAGGTCCAATTCATGGAGTTGCATTCAGGATACTGCTCCATTACCGTATATGCCTATCAGCAATCGTTTTTTAAATGGGTCATACTTGAATGGGGCTCTTCATTGGTTAGTTTACTCCTATACTTATCATTTCAAGATCATTGCATTTGATCTTGTGCAAAGGAGATTATCGGAGATTCCACTGCCCCATCAATTCATAGCACATACATGTTATTTGAACGTAATGGGAGGATTCTTGTGTCTCTTTTCAACAATTTCCTTGCCGGCTCAGATGTGGATCATGAAAGAATACAAAGTGCAGTCATCTTGGATTACCACTAGTGTTCTTGATGCTCCTTATGGCTTTCGTGCAATTTGCTTCACAAAAAATGGTGAAATTTTGGGATATAATAACGGAGATCAAATGTTAATGAGACTTACTGACAAAGGCAAGCTGCTTGAGAAACGTAGAAGTTCATGTAACAAATTTGTCATGTATAAAGAGAGTTTGCTATCACTCTCTCCCAACTAAGAAGAACAACAATAACAGCAATTCATTCAATTAGGTAAGATTCTCCAATCTTTTTATTTCGCCATTTTATACATTAGTATTTAATATATTTCACATTTTCATGCATAATGAAAAATTAGTGTCAAGTTTACGCGCAGAATGCATGGTACATGATTTGATTCCTTAGCCCATTTTGTACTCTCCTGCCAATACACAGTTTTTCTTCTTCTGTGGAGAAAGTGATACATGAAATTAGACTTAGTTTAATTTAGGGAATTACTTCTTGATGTTTCACTTGGGATAATCAAAGATAATTTTAGTGGGAAACTAGTATTTAGCATCTTTATCTTTTTTGAGGGAATTGGATTTTCAGTGAGATTTCAAAATATCAGTCTCTAAAATCTCAATTGTGAGACAGACTTTTTGAATATAAACAAGTTTGCAAAACTTGCATGGTTGGAGTTGCATGTCTTACACACTTTTATGTTGTTTTCAGGTTCAGGCAATACTCATAGGCTATATATATTATTCTGGAGATATTGATCCTTATCGTCTGAGAGCAAACAGAAGGATGGAGTGAAAGAGGTTTAAACTAATCAAGTTGTGATTGAATTTGTGCTGCATGTCATTGGGTTAATCTGTTTCTCATATTGATGATGATAAGCCTTCTGTCATACAATTATGAATAAATTATAATTTTAGTAGAACTTGCTAGTATTTTCCATTCTTATTTTCTCATCTTCTGTCTAGATTTTATTTATCTATATAATCTATGACCATGAGACAAGAAACTTTCATTGTTAGCGAAATTAATCTTTATCTATGGACTTCTACAGTCTTGGATTGTTGCATTTTATTCCTACTATGCTCTTTGGGTCTTTGGGTTAGCATACTTTTACAACAGGTTTATTTGGTGGTGGATGGACAGTGATCCATCTCTCAAATAAAATTGTGCAACTATAGAGATATCGATCTTAAGAGGCGCATTTTAAAATTGTGGGATAGGATAATCAATAGCAGTATAAGAATCATGCATATCAGAGAACCAATCTAAATGGTAGGTTCAGTTTCATGTCATTGAATTAGATGACCTTCATTGTCTAGATGCTTGTTTCTTCAAAAATTCACTATGTTCCTTATATAGATGTT
This sequence comes from Glycine latifolia, assembly GCA_013407115.1. Lineage (NCBI taxonomy): Eukaryota > Viridiplantae > Streptophyta > Magnoliopsida > Fabales > Fabaceae > Glycine > Glycine latifolia. Next base: position 19,972,283 of record CM023946.1, on the reverse strand, counting down.
TCTTGATTACTCCACTCTTGAATTTCTCCCAACATGCTTCACCAAAAATAGTGAAATTTTAGGACATGATCATGGTAAAATATCAGTGATACCTAACAACAGAGGCGACCTTGTTATAAGGTTAGCTTAATGGTGAAGTAAGAAGAAAGGAGAGAGGTCATGAGTTCAATTCTTCCACTAACAAAAACTAACAACTAAATAACTTTGACCGATTAAAAAAAGCAACTTGAGAAGGTGGAGAAAATCACCAAAAGCACTAGAATCCACGAGGGAAAAGAGTAGCATTTATATCAGCCAGAATGGCTAATGACAAAAAAATAATACTACGAGACAACTTTCAGAAATTAGCCTAGTGATGATGAACAACAATAACAGACTACAATCCTTTGATTTCAACATTTTATATATTACTTATTGAACATATCAAGTTGTGATTGAAAATATGTCTTGCATGTCATTCTTTAATCTGTTCTTCCTTGGCTTAGTCTGTTGTTCATAATTTCATATCGATGTTGAATTGTTGATAAGTCTTCTATTTTTATCACGTAATTTCATGATATCCCTAAAGATACGTTAATGTACAAAGAATGAATAAGTTATAGTTTCAGCAGAACTTTCGTGATATAATTTCCACTGTTAATCTTTTTTATAAGTTTTTAATTCCACCGAAGTAGGGGACCGCAGCCAGCGAAGTGAACCGTTAGAAACCGGGGTATAAATCAACAGTTAGATACGTTAATTTTGTTTTCCACAAAAAGTTAGTATTAAATTAGAAATACTCCATCTCTGAATTTGGGTGATGTTTAGCCTCTTAAATGATCAGGTTATCATTTGATTAATGGTTCAATCCAGGCTTATAACTTCATTGTGGCCAATCTCATTTTGGGGAATCAAGTATTGCTTACCTTAAACCTGTGTAAATTTCATTCCTGGATTTGGGGATTAAAACACTGTCACCAGAACTTTCGTACTTTGTGAATTTAGATCAAAGAAGAAAATAATAATTATAAAATAATTGCAGGGATTATAGTTTGGTCTTCGCTTTAACTAATTATTATCCGCGCATCAATTTTAAATTTATTTTCATTTTTATTCTAATCAAATTACTAATTAAGAATAAAGAAATAATTATTCCGCTCATTACATATCTTAACATCAGAACAGAATCACATCTGAATCATAGATTTTTTTTCAATTACCCAAGCACTACACGATTTTAACTTTATTTTCATTAATTATTTAATAAATATAAAACAAAAATAAATAATGTTAAAATAATTTATAAATATATTAAAATTCTTTAAACTAATGTTAAAATAATTAATAAATATATTAAAATTTTTAAAAATAATAATGTTACACTCAGAATTTATTAGTAATTAAAAGTTGTTGGAATAAAATTTATCAATCTTAAAGTTGTAACATGTCAATTTGTCAATCTATTAAATTGAAATAGTTTATTGATACGTAAATAATTCTTCAATCACCTATCGAAATTTAAATACTTTCAAATTTATTACTTACCTTATTTATTTTAAATTTTTACTTGTAATGTTGAAGAAAAGTTTCCTTTATTTTATATAATGAAACATAAATAATTGGTCAACCACCTATTAAATTAGCCCCTATAATTTCAAATCCACAATTTTTGTTCTCCTATTTTTAAATCAAGACATTTAGTTCACTTTTTTAAAATATAAATAATTTTGGTCCTTTCATTAATTGAACTCATAGACCATTTTATTCATAGACAAACCAATAAATCAGTAACACATTTGTCTTATTTATTTAATTACATGAACATTATTTCCCATGTATCATTAGTAATGAGTTATCAATTTTTTTTTTCAAATTACCATAAGTTATAAATTAAAAATATTTAATTTTAATTTATATCATTATATGTTTTTATTTTGAATGGTTTAGATATTTTTTTAAAAACTTTATTTTTATTTTATCAATTAATAATTAAACTTCATCAATTAATATATAAATTACTTATATAATTTTTTTTGTAAATTGAGTTTAATATTATACATATTATTTTTACTCTAATTATTTATGTAAAATTAAAAATATTTATATATTATATCATTTTTTAATTTATAAATTTTTATAATTTTTAAAAAAAATTTCTTGACCAGTGATATATAATAAAAATAATAATATAAATATAGTTAACTAAACGAAGCAAGTGTTTTATTGCTTTGTCAATGAATAATTAGAGTAAAAATAATATGTATATTAAAATAAATTTATAAAAATATTATGTAAATAATTTACATATTAATTTATGAAATTTAATTATAAATTGGTAAAATAAAACAAAATATGTAAACTATTTAAAATAAAAACATATAAAATGATACAAAATAAAATTAAAAACATTTGTATATTAAATATTTTTTAATTTATAAATTTTGATAATTTAGAAAAATAATAACTTTTAACTAATGATATATAGAAAATAATTTTAATATAATTAATTAAATAAAGTAAGTGTCTTAATAATTTATTTTTTATTTATGAATAAAAAGTCATGAATTCAATTCTTATTAAGATGTTTTTTATTTTTTATTTTATTTAATTTTTTTCACATAAGTATCATGAAGGACCAAAATTACTTATTTTAGAAAATAGAAGGTCAATCGACCAAAATTACAATTTAACGTTAATTTAATTTTGACTCTTTATCATTTTTTATATACGGGGAAAGAAACAATATAATACAACACCATCAACCTCTTTTGAAAGGCATGTATATCCCTAGCATCATCAATTAAACAAAGTAAACATTTTAGTGATTTATTTCTTTATTTATGAATAAAAGGTTTAATTTCTATTAAGATATTTTTTATTTTTTACTTCATTTAATTTTTTCCACATAAATATCATAAAAGATCACTATTAATAGATTACTGATCACTTTTATTCAGGTAATATATTACTAATTGGATGAAATATATTATTGGTATCTTACTTTCAATCAAATTTGATTTTAATCCCTATACTCTCAAAATCGATCATTTTGATTCTCAAATTGAAAACCTTATAATATATTTGTCATGTTCCCATGCAATTTTTTCCATCTCTTATTTAATTATTATTAATTATATTATTAGCACAATCACAATTACAAATTTTTAACTAATATATTACGATCGACTTCATATTTTTAAAAGTAATACACATTATATTTTTTCTAATTACTTTTCATATTTTGTATATTAAGTAATTATTGTATGAGGTCCACAAATTGACATGACAAGTGACATAACATTAAAACATACACGTTAGTCCTCCTCGTCAGCTCTAATATAGGAACACGAACACTACTCACTTAGTAGCTTAGAGATTGGGCTGATAAGCTATTGATATATGTATGAATTTTAATGATAATGTTATTATATTCTTATTACCAATTATCTATAAGTTGTTACACTATTAGGTAATCGTTTATCAAGTGACTACGAATTATCTATAAGTTGTTATGCTGTTAAGTAACCGCTTATCAAGTGACTACGAATTATCTATAGAGTTGTTATATTGTTATAACAAACCCGACAATCAAGGGTTCAAGGCTCACGATGTTATAAATAACCAGGTTCTACTTTCACTTTTCATTTATTCTCAATTCACTCATATATTTATTTGAGTGTCGGGGTCTTTTTTGCAAGTACCCCCTTCTCGTTCCTCTGGTTAATGACACATGCAAATTCAACATAGGAGATCATGGAGCCCAACTTGACGATGGTCAACCCTGACGTCATTCTTTTCCAAATTTTGGTAAGTACATTTGGCGCCAACCGTAGGGCCGCGGTAAAACTTCCTTCGCGGCCACCCGAATTCATGGTTAGCACACGCTCCGGCCTTCGACGAGAGCCACTCCCAAAAAATTACAATCCTTCTCCAATGACCACAACGGACAACAATGCTCTCTGTCAACATCAAGCCTGAATCATAGAGTTAGAACACCGCCATGAGGAGTGTAACGCCCCGTATGCCTCCGGTGCATTAACATTGATTTATGGTCATTAAGCGCAGCAATTATCACATATAATCAATTCGGAAGCGATAAACAAAATGACGTCATCAAACGTCATTAACAACACCCACTGTACATCATATATGGTGAATTCTCATAATATACAAAGTATATCTCAAAACTATACAAATCCCTCTCAGGGTACAAAACATTAGGCATGAAACAAAAGTAGAGCCAACATGCTCTCAAACTCTATGCCTAAGGTTCCCTCAGAACCATATCCCTCTACTTGGGCCTCTTGCCCTGGGGTCTATCAGCCGCTCCCTGAGTATCACCTGCAAAACATAATCCCCAACAGGGGTGAGATAACAATCTCAGTAAACTCAGGGTCCTTGGAGGTCTTTCCTCCCCCTGCTTCACTTCCATGCATATGATATCAAAATTGGCATTACAACTAGCCATCACAGCTCTCAAGCCATATTACCACATATACATATGTCTCAGGGGTTCATCATCACCCTTTTTATAACATACATCATCATCATTTAGCCATCACGGCCCTCAACAGTTCACAACATATTAAAACACATTCACATGTACATGGCATATATATATATATATATATATATATATATAT
>CM023946.1:19899051-19967561 GCA_013407115.1 Glycine latifolia | reverse complement strand
ATATATCATTTATCAATTCCTGAGGAAGCTACATCCACCTATGTGGGCACTTTTCTCATCAGGACTTCCTATCCTTGCTTGAGGAAGCTACATCCATCTATATGGGCACATCTCTCATCAGGACTCTCTATCATTAGCCTGAGGAAGCTACATCCATCTATATGGGCACATCTCACATCAAGACTCCCTATCATTAGCCTGAGGAAGCTACATCCATCTATATGGACACATTTCTCATCAGGACTCTCTATCATTAGCCTGAGGAAGCTACATCCATCTATATGGGCACATCTCACATCAGGACTTACTCAGACATGTATATTCTATTATATTCTACTGGTCAGAGAAATCTCATCAATCAACACAAATAGCCTAAATCCATGTATATCAAGTACATGATTCCAATCAGAATAGTAATACACAATTTCAATATACATGCATCAATTCATACAATAACCATCACTCCCTCCGGAGTATGGTGGAACACAATCAAGGGGAAACACTCCCAAGAACAAAGAGCTTACCTGCTCTCAGCGCTACACCGGCTCTCTCGGCTTCGTGGTCACAACCACCAGCAATGTCTGTATCACGCCCTACACAAGGCATGCAAACAATCAATCAATAACGGTCCTCAACTGTTAGAATAAAAGGAAACGCTATTCCTTTCCATTACAACCTCTATGTTCTCTATCTTAGGGTTATTAGAGCTAACCACCTTATAGGCGATTCACAGACCCTCAACAGGATATATCTCAGCCTAACCAAGGCACTAGAGTCCCTCTAAGACTCTGCATAAGCTAGTTCAAAGCATACAATTGCTTAACCCCTCTGTATTTCAAGAATAACCAAGTTATCCAAAACAACCAATTCAACACTTAATCATCTTCTACACATTCTCATGAACACTTTTAGTAAAAGCACACATGCTCATACATGTCATGATACCCTCCATTTAATCATCATTCTTCCTACTCATACATATATCAGAGTCAAAACCAAACTTCATAAATAGTCATGATTCAAAGCTTATTATTCATCAGAACAACCTCCTGAGCATACTTTTCTAAAGAACCTAAGCCTAATTCCAGCCCTATCACAAATGGGTCACTATTCATCCCAAGAACAAATTCTCAAATCAATCGGTAAAACTTGAGTTTCTTACCTCTAAACAGTCGAGGAAGGCTGGAGGATCACTTCTCCAAGCTTTAGTGTCCTTGAATCGCTTTCTTTCCCTCTCAAACTCAGTTTTACAAAGTTCCCTAGAGAACGGGATCTCTCCGATTGATGATTCTCTCGAGAAATTGAAGCTGGAATCTAGCTCATAGAGGTGTTCTAATCAAGTTTCTAGTTGGGTAGGAAGTGTTTAGATGAATAATGGAGAAGATATGAAGCTTTTCACTTTATCAATGGCAGAAAACGCAAGGAGGAAGAAGAAGAAACATTTTCCTCTGTCCAAAACGCGAAAATGGCATTTTATAGGCCCCAGTCCGCGTTCCCACGCTACCAGCGTGAGGTCCACGCTATCAGCGTGACATACCATTGGAAAAATGGCTTTCTGCTGGAATTTCACGCTATCAGTGCCACTCCCCCGCTACCAGCATGAGTCCCACGCTACCAGCGTGGCATACCAGTGGAAAAAATGGTTTTCTGGTGAAATCCGTCGCTAATTCCATCGCTAATGCTTTTGCGACAGAAATTTAGTAAATTTAAACTTTTTTTTATTTTTCTTTTATTTATTTAACCTTGGTTATTATAAGGAGGAACTCATAAAATTGAAGGTTGACCACGACAAGTTGGAAGCTCGTGTGAGATGCCCCAAGTGGATGAACACTCTGTCCACATGGTCACGGAGTGCACCCGGGGTGAATCACATCCCCGTCAGACCAACAATACCTTGGATGACAACATCTCACATTGACATCGCCAAACCCAGGACGGATGCGTCCCTGGTCGAATCTCCAAAGGCTCATCAAATCCAAGTTTTGTCCTTGGTAAGTCTCGCCAAACCCAAGACGGATGCGTTCTGGTTGAACCTCCAAACGCTTATTAAACCCAAGGTCCACCCTTGATGAGTCTCGCCAAATCCAAGACGAACGCGTCCCTAGTTGAATCTCCAAAGGCTCTTCAAACTCAAGGTTCACCCTTAGTAAGTCTCACCACACCCAATACGAACGCATTTGTGGTTAAATCTCCAAAGGCTCATCAAACCCAAGGTCTGCCCTTGGTGAGTCTCGCCACACTTGTAACGCCTCTCTTTGCTTGATTGATTTTAAATGAAATTCTGTGACCATTTTGTATTAGAATGATTTTAGTTGTAAATTTTTTTTTTCAAAAAGGTTCTTTTCTTCTTTGCTTTAAGTTTGTGATTGATTTGTAACATAAACGATTCACCCTCACCACGGTACAATTATAATAAATAAATACAGTCCTAAATATAGTGTCCAAAATAATATACATACTTTCTAACACAAATACATGCCACAGAAAATTACAAATCACAACATGCAGTCCATCAAAACTTTTTTCTCATTCTTCTTCAATATCCTTTACAGCTTATGCTTTCCTGTTCCTCTGCTCGCCCAAATAAATTGGGGTCATTACAGGTGTCAACCACAGACACAGAAAAGGGTAAGTTCATGACACACATAGTTTAAATAAAACATACATAAAGAAATATATATACCCACATAGTTATAATATTATTTATAAAATAAGCGACAAGCATAATCCACACCTTAATCAAATTACCTCATCACAGTACACAGTTCAAATCAATTCAGCCATACACCACACAGATATACAATACCACGGTCTTTTGCCCCCGCCAGGCTCAAATATAAATAACGCGGTCTTATGTTCCCGCCAGACAGAATATAAAATAACGCGGTCTTATGTCCCCGCCAGACAGAATCAAAATAACACGGTCTTATGTCCCCGCCAGACAGAATTAAAATAACACGGTCTTATGTCCTCGCCAGACAGAATTAAAATAACACGGTCTTATGCCCCCGCCAGGCTAAATATAAAATAACTTATACAACATCCCAATTCTACAATAACAGTCCACTTCATAGATTCATCAGAACAAGTCCTAAATCATCACAGTCCAATTGGTTCAACATAACATACGTAATTTCAACATAAACCTAATATCATAACAAATATACTCAAAGGATTTATTTTAGCAAGCTATATCACTTTACTTACTCAAAGCAAACCATCTAAACTTTAGAAACCATTTACATACCTCATTAAAAGCAAATATTTATAAATTCAAGTCAACATAAGTTTAGCACCAATTAAATATATATATAAACTCAAGTAATCATAGAATCCCTTAAATCAATCCTATACTTGTAACTAAATATTCTATTAAAATCCTATACTTGTAACTAAATATTCTATTAAGCACTATACTTCTAAATAATTATTTCTATATAGTTGTAAATCATTTTAGCTTCCATTAATTAGGTTAGATTCAAGGTATCTATTCAACAATTATCTATAACTCTAAAAGCAAGTTGCTAAATCAAATAACCATTCATATAGCAATCTTTGGTTCTTTGAGGCATTTCATCAAACACTTAACATGCAAAGCTTAAATACTTATAAAATCAAATAAGAATCTTCATGTAGGTAATATTCAAACTAAGCCCATCATAAACTTCCCCATACCTTTGCTTTCTCCTTGAAACTTTTAGACGACTTTCCTCCAAAGTGTCCTAGCTTTCCACATGAACTTCTCAAGGTGTGGCCTTTGTTTTGCTTTTTAATTCAAAGTGAAGGGATGTAAGATGGAAGAGGAGTATCACACGTGAAGTGGTCTCCATCTTGGCCCCCATTACTCCTTTTATAGGCTAGGTTATTTGGCTTTTTCTACAAAAATCTCCAAAGTCCATGATTACCTTGCTTTTTGGTTGTTTTCATTTTATTGGCCAAAGCTTTCTCACCTTACAAGTGTCCTAAATCTTGAAAATTCCACACCATTCTACTGTCATCCAGCCTTGCACGTGTATTATCTTGCCTAAGGTGCATTCACTTTGATTTTTAGGCAAATCCGTGAGGTAGCTTTTCCCAAAAACCCGTATTAGTAAAATAGTTTTTCTGAATTCATTAACCGTTGGATCTTCTTGAAATTTTAAAGGTATATTCCTATCTTATATATCTAACTTCTGACCGTTGGGATCTTTGAAATAATGTGTAGAAATGTCTACGGTTCAAAGAAATCAAGAGGAAGTTTTTCTTCAACAAATATCTCCTTAAGTCATTTATGTCTAGTTTTATACTTGGACCAATAGGAATTTTCAAGCTTCTTAGCCTTCCACGTGGCCAATCTTGAAGCTTCTTAAAGTTTTATCCTTTGATCCTAGATCACACGGCCAAAACTTGTATTAGGAATTCAAATCAACCAATTTTTCTTTTAATTACATGTAATAATTTTACTTGAATTCTTATTGGTCTATTTTGTTTTGAATTATTAAGATTATTAAACTAACTTATTTAGAACACTTATCCCTCCCATCATTAAGAGAAAACTCTATAGATTATGTCCATACTTTTCTTATAATTTTCTGATACCTGAGGTAGTCTATATTAAGCTCTTTTTTTCAAAATATTTTCCAAAATTCCTGAAAATTACAGTTTATGGTTCTCTGCTACCAACCATGTTAATATTTTGTTCTCTAAAAGTATTTTATCCAATACTCAGGTCCCCATGAATTTCTAAAGTCATCTAATCAATTTTTGACCTAAAGGGCATTTTGGTAATTTTATCCCTTACCCTAGGGGTAAAATCGTCATTTCTAAAAATGTTCAGGGAAACTCTGTAATTGTTACCCTTAGGGTATTCTGATCCTTTTTCAAACCTCCCAGAGTATTTATAAAATTTTCTTCTTAAAATGCCTAAGGGCACTTTGGTCATTTCCAAAATGTCCAGGGGCATTTTCGTCATTTTTCCCCAAATCTTTTGTACTGCCTCAAATTAACATTTTACCCTAATGATTGTGATTCAAAATTTTGGGGTGTTACAACACCCAGGATGAACGCGTCCCTACTCGAATCTCCTAAGGCTCGTCAAACCCGATGTCCTCCCTAGGTGAGTCTTGCCACACCCAAGACTAACGCATCCCTGGTCGAATCTCCAAAGGCTTGACAAGCACAAGTTCTACCCTTAGTGAGCCTCTTTGCTACTAAGTTTCATCTTTCACATGTACCTTAGACACATTCTTGGTAAACTCATTCCCTTGGTCCGCCCTTGGTGAGCCTCTTTGCAACTAAGTTTCATCTTTCACATGTACCCTAGACACACTCTTAGTAAAATCATTCCCTTGAATCCATAACGGGCATAGTCAAGGTCCAGATTAAACACTTGTTAGTGTAACTCAAGTAAGTCCCTAAGGCTTTAGGTAAGAAGCTCCCCAAATCGAAAAGGAAGCATCATCAGGTTGAACCTAACCCAAGATGACTAGGTAAGACCTTCAACCAGGTTGAAATCAAACCCAACATGATCAGATGTCATCTCATTCTCTATTTCATACAAATTCATCGAGTAAGGGAAAATTGCACCTAGCACAAAGGACCACTCTCATTATTCTACGACAAGTATTAAAGGAAACACGACCTAAACATTAGCCCCATCGTCTTCCTTGTTATCAACAATCTCTTCCTCTTCAAGTAGTTAATCGACCTTCACATCTTTAAACAAATCAAAAAGACCTATGTCAAGACCCTTAGTGAAGAACCTAGCCTACCTAACGGTCTTGAAGAATCCTTTCTCGCGCGGCTCCATGGCTTCTTTCTTGAACATTAAAAGCACCTCCTCTAGCTCCTTGTTTGCTTCTTTCTCTTTGGCCACTTCCAGCTCAGACTCCTTCAGCTTAGTCTGCAGGTCAGCCACAACAAGCTCTGATTTTTTTAGCCAAGCTTAAAGGTCACCTATCACCTTGGCAGATCAACAACTATCAATGCAATCTCTTCTTTCTCTTCAATAGCACGCTTCACCTTGCTTGCCAATTCATTATGCTCCTTTGGTAAATCCTGATAGCGTCCAAACACCTTGTTACTGTCCAGCCTTGTACTTGATAATTTAGCAAAGACATTGTCGACTCTAGATGACAACTGATAATTAGACTTGACGGCTTCAGCAAGGGCAACAATAGCGTTGGCTACCTTGGGATGCTCCACTCTCCAAACAGTTCGAGCTGTGAATCTCCATTTGGCGACCTCAACCTCCAAGGAAGAAATCTTACTCAAAGCCTCCTTATGCCTTTGCCCATTTTCCTCCAATATAGCCAAGCTTCTTTGAAGAAAGACCTTCGCAGCATCTGTTGAGTTTTGCATCCCAACTGATTGAATAAGATTTTGATCAAAAGGGATAACAAAGTCAACAACCATCATCTACAGGTCTGAAGCCCAAACTCCAAAGCAAATTCGCATCCCGAGAAGTATAAACATGATCCAATGAAGTGTCTCTCTTCAATTCACTTTCTAATGGTAAAAAAGGTTAGAATTGTCAAATACAAGGGCTTCTCACGTAAGAACACCAGACTCTACCTAAAGGGACGAAAAACACATTTACCTTAAACAATCTATCAATTTTAAATCGGACACTGTTTGTCCAGGTTAGGGGGCTTGAAATGCCAGTAACCCCTAAATTTGTCGAGGTTACCACCCTCGACACTAAACAACCTATTTCACCAACAAGTTGGACTTAAGCTTGGGGGGGGTTATGTACTGTCCAAGGTCCATAAATTGATGTTGCGTTAAAATATACACGTTAGCACTCCTCGTTAGCCCTAGTACAGGAGCACGGGTATTATTACTCGCTCAGCAATCGAGTGATTGGGTTGATAAGCTATTGATATATGTTTGAATTTTAATGATAATGTTATTATCTCCTTATTAAGAATTATATAAGTTGTTATGTTGTTAGGTAATTGCTTATCAACTGGCTACAAATTATCCATAAGTTGTTATGTTGTTAGGTAACCGCTTATCAAGTGGCTACAAATTATCTATAGAGTTGTTATGTTGTTATAACAACCTCGACAATCAAGGGCCAAGATTCTCATCTGACGCTATAAATAACTAGGTTTTACCTTCACTTTTTCATTCATTCTCAACTCACTTATGTACTTACTTGAGCACTGAAGTTCCTTTTGCATATACCTTTCTCTCGTTCCTCTAGTAAAGGACACCTACAAATCTGACGTAGGAGATCGTAGAACCTAACTTGACGATGGTCAACCCTAACATTCCGATTTTGGTAAGTACAATAATTATAATACATATTTAGACCACACAAGTTATTTATAAGATTAATTAGTGATGAGACAATTTGATATGCATTGTTTGAGTGATTTATATATGTATTTAAAAATGTACTTTTTCACTATATCAAATCTAATGTTTACAAAAGATAAACTTTTGTGAGTATATACTTTTTAATTATTCCTTATTTAAATTTGTTTTTTTATTTTTATAATATATTTTTTATCTTATTAAATACATATTGAGTCTATTGACCAAATCAGTTACCGATAGATTTGTACCTCTATACATTGTAATTTTTTTTTGGAATATCTTTTCATTAAACAATATCTTATGCTTTATTATATAATTATAAAAAATAAAACCATGGACATATATGGAAACTTTACAATTAATTAATGTTGTATATAAAGAAGTTTATGAAATCGAGATTTTATCTTGATATACAAGATATTTATTCATAACAGTTTTTCTTATTCTTAGATTTTATTGTTAATAATACAAAATTTTACACTCTTTTTTACATGTTTAATTCCTAAGTATTTTTTATCTTTACATTAATTTTGAAACTAAATCATATATAGCATCATACGGGTATCAAACTAGTATATAAATATAAAATGAGGAGATAATTGAATGATATAAAATAGTTGTACATTATTCGTGTATTATATATCATTAAATTCTTAATTTTAATATAGTTTAAATTTTAAAAATTGATACACCACATTAAATTAAAATAATATGTTTTTGGAAATAAACAATGTTTAAAATTATTGTCTGTAGTTTTATTTTTGTTATGAGTTAGAGATTGCAAGTGTTCTTTTAACCCATTAAATTAGAAATTAATCCCGATAGCGATCCTCTGATTTAAATTATTGTTTGTAGTTTAGACTTTAAATCAATTTTAATTTGAATGTTTGTTTGCTTAATAATATGAATTTAATTTAAAATTTAAAATTTTGATATATCATATTAAGATTAATAAAAATCTTGTGATCAATTAAGATTATAATTCGTATTACACAATTATTTGGTCTACTTATAATATTAAGTATTTTATGTTTAAAAGGTTATTATTATTATTATCTTTATATATATATATATATATATATATAGGATTTTACTTTTCAGTTTGAGCCTCACCTGTTAGCAAATTAAGCAAAGAAGATGAAAAGCAAGCAGTCTACTCTTCCGCTGGCTCCGACACTCCCTGACGAGTTAATGGAAGAAATTATGTTAAGGTTGCCGGTGAGATGTCTAGTGCGTGGCTTTCTCTTATCTCGGATCCCCAATTCGCTGAATCCCATTCACCTACCTATTCAAAGTTATGAAGCTAATTCCATAGACATAGAGGCACCACTTAACCATCATTCCACAAAAGTAACGCTTCACTTTCCAAATCCATCTCCAGCTCACATTCAGGAACAACAATAACAAGCTAGAACAATTCATTCAATTATTATTATGTAATATTCTCCTATCCTTTTAACACTTAACATGCATAATGAAAAATTATTGTCAAGTTTACACGCATAATGCATCATACATGATTCGATTCCTTAGCCCATCTTGTACTCTCCCCCTGTTAGCTAATACATAGTTTTTCTTCTTCCAACAAATAAATTGATACATGAAATTATACTTTTAATTTAATTTAGGGAAAATATTTGATGTCTCACTTGGATATCACAGATAATTTAAGTGGGAGTAAACACCCTAAGTTTTGAGTGGATATTCATTCCAATTAGGATAAATATCATAGTATTGAGATTCTTTCCAATCGCGGACAAATGTGGTCGATTGGGTCTTAATTGTGGTCGTATTGTGATCGCGGACAGTTAAAAAATCTTTTATGTTATAGCTCTAATCACAACCTCAGACCATTTTTTAAAACCTTGCAAGTAATGATACTCCATTGACTGCGACAAGCAGAAGCTTTTGTTTCCATCGATATCTCACCACAGTTGTAGAACTCTGCAACAGTCGCAATCGAATGTGTAGAATAAGATCTGATAGCTTCCATTTAATTGTGGATACATATAGTTTATATTTTTATATTGTGCACACAAGATTTGTAGAGTACATAATACCCAAATAGAAACCCCACTCACCCAAGAATTTCCAACTACCAACTTCAATCCATAGAATTGAATTTCAAGTCTCTATAAATCTTCTTAACCATCTTCATATCCCTCAGTGCATTGGCAATACAGAGCTACATACCATACTCAAGCTGCAATTCTTAGATCCACAACGAGGATCAAGGCCATAACATGGGAAAAATATATGTCCAGAACATTCTATGATGGAGAAAAAGAATTGCTACTTTGCAAAATAATACCAAGTTAGATTTTATGTTTTTCATTTTTCAAGAACAGGAACATAAAATGTTAGGATCGATCTTTGAATTTAACCATAGTTTTTGTTTTCACTTTCTATAAGCATAAAGCCAGAGATATGGATTTTCAGAAAAACATACAAAACCTACACATTACAAATGGCATTATTAAACAAGAACTGTCAAAAAAGTTTCTGAAGTAAGGAATTGAAATGACACTACAACATAAAATTTATTACCAGCAGGAAAATTGTTAATAGAATGTCAAGCACAGATAAGCTAGAAGTTTACTGGAGTCTAAAATGATAACATTTGCACCTAAAATAATAACATTTGCACATTTGCTACACCAAGTAATTTTATCAAGATGGGTTATAGACTCTCTGACACCATGTTAGTTTTCCTCTTAAAACTAATAGAGAATTATGTATTAAACCTTTTTTTTTCTTCCATAATGGTAGACCCTTCTCACGTTTTCTTGGGGTTTTTAATTGATTTTAGTTTACTGCATTATCTCATCTTCATTCAACCGGAGAACTCTGGCAACAATGAGAGTTGCTTCCACTTATATTCAACACCCTTGTTTTAATTAGTTGCGTACGTATGATTAATTAACTAGTGTTTAGCAATCTATTTAGGGAAATTACAACAATGATACGTGTCTATAATTGAATTTGACTTCAATACTCATACTACCGTTCCTGGTGAAGATATGTTTCAATAGCATTTCTATATACAAGTTGGTAGAACTTGACAAGAAAGAAATTATAACTAATTAACTACATAAGTTAGCCTTCTAAATTTTTATATTTGACCTTCTACGGCATTCTAAATTAGCGGACAAAAATTATTCGAGAAGGATTCAAATAGTAAGATTCAACTCTGACTATTTGTCTCTCTTTCTTTGGACAAAACGGCAAAGCAAAAAGACTGTACCATACACTCTAATTAATGTAATACTAATATCAAGTAAACTAATACTATTTGAGTAGAAAAAATATGTTTAAGAGTCAACATGTGTGCTGTTATTATAGTTAAAAAGATCTAATTATGATTCTGAAAATGATGACAACTGGCCAATACCACTAATTGTTTTTTTATACACACCATTGATCAGTTTACGTATTTTACACCTACTAATATTTAGTTTTTAGTCTTGGTTTTGTTGGTACGTATATATAATTGAATTTGAACTGATATTAATATACTTATTATGTATGACTATAGTCTATACATATATTAAATTAGAATATTATTTTATGTAAGAATGAGATGAAATTATTACGAGTATATATATATATATATATATATATATATATATATATATTAAGATTTATATTTATGGACGACAAATAATTTTATTTTATTTTTGGTTATGTTGGGCAGAAATTTAAACACAGGAGACATGGGATTTTATGTGAAGACGATGAATAACTTATACGTACTGTGACAATTTCCTTTAGGAATAGGAACCAAAACAAGATACATATATAGTGCATTACGCAGCAATATTGTTGAGTCAAATTGAACAGAAATAACAACCAAAATAGCCAAAAATGTTATCGTAGTGTGAATGCCAGATTCGAGTTTCACTATAAATATATAGGTCAATCCTGATAACTAAACCATACTTATAAAGCAAATCCTGACATTGATCCCACTTGTGCTTAGAAAGGCTGCTTGACAAAATTGGGTGGTGATCGACATAGCGTGAGTTGTGACAAACCTTTGACCTACCACACCTACTTTCCTTTGTTCTTCATTTCATTACTGTATGCTTTTTTTGCTATTACTGTTTCTTGTTTTCGTTTACATTCTGATTTGGAAAAATGAGAAATTAGTGCTTTTTTTACTTCAAAAGTGCTTATTTAACATATTTTATATGATATTAAAAATTTACATCATAAAATTGACCATAAAAATAATTTATTTTAACAAAATTTATCAAAATATTTGGCAAAGTAACTTAAAACATGTTGAGTGAAATTTGTCTCTGACTTAGTTTATTGTGAGGCACTCGTTATCTCTAATGAGAACAAAAAAAAAATCAAATAAATTGATTTAATATATTTTATGATATTAAAAGTTACATCATATTATATATATATATATATATATATTAATTTCTTATACTCAAATAAATTTCTCACTCCTTGCAGTTATATATCAAAACTAAATGAAAGGAAAAATGAATCACGTCACATGGGCTCAAGTTCAAAGTCTTCAACTCAAACATCACACATTACATTAATTAATTAACTCCCTTGATTCTTTTTAGTTTACATTTAGCAACTTGTTTTGAGCTGTCTCCTTTTTTTAGGTGCCGGTCTTGAGAGACGTAGATTACAATATCTAATTATGTTAATCATCTCCGATAAAATGAATGAAACAAAATTGGTTTATTAATTCAATTTTGTCAGCTGGGTTCACACTATCTATAGAATCATATAAACCTACGACTCTACAAGGGTTTGTCGTTATTATATATCGTACCAAAATTGTCAAATATTTTTAGTTGATCTAAAGAAAGATATACATAAATGAATAGATAAAAAAAAAACTCGCATTTTTGTATAGCTTATTTTTTGTGTGATAATAACGAAACATATATAGTGATATGGCTTTGTTCTTTTAAAAAATGATGACATGTACATTAAAATCGCCTTTCGGCCTTTGAGCAATGAAGCATAATTATATATAGTTCGAAGAGGGGCAATAAATTATAGAAATTGATACATACCAAACATGAAAAAGAATGCAACAGTAGATTCAACAAAGTCCATCACGCAACATGCGCATAGGGTGTCCGGCACTGTATTTGCACGAAAGCTAATTGAATTATATTTTTCTTTTGTAATTATAAATTTATTTAATATATTTATTATAAAAATATTTTGATATATATTCTTGTACATGAGCAAACAATTCAATCAATAAAGTTAGGCTTATCATAAAAAAATGTAGGGCGACCAATGCAATTATGCAGAAAGTAGTAGAAAACTAGCTCATCAGCAACAAAGAAGTACGAAGATTCCTGTCACTTCATCAGGTTCATGTATGCTTGATAATGTAAAGTGATTTTAAAATACAAATCATGAAAACAATGTTTATGAAGTTTCTAATTATGGATTAAATTGATTATAATTTTTTAGTTAGAAGGATATATTAATTAATTCAACTGTTTTAATCAATAGTCTCACGTTTAATTATATTAAATATTTGAAGAAAAGTTTATCGATTATAATAATTCCATTTGCTTTCAACAAAATTATCTCTCTTAAAAAGATATTTATAATCTTTGAATTTATTATTTCTACCAATTTCTTGTGAATGACCGAATTAATTTTCTATTTCAACAATTACGATACGTATTTATAATTTAATGAAAAAAACAGAAAACGATTTCCCTGCCAAAGTATAAATTATACATACATATAGACAAATTAATTATGGATTTGCCTATTCTTTAAATAGTCAATGGCGTATGTAAGATTATTTTTAATAAAACTATCTAAAAAGTTAATCAGTTGGTAGCTAAAAATTACTTAAAAGTTAAATCACATGTTTTAGTCAAATTATATTTTGAAGTAACTAAACATTTAAAATTATATAAATGGATATAAAATTTTATCTTAAATAGAAAATATTTAAAAAATCTAATAATTGTTCAAGAACAAAAAGAAAATAAATATAAAAATCTAGAAATTAGAAGCTAATATTTCAAAAAAAAAAAATAGTTCAAGTAACTTCTAAAAAATGATAAAAGTTGTTAAAAATTTTATTTATCAAATAATCAAACAAAATTTTTAACTAGTAAAAACAAAAAAGTAAATGAAATATATTATCAAACACACTCTAAATAACATATCCATTACCCATTACTTATATAATATGAAGTATAAATAAATGTTAGTGACACTTTTTCTTGACACCATATTTTTATACTCTTTATGTAATTTTTTAAAATTTATTGAGTTGATGGTTTTAGATAAATTTCAACGAATATAAAAAATGCTAAATGTGTAGATCATTTGGTATGTAATTGTTTTAGTTTAACTAGAAGAGGATTTCATGTTTGAGTCTTAGTTATAGAGTTACATCAAATATTTAGAGGAAAGAATTTTATTATCCATAATAATTTTACCTAATTTAAGCATAATTTTTTCTCGTGAAGAATATTTATGATAAAAATAATATATATACATATATAGAGTGTCGTAGCATTTCTGATATAATAATAAAATATGTAACCCCGAGTTAATTAAAGCAGATAAGTCAGTAAAATATTGATGAGAGTAGCACCTTCAGTACCGAACAAATTAATTAAATTGATTAATTGCTTTTGAGCCTCATGACCGGATAGAAAGATTTTGATTAGCTCATGGGAGGCAGCAATTATAGCTTATTATCAGCTTTCTTTTTTTCTTTCTTCTTAGGGCGAGGGTTGCAAAAGGGATTTTTGAGGAGGCTTAATATAGTGATGGTACATGTCACACATAATACTCCACATGTTAAACCGATAAAAGAAAGCCTAAATAACTTTTTCATAATGAAAATTCTATCAAACGGTCAAACCACTTATGACTAATTAATTATATCTAATACATTTTATAATATATGTTTTTATAAAAGCAGCAATCAATCAATCTTCTGCTCCTTAAAATTAATTTTATTTGAATCATAAAATAAAATTGTCTTTAAATATAAATATTAGTTTTCTTTATTAAACTTGATAAATGGCACACATATAATTAGTTACTTTCAATGAAAAATCTATAAATAAATAAAAAACATTGATCAATTATATTAACTGAATTTAATTATTCTCGTCTACGTTGAAATATCAACTAATATAGTTTTAGGTAAATATTTGATTTATATATTAAGTTCTGCGTTGAGGAAGAGAAGTGTTAGCCATATATTCTGACACACTTCCTTATCACATTAATTTTAATGACAAATCAATTTACATCTAATTTTTAAAAATTTGACACTATAATATTGTTGACGCTAATATTAATGACGAAATTTTTTTTCACTAAATTTTATTATTGATAAATTATTTTCTTGTATTCGCAAAATTATAAAATTATACTAATTATCCTATATTATTTTACACATGTCAATCAAGAAAAATTAATAAATAGATAAAAAAATTAGTATTAATTTTACAAAATTAACCTTATTAGATTAAAAAACTAAAGTATTCTCTCCATTCTAAAATACAAGTCATTTTAGAAAAAAATCCAAAATATAAGTCCTTTTATGAAATCAATATTACATTAAATATTTTTTTTCAAAATTATCCTCAATCAATCAGGATAAGTCACAAGTATTTACTCATATATTTCTATCATTGATGAATTTCAAAAATCAATTGTTTTTTCACAAGTAGTACGGGATATAAAGGAGTTAGGTGAAGTGAAAAAGTCTTAATCCATCAGGTTTGTATAAGAAATTTGTTATTATTAAGGAGAATTTCTGTATAGTGGGAGTAAATGAGTAAGAGTGCCATTTAATTAGAAATAGAATGATATATTAGAAAAATCACTAATATTCAACAAATTAATTATTTTTTTAATACTTGTGCAACAACTTTAAACGACTAATATTTTGGAACGGATAACATTTATTAGGAACATTGGTGAAAAAAAGTAATTAATATTACATTGTAAAATTAAATACGATACTTATTTTTAGACAATTTTTTCTCAAATACAATACTTATTTTAGGATAAAAAAATAAGACTTACAAAATTTTATGATTTCTAATAAATTTCAGTTAATAATAAAAAATATATTTAAAATAATGTGTTACCAGCATTTCTCAACGATTAAATTAAGTTGTGGATACGGGGTTGCAACATGTTTTTTATGTGCAAGTCTTTGTGAGAGCTCTTATGAAACTACAGATTATTTAATCCCATAGTGTCGTTTTTCTTTAAAGCTTTGGAGCTGGCTGCTGAACTTGTTAAACCACAGCATTGACTTGTCACTAATCCTTTTTTCAAAACATTCTCTTCTCTTGTACCCATGGTTGGTCCCCGCAAATGCATCACATTGTGTTAGCTGCATGGTAATTATGTTCAATGTTTGGACTATATGGTACTGCAGGAACAAAAAGAGATTTCATAACTACTCTATCTCAGTTCAGGCGGCTATTGCAATTGTTATTTGCAAAAGCAGAATTTTTAGTGATGCTACTTCAGCCAAGATAAACTCCTTCATCTCTGATTTGTTATAAGAAATGCTCTCCATATTAAGGGGAACCCTACTAAGGCTAATAGCATTAAGCAAGTTACTTGGTACCCCGGCCCCTATGTATGTATGGCTTAAATGTAACATGGTTGAGGTATCTTTGTATAGAAATCACAAAGGGGATTTTGTTTGGTGTTTCTATGCTAGCTTGGCCATTCAGAAATTGATTTTTTCAGAGCTGATGGAAGTTATTTTAGCAATTGAGATTGTTGTCAGGAGCCAATGGAGCAAAATTGGCTTGAGTGTGATTCTCAGCTGCTGGTTCAAGCTTTCAAGATAAAAAATTTGTATTAAAATAGAGTATATAAGTGAGTTTCACATTATTTTACTATTTATTTTCTGTATTTTTTACTAATTTTCTACTCAAGCAAACATATCCTTAAACTCAATATCATTTGTCAATTTTTTGGGTTTAGGATACCTATGAAAAACATATCTCGTAATAAGAAAGTCTAGTTTAGTTGATTTAGTGGCAGATCCAAAAAATTTGTTTAGTGGGAGAAAAAAAATATTTCATGATATTTTCATAAAAAAATTATAAATTTTTACAAAAAAAAACATAATATTATGACAACAAATTCTAAAATACTTCTACACATCAATGGAATCTCTGTTTTCTCTTATAATTTTTAACTTCACTTTTAAAGAAAATAGGTTTTTTGGGGGCAACACTTATTTCTTAATGGTGGCAAAAAAATTTTTTATTAAAGATGCCTAAATAAAAATAAATTGCTTGTGGGGCCAATTGCTCCATACAAATGTTAGTGCATCCGCAAGTGATTAATTAAGTAGGATATATGAATTATTGTAAACATTCGCCTCTTTGTTTTTCCTACCAATAAAAAACAGCATGTCTCATTTTTTATTTATTTTAAGGGTAAAATATATTTTTTGTTAATTCTTTTAAAATTTGAAAAAATTGTAATTTTAGTTTCTCTAAGAAATTTTATCTATTTTGGGCTCTCTAATTTTGAAATACACTACTTTTGATTCTCCAAGTATTATTTAAACCATTTTTTCCTCTTTATCAAGTGTTATCTAAACCACTAGGAGAATCAAAAGTGATGCATTTCAAATTTAGAAGGACCAAAATCAAACAAAATTTTTATACTAAAGAAAATCGGACATTTCAAATTTTAGAGAGACTAAAAATATATTTTATCTTTATTTTAATTTACTAATACATTTTTAAATAAATAATATATTCAGTTATTACTTTGTATTAATTCAAATAATATATAAAAATTAATAACGAAGATTTTAAAGATAAAAAAATTAGGAATCGCATTATATTTCTAGTTAGATGTGTAGTTTTAACTTTATTATTTAATATATTATAATTTAAATTATTCAAATATTAAAATAATAATTTTAATTTTAATAATTGTAAAAATAAAATTTTAACTCTAATATATATATATATATATATATATATATATATATATATATATATATATATCCTACTTTAACATTTAGAGAAAATTTGAACCTAACCCGCTACAAGTTAAAATGGATTTTCCTTGTCAAAGCCTGATCAAAATTGGACAAGGTTCCAACAAGTTTGAATTTGATTTTCCTACCTAATTATATATGTACATTTTGAAGGGGGTGTACTAATAAAATTAAATAAAAATTAATGTTATATTATTGTTTAACGGCATAAATAGGAACTAAAATCTTAACCAAAAAAATGTTTACGAATTTTGATCAATTAAACTTTTATTTAAAAATTAAAACCCAAAATTTAAAAAATTCAACAACTAAAACTTAATTAATCTTACATTTTATTGAACTGCTATAGTCCTTGTCAATGCTATAATTCTTTTTCTTTGTCCACCTAACCCCAAACTTAAACCAAGAGACTAACCCCAATTCCCACCTTTTGAGCTCGAGCTATATATGCAGTACTTTTTTTATTTCTTTCCATAAATTTTCCTTGGCGACGAAAGTTTTTAACTCTTTAACGACAGAAAACTTCCAATTTTTGGCTAACTGATATCCGCGAACACCAATCTCTATATCCCATGCTCTATTTCCTTGCACTTCATAGATTTCCTACATGGTCCACACCCTAGCTAGTGCTTTAAAGGGAAAGATAGACTCATAAAAAATAAAAATAAAAATCATGAGCTTACAATATCAATATAACAAACCAAGATTGAGGTGAATTTGTTGCACGAATAGTAAGAAAAAATAATCAACTATATCCACAGCAACTGTTATAATTAATCTAGGATTCTATATAGGGTTGGCTACAAAGTATTAATTGAGTATAGATATTTTTATAAACATTTCTATTTATACTTTTAAATTTCAATTAAACTGTATAAAAAAAACGAAGACTTGTTAATATATATCTGTAATAATAATGATGAATTTAAATGTTGGAGCTATATAGTGCGGTGCCCTCTCTCTCAGGTTACCCAAAAAATAGAATAGTATACTGAAAAATGATAGGGCATGTAGAGGTCTACGTGTCAAATCATCATGTTTTTCATCTTTCACTTTGAGACATATATTAATATACAGCATGCTTAATCATTTATAAAGCTTCCACAAAAGACATTCACCGTTCTAAATTCCTGATTGCATTATCATTATTCAGACTAACTAATAACAAAAAAAAAATTAATGCTGATCTGTAGGAAATTAGCATGCACCGGATTTAAAAGTAACTTTCTAAAATTGCTTGACATATTCATGAAACGGCTCGTTGGCACGTCATTTCCCAAGGAAAATCAGCATGGACAATGATAATCACACTGATAATTAAATAGAAGAAAGCTACCTTTTTCCTACAATTAGAAGCCAGCAAGAAAGAAAGAAAAAATGAAAATATGTACTTCAGCTGCAAGAAAGTCGTCTCAAAAGGTAATTATCTGCAAGAAACTATCAAGTTTCTAATTGGGGGTAAGGTTTATAAATTTAACTTCTAGTGATCTTAGTGTAAAAATATATATAATTTAAATTTAATGTAACATAGTTTATGTTATTTTAGTTATAGATATGAAGTATTTTTTAAATTTGTGAATAATTAATTTCTGTCGAAATATTAGGTGATCAATTTTAATAAATTTCTATCTAAAAGTCTTGGTTTCAAGAGCAATGTTAGGGTGGACCACTTTGATAGTGGCTATTTTGGACCATAATTTCTTATCATTAGATTAATCTTAGTAATCTTAGTATTGTAAGTCATTCCACACCAAATCCCCTACCCCTCAAAGCAACTATCGTTTGTGGTTGTTGGTGCAATTTTCAGCGACAATTTTTCCCACCACTATAAACCCCAATTCCCCACCCTTCTCAACAATTGTCGTATGAATTACTCCTATCCCTGTGCAAAGTTTACGTTCTCCTCGACCTCGCACCTTTTTGTCAAACCCAAGCATGGCAGTTACAAATTTGTTTCCTTTGCTGTTGTTGCACTGTCGTTCCCCCGTCAATGTCAAACTCCTCCTCGACCCATTCCTTCCCCCACCCCAACTCTAATGTTGTGGTTTTGTTGTTCTGACTCTGGCTTCGTGACTCTGTCGACACAACTTTGTGATTCCCTCGTTGCAACTTTCATGTCACAACTTTGTTCCTACTGTTGCAACTTCAACTCTACAAATCTGTTGTAAAGCCTCATCAACATCCTCGCGATGAATTGTATCAACATTTTCATAGCCAAAGCAAATCTACCGCAGATCTCTGACTTCGAGTTCTAAATCTTAGGTGGTGGGTGATGATGGGGTGAGTGGTGACAGAAGGGAAATAGTAGTGATGAGGTCGTCAGAAACTACGGAAGGGCCGCGGAAAATAGTGGAGAGAGAGGGAGGGAGAATGAGGGTAAGATTTTGGTGTGACTAGAATTTAAGTTTCTGTGACGCGATGGTCTGTGGTGGTTGGTGGCAATGGTTGCTAAGGAGAGATTTGTGAGAGTGATAATTTGATCTAAAAGATGTAAATATGACATAAAATGAGATCAATCTAACGACTCAGAATTATGGTTCATTCTAAACCATTTGAAATACTGATCCACCAAAATAATGACCTGATTTTAAATATAACTTGTATTTGAATAACTTTATTTTTAAAATAAATTTAGTTTTAGTTCATTATAACTAACATAATATTTCTGTAATAAAATTTCAATTTTTGAAATAAATGCACCCCCTCCACCAAACCCGTACCAAATAAAAGGAGAGATAATTTAAGTATTTTACTTTAACCCCTCATTGGTTAGAAAGGACAAGGGTGTGTGTGGAGTTCAATGAAAGTGGCTATATGGCATTAGGCATTTGTTAGAGAGCATGTTTTTCTCAATCAAAATCAAAATGAGATCAATTGGGTTAATTTTCCTTGGTGACATGATGGACCCAAACTCTCCATTCAGTGCACTTTAGTCCTCCAACCCTAATCACTACCCTTCACACCCACTTTGAAATTTCCCAAGTCCAACATTCCAAACCTTTCTTCCTAAGAAAAGAGACAGATAGATAGATAAATCTAACTGAGGTCAATGTCAACATCCTGGAAGTTAGACCAATATATTCCCATTTCCAGAGTGGCACCACACCAAGAAGAATTTTTTTTTCTGACTATAAACCTATAAGAATTTTCGTAGCATAGAGATGCCTACTCACCTTTATTGTTGTTATTATTATTAATTTTACCTTTCAAATTGGAACTCAATAATAATGCGTGGGCCATAACAGTAATGAAAGTAAAGAGGAATTGTCAGTGGTGGGGAGGAACCGTAACAGTAGGAGGAGATGGGAAGTTAAAAAAGAAGATCTAGAAAGGGAAATATCCACACCTCACCAAGTCACCATTGATCTGCTTACCTTTCTTTTCTTTTCCCTTTTGCTTTCTTTTTCATTAATGTGAAAATCTTCCCCCCCTCACAGAACTTGGCATGTGAGCAAATGCTACCACATCATCACAGTTTTCGAGTAAAGAAAACTAAATTATCAACTAAAAAGAAAGCCCGTTTGTTTATCAACAAGATTCTTATTGTTTTAAAATTAAATAAACAATTTTATGTTTAAATGTTTAATTGTATTTTTAATTCCTCAAATATCATGATCTTCATTCTCATATTTTTTCTACTTTATTATTAATATGAAATATTCATCAATTTTGTTCCCAATTAATTTTTATTTAAAAAATTTGATCGATCACTTTTGATTATACTCTTTTCTTAATCAAATTTTTTTATCACAAAATTCGAATTCAAAACCAAATACAATATCACTCTATTGGACCAACCACTTGTTAAATATTTTAATTATACTAATTTGATCTCTCAAATCACGATCATGATGATGTGAGCGCATCGCAAGAGAATTCCCCTCTTGTCTTCCTTGGTTACGCGGTGCCCCCTTTGCCTTCTCTATCACATCCCCACCATGGCGTGAAGTGGTAAAACTAAAACCCCCCAAATTTTAAAATTAAAGAAACAGAGATTAAAAATTTAGAAAACAAATCAAGTGCCCTTCAAGTCAACAACAACCAATGTGGAAGCAAAAAACCGAATTAATTAATTGATAATCATTAGCAAAAACTGAGTCACGTGCTGCCACGCGCTTCACAAAATCCAAAGCAATAGAAGCCCACCACAAGTCTCTACCATGCAGAGTTTCTCCCTTCCCTTGGTCATTTGGGAACAACCCAACACAACCAACGAACAAACCACACACACACAACAAAACACGAATGCAAACAAATGCAGAGAATATAAGGTTCACTCAAACAGTATATTAGAAATGAATTTCGGATTTTTGGGAAGAGATATTATATATAATTTTATCCTCAGTTGATTTCGGATTCGAATACATATCCACAAGATAATAAAATACAATTTTACCCTATGCTAGAACTCTGCTCCAATTTTGGTTTCAGTGAGGAAATAAATAAAAATATAAAAACAAAATAT
Organism: Glycine latifolia; assembly: GCA_013407115.1. Classification (NCBI taxonomy): domain Eukaryota; kingdom Viridiplantae; phylum Streptophyta; class Magnoliopsida; order Fabales; family Fabaceae; genus Glycine; species Glycine latifolia. The sequence goes on along the minus strand of CM023946.1, from coordinate 19,945,776 downwards.
AAAAAAATCCCCCAGTCACAGTGTTCCCATTATGAGTCCCTCCGCTGATTTAGGCCTTCTATTTTAGTATTTTTATATTTATTAAATCACATGTATTTTTAGAAGCATTTCTTTTTCCAATTAAGTAATTATACTGAGTAATAAAGCTCCACTCGATATCAAAGAAAAACCCTCTTCGTTGTTGATGACTTGATGTTTAAAGTTTTGTCATTAAGAAATATAATTAATAATTATAAGATAGTATTGTACAACTTTTTAATATAGTTTTTTTTATGTCTCTAATGAATTAAGAAAAATATTTATTCAATAATAACAATTATTCTCATTAAGAAACTTTATAAAAATATTTAATATTTTATTTATTGATTTTGTAAAATAATAATTAATTTATAATATTTTTCTAAAACATTATATAAAGCATGAGAGTAATAATTGAACTAAAACAATCTTGTGTTAACTGTAACTATTTATTATGATCATGAGACTTCCTCTTATGATAGATATTTAACATAGCTTCATTATGTTGAGACTTGCGATCAGAAGATTATTAATTAAGTTAGAATAAGTAGTTGATTGATGTTATTTTGGGTTACTATATTGTTGCAATTTTTTTTTATTTGAACGAGGGTTGATAAAATTGATTTTAACTAAAATTGATTTTGGTTAAAATTAATTATAAAATGATGTGATTTATATTTAAATACTGTTATTATAAAATCAAATTAGATTAAAATTAGTATACATTTTTAAGTTTTTGTTCTTATACAAAAGCTACTCAAGATTACTCCAAAATTAATTCTAGACTTAAATTAATTTTAATTTTTTTATAATGTGAAATCAAACATTTAAAATTAATCTAAACTCAGAATTAATTCTATAACGTGAAACCAAATATAATTAATTTCTGATAACAAATCTAGTTAATAACACTTAGCAAAATCTTCCTTCTCAAATATTTTTTATTGTCTTTCTATGTGCTTAATCTGAACCCGAGACCTTCTTCATCCACGTACGTAGTACTAGTAATGGCCTTGTATTTATTTTATTATTTTGAAGAATGAGTTTATTATTAATAATATAATTAATCGTCCCTCCTCATTAAATCTCTTTTCCCCAGTCTCCCGCAATTGCCGCAGAAGCAGCAGAGAGAGACAGACAGAGAAACACAAAGCGACGTTCCTTTTCTGCGTTCCACTAATTGAATTCCTTCGCTTCGCTTCACTTTCTTTCTTCACACTTGTATAAAGAAAAAACACGCAGAGCGCAGACTTTGTAACCTCGTTCTTTGAATCGGGTCTCGAGGATCCGACCCGGATCCATGGGCTGCGTGAGCTCGAAGCAAGCGGTGTCGGTGACGCCAGCGATTGACCACTCCGGCGCGTTCAGGAGCAATGCGGGTGATCTGGCCGAGTCGGAGAAGAAGAGGAGCCAGAAGAGGACCGAGTCTGGTGGAGCGAGTCAGAGCGAGGTAGGTGAGTCGGGGAGAACGAGTTCCAATTGCGACTCGCTCAGCTTCAGGCTGGGGAACCTCCACAAGTACGTGCAGGGCGAACACGTCGCAGCCGGCTGGCCCGCCTGGCTCAGCGCCGTCGCCGGCGAAGCCATTCATGGTTGGGTCCCCCTCCGCGCCGACGCCTTCGAAAAACTCGAGAAGGTGAAGAAGAAGGGGTCACCAAATATGTTTTTAGTCCCTGAAATTTTTTATAAACTTGATTTTAGTCTACGCAACATAAACTTTAAATCAATTTGATCCCTGAATTTTACTGGAAAAACAGTGATTTTCATCCCCAACAGTCTATAACAAGGGAAGAAAATCATTATTTTTCTAAAGTTCAAGAATCATAATTAAAGTATGGGGATTACGAAAAAATAGTGATTTTGGCTTTTTCTTTTCTTATAACAAATGTTAGTTTGTTAATTTGGTTAGAAATGATACAGGAAGTTCGAAATGGCGACCTCTTTTTTTTTTTGCTTTACTATTTTTTCAACCACCGGACTAATCTTATATTTCTTAATCTCTTCTTACAGTGAAAACCGTCTGACTGTAATGATAAACGGAAATCACTGTTTTTTTAAGTTCAGGAATCATAGTTAAAGTATGGGACTAATACTAATTTTCACACAGAAAAAATGGAGACTAAAAAGATATTTTTTTCTTAAAAAAAAATAAACGAGTCTTATTATTTTTATAATTATTATTTTGATTATAATTACGATTACGATGTGACGGTGATGATGATGATTAAGTGATTGAGTGATGGTGGTGGTGGTTGATGTTGACAGATAGGGCAGGGGACGTACAGCAGTGTGTTTAGGGCGAGGGAGCTTGAGACGGGGAAGATAGTGGCATTGAAGAAGGTGCGGTTCGACAATTTCGAACCGGAGAGTGTGCGGTTCATGGCGCGTGAGATACTGATCCTGCGACGGCTTGATCACCCCAATATCATAAAGCTTGAGGGTTTGATTACTTCGAGGTTGTCGTGTAGCATTTACCTCGTGTTTGAGTACATGGAGCATGACATTACGGGGCTCTTGTCTTCCCCTGATATCAAGTTCACTGAACCGCAGGTAATAAACTTTTAATAAGTTGAATGAAATAGAGGTGCGTTTTTTTTTTTTGTGTGTTTTAATGTCGTTTTCTGATCTCAATTAGAGTTTTTATTTGGGTAATAAAGGGTATGTTTGTTGGATTAATAATATGAATAAAATAGTGTATGCTGTATGCAAGTAAGATAATTGTCATTAGCTAACTTTTAACTAACTTTTAAAGTTGAGTTAAATTCAAAACTCAAATTATGTGCTTTTAGTGTCGTTTGCTGATCTATATTACAGTTATTACTTGGATATTTTGGGTACATAAAGGTTTGTATTATATGTTTGTTTGATTAGTAATAATATGGATAAAATAATGTATATAATTGAGATATAATTTCCATCCGGTAGTTTTTGAACTTGAGTTGATTGAAAAACTCAAATTCTAATACAGTATAAGAGTTTATCTTAATGGTTGTTGTGGGATCTATCGGCCGTTATCTAATCTTGGACGCGATGGGACTTTGTTAGAGATTTCACATTGACCAGTGATAAAGTTAAAATAGTGTGTTTAAGTAGAAGATACCATGAGTTAGATTTTGAAATTGGATTAGGCTCCTCAATTTTTAGGAATGTCAGGATAACTGAGATGGAACTCTGATTATGATGAGAGTACCAAAAGTAACTAAGGTATTTTATCTAAGTTATTTAGTAATAATAATAATAGTAATCATTAATCGATGAATAGTTGTGATTTTGTGTGGTGTAGTAGTGTTTTTGGTTTTGTTGTTGAATGGATGAAATGGGTTTTCTTTATTTGCAGATTAAGTGCTACATGAAGCAGTTATTGGCTGGTCTTGAGCACTGTCACTTGCGAGGAGTGATGCATAGGGACATTAAGGGGTCGAATCTTTTGGTGAATAATGAAGGGGTTTTGAAGGTGGCAGATTTTGGTTTGGCAAATTTTGTCAATCCTGGGCACAGGCAACCTCTGACTAGTCGTGTTGTCACCCTGTGGTACCGGCCGCCAGAGCTTTTGCTCGGTTCGACAGATTATGGTCCAGCTGTTGATCTCTGGAGTGTTGGCTGTGTCTTTGCGGAGCTGCTTGTTGGAAAGCCTATACTTCAGGGGAAGACAGAGGTATTAGACTTTCCAATATTTATGGATTTTTCCTATCATGGTGCATGTTAGTGTAGTGAAGTTGATTACATTTTTATTAGAAAAAAAATTAATGGCAAACCTATAAGAGTGAGCTCTGTATGGTAAGTTTAAAATAACTTTGAAGATGTATAAGAATGAAGAAATATGACAATGCCTCAATCCTCAAGGAAGCCACTGATATGAAAATGCTTGGCATGAGATGGATATTTGAGTTTCTTTGTTAAGCATATATGAAATTAAAAAACTACTTAAAATAGTATCAATTCAAATAAATTTTGGCAGCAACGTGCACTGAGATTTCAGTTCAATAACTTTTGATATCCTCTCTTTCCTCCTGGGTTAAAGATTCCATTTCCTTTTTCAGAATACAGGTGCTTTATTTCCCTTTTATATAGTAGCTTTTCGTATTGTAATTCTATTAGAAAGGTTTTTATAGAGTAATGTGCACATCATTGGTCAATTCTTATGGTCCATAGCAATTTAAAAGAATTGGATCTGATCTAATGTAAGCAATATGCAGCTTTCAAACTGAACCGCAGGAATTTTCACTTAGGAATTAGGTCAGGTTCTAGGCTGGCCATGTTAGCACTTGTTCTTTAAGGAAAATAATAATAATAATAATTGATTAACTCTCAAGACTGAGCCTTACAGTTACACTGCATGTTTACCATATATTAGTGTAACCATTTTCTCCCTCTCTGAAAAAGCAATAATCTTAAATACATTTCATATCTACATAATGACTATAGCTTTTGTTATTCTAGTCTTACATATCTGAGTTGCAGTATAAATTTTGAATATAATTCCATATTTTTACCTCCAAATATTGAACAGAGCTGAAGTTTGGATCCCAAACCTATTGCATGACGACATGAGATTTCACTGCAATTTGTCAATAGGGCCATTTAACATTGATGCTATCATTGCTTGTTCAGTAGTTTAAGATTGCCAACGTTCTATTTCTCAATACAGATAAAAGAGAGAATGTAATAAAACTAAAGAATATGATAATGATACCTATTATTAATTTTCATATAAGGAAGTGTTTCAATCTGAAAATCACTTGATATGTTAGACCAGAAGCTAATCAGTTTGCGGTTAATAAATGAATCAACTGGAAATGGCAATTCTGACACTAAGTTTGATTTGAAACTCTTCTAAATTCATATTTGTTACGTATGCAGGTTGAACAATTGCACAAAATTTTCAAGCTCTGTGGCTCCCCACCTGATGAATACTGGAAAAAGTCTAGACTTCCTCATGCAACTTTATTTAAGCCACAGCAACCATATGACAGTTGCCTTCGACAGTCCTTTAAAGATTTGCCAGCGACCAGTGTACATCTGCTACAAACTCTTCTTTCTATAGAACCATACAAACGTGGAACTGCCACATCTGCTCTATCATCAGAGGTAGTTTAGTTTTGTATTTGTTGGAAACTCCTGAAATACCTTTTGTGGTTAATTTGAAATACTTGGCCTATTTGGTTTAACAAAATGTTTCCTAATTTTGTAGATAATTACAAATATGTCTTCTCATTAATATTTTCATTTTATTTCTCATTTTCAAAGATTTGTATGGGAAACCATGAAAACAAGGATTTTGTTGTTTACATTTTGTCTTGTAGAAATCGTTGAAACCAGAAAACATTGTGAAAATAAGGTGACGTTTTTTAATTATTTATGAAAACAGAAAACAAAAGTAGAAAATGTTTTTAAGACCAAACAGACCCTAATTTCTGTGTACTGTGTAGAATTAATCTTTCTTGCAGAATAATGTCTGTTGATTTCTCTTGCCCATTTTTTGGGGGGATATATAAATATCACTCAATTTCTTTTTATGACAGTAGTCCTATATACAAAGCCATTCATCATTTATCTGAAACTTTATGACTATGTGAATCATTGAAATATGATATGGACTCTTTCTAGTCCTTTGATATATCTTCCTTACCACTTTTCAGTATTTCAAAACAAAACCTTATGCGTGTGACCCATCAAGCTTACCAGTATACCCACCTAGCAAGGAAATCGATGCAAAACACAGGGAGGAATCAAGGTGAGACTGATATTCACTGCTCATTTTATGCAGAGTTGTTGGAAAATAAAGCTTTAGCCTTTAGCTTGTCACATATTCAACTGATGTGGATTACCTCTTATCTGGTATGGTCAAAATAAGAGAATGTCCGCATGCGCATTTCACCTGGTTGAGTCTACTGCCATACTTGGATTTCATAAGTCAATCCATTAACGAACATTTGTTTTTGTTTGAAATATTTTCTATGGGTTATTACATTGAGATATACTTATCTTTTAAGGCGAACCATGGCACGAGGAGTGGAGCTAGAAAATATTTATAGGGATAGCCAAAACTATATGACCTATGAAAACATAAAAAATGTTATAGAAAAGTCCCAATCTGTCAATATTTAACATTCACAATAGAAAATAACAAGTCAACAAAATTTGGAGTAGCCACTAAATTTTCTTTTAAGTAGCCAACTATGTTTATCTTAACTAGCCTCAAATGTTTTTAAGAAACGTCATAATAGAGTTCTGCCCTTGGTTGGTACAATGGTAAGATTACTGCCTTTTAGCGTGCACTAGTTTGCCTATTTTATATCTTTAAAGGATTTGAAATTGGAAAGATGCAGTGAATATTTCAACATCTTTGACAACATAAAACAAATAAAACCTATTCTTAACAAATTCCATTTTCATAAGCATTACTTGTATATTTATCTTGAGTTTTTTCATGAAATCATACTGTGATGGATTTTCAGGAAAAAAATTAGCGGACGAGTGCGTGGAACTGAAACAAGAAAACCATCAAGAAAACCTCTGGGATTCAATAAACTAGCCCCAGCAGAGGTCTATCTTGCTTTCTATTCTTGCATCTTGGACTTTCTTATGTGCATGTACACTGGTTTACAGGAATGGTCTAATTACCATAAACCAATTCTCACTTAAGATTTCTTTTACAGGATTTGGCAAGTCAAACTCAGACTTCCCGGAAGGTCAATGGTAGATCTTTCCGTGTCCTTGAAGAGGAGAGGACTAAAATAGGTGACAAAGCACAAAAGCCATCAAGTGGTAAACCTGAAGATGCTTCTCACGTGAAGAATGCTTCTCAAGGAGATATTCCCCTTTCTGGACCATTACAAGTTTCAACATCAAGTGGCTTTGCATGGGCAAAAAGCCGTAAAGATGACACTTCATTTCGATCCCATTGTCGAACTATTTCAAGAGGACATATTTTCAATCCATTAGAACCTTGTACATTAAATTCAAGGAATAATTTGGACACCAGAAACCAGGAAAATAAGGAGTTTTCTGGAGGATGCACTAATTCTAGGGGCCATGACCTATTTGAAATTTCTAAGCTTTCAATGCAGAATCAATGGAGTAAGTTTGATCGCCCAGATTCATTTGATGCTTCAGATGAGTACCACTCGCAAGAATTGTCTATCGCCCTTTATCATAGAGAAGATTCAGCTTCCAAGAGAAGTAACTTGGTAAGTTTGTAAGTTGGCCAGATTTTTGATATGGTATTAAACATGAGAGATATCATCTGCTGTGAAATGAAATGAAACTTATGTGACTCTTGCTGCATATTAATCTGTCCGTGTGTGTAGACATTCATACGGGTTACTCTGAGAAAGAGGGAATCGGGAATTTATTATGCAGGGAATTAATATGAATGTTAAAATATGGAAAGAAGAAAGACAAAATTTGTTGAAATAACAGCATTGTTCAAGACTTGTCAATAACTAAATTTCTTCTTAGATGTCAGTTTAATTAAGTGATCTCCTTTTTAGTAAAGAAATTGATTTTATTGACTTTTATTTGTCAAAGATATAGGCCAATAGCAGGGATTAAGGACCAATTCCAAACTTGGATAATAATACATTGTTTAAACATAAAATCTCTTGCGTATTTGCTGTCATACAATCATAAAGGATCAATACATGACAAAGCTCATACTCAGTTTTATTCAGGAATTTATTTATCTTACTGTGCTTTGCCCTATCTGTATCAAATTCTTGGACCATATGTCAACTATGCAATAATTTATGAATCCTCGCATTTACATAATTCATGTGTCCTTGCATTGACATAATTCTTTTTCGCTACAATCTTGCAGAGTTTTCAAGATCAAGGTGAAAAGGTTGAATTTTCTGGGCCCCTACTATCTCAAATGCACACAGTTGATGAGCTCTTGGAAAGGCATGAGCGTCACATCCGGCGAACTGTCCGGAGATCATGGTTTCAGAGAGGTATAACAGGCATAACAAGCTCATGGTTACCTTGAAAAGAAGCAATTGGTTCCATTACCGTTCTCTATTTTCTTCCTCACTTTTGTGCTTAGGCCTGAAATCAATGAAAGAATATTAAACTACACTATTCCAAAGCTAATCATTAGACGAGCCATTAACGAAACCGCTCCCCTTTCTCTCAATATTGACATGGCATTTCTTGTTAACATGTGAGCTCTGGATTGCAGGTAAGAAGCTTGGGAAGTAAATCAAGTAATTGCATGGGTATTTACTCTTGTAGGGCACAGACCTTGAGCATCATATCAAAATGATACTAGAAGTCCTTCTGGGAAGGCCATCTTCTTTTCCCAATTACACCAATATAAGCAGAGAATGAACATCTGACTTATACAATGACCACACTGTCTAGCATCATGATCTGTTATATAGAAGCTGGGAAACTCAACAATTCAAGAACACCACTTCCAGCTTCCAATTTACAGAAAATCTTATGACCAATGCAAAGAAAAGAAGAAAGGTTTGAGTTCCTTTTTGGTTCAATTATTAGATTAAAAAAAATTGTTTGTGTATGATCTAAACTCCTCCCTCTTCCTGTCTTTGCTAATTGTTATCTACATGCAAGTCTTGTCCGGCAATTGTATATATTTCACCTGTTGTGACTGACTTGAGAATATAGTTACTCTACCCACCATTATTCAATCATTTTTTAGGCTTTTAATGAATCAGATATAGCAATTTATATATCTAACAAGCAATTTTTCTAGTTAGCTAGGAGCCTATTTTTGCATCATACTTTATTCTCCCAACTTCTACTGCTTCATTTTGTGGATCCTGAGTTCAAAATTGTCACTTTTCATCCTTGTTCGAATTTCTACTGCTTCATGCATATTCATCACAAACAGATCAACGATAAAATCCTGTAAATTGGCATTCCACTCGTGTATGCAAGTTGTTAAATGCCGAGATACTTTTTTCTACTTTAGGCTTATGCAAGAACTACAAATATTTAAGGTACGCCAAAATTTTATACAATTATGCATCTGTCGGATTTTCTTAATGAGTTGAAATTTGATCTACAACCAGAGTGAGATATGTAACCAGAGTGGACCTACATATTGGGTCATCCTCTCGAGAAAGATATTTAGACAATTGGAAAGTAATATTTTGGAATTATTTTTTCGACCAAAAAGTAATGTTTCAAAGATATGTAAATCTGTTTTTAGTAATATTGAGTTTAATATGATGAGATATGTATATATTTCTAACACTATTCATAACACATTCTCCCACACATTCTCCCATTGATTAAAACTTATTGAAAACTATAAAATCAGGAGAGTCATTAAATGAGACGTAAGATTCACAAGAATTAGTGATTTTGAATAAATTTCAAATAACAATAAAGACTATGTTCAAAATAGTATATCAGATAATATGTTATAAATATTTCTCATATATTTATCATCTTGCATTATATTCTCATCAGACTAGTGATATAAATACACAACTTTTTTTATGTAAATAAAGATAAATACACAAGTTAAATACAAATACAAATAAAATTAATAATGAATTTGAATTCCCAAAGTAAAAGGTTTTACTTTAAAATGTGAACTGGCTCTTGGGTTTGGAGTGGTAATTGTGGCTTTACTACAAATATGCATGCGGAACTTTTGGCAATCTACAATGGCTTATTTTTAGCTTGGGAGTCGAGTTTCAAGAAAGTAATATGTGAAACTGACTCTTTGATGGCTCATGATTTACTCCTTAATGGTTATCTTCCTTGGCATACTTATGCAATGATCCTAAATAAGATTAAAACTCTTATTGTTCAATAATCACAAATTTCTCTTAAGCACATTCTAAGAGAAGGAAACCAGTGTGCGAACTGGTTAGCAAAGCATGGCTCGTCAACCACAAGTTAGTTTGTTAGACGTGAATCTTGTCCGCCTCAATTGCACTCTCTTGTTCTGGCTAATGAAGTTGCTATGGTTTTTTATTAGATATTAACTTTCTCTTTGTTCTTTTTGTATCTTTCCCAATGATAAAGAAAAGGTTGCACTTTTTTTTTTATGCAGTAGAAACCAAAGACAAAAGCAAAGGAAAAAAGCTAAAGCCTAATGTGAGTCACACTTTATCAGTCAACACAATGTGTTTAAAAGATAGAAATAATTCTAAGTAATTGTTTTTATCAAAATCTAGAACTGGCGCACGTCAGGATGAACGTGACCAAGATGGGTTCCAGATCCTGTGCGTCGAATGATGAGTCGACCTTGTTAAAAGAAGCGACTTGTAAAACAAAGGAGAAGACTCTAATGCTCAAATAAATACATGAATTATATATGAATGAGTGAATGAATATACGAGACTGAGTATTAGTATGTGTGAGAGGATGAGAGTAGATGTCTCTCAGTGTAAATTGGTGTTGGTGAGAGTGTGTCAAATAGTTAGATGAAACCTGATATTTATAGCGTGGAGGGGGAGTCCTCAGTCCTTGTTTGTCGGGGTTGTTACAATGAGTAACAGTTCTTGTAGATAATTATTAACATGTAGATAAAGACTAACAGATAATTACAAGTTATAAATAATTAGGCTTACAGATAATGTGTACCTTATAGATAATCTATAGCTTGTAGATAATATGGTGGCTTATAGATAATTAGGTATTTGTTATTCGGTAAGGAGGTTGCAACATTATCAATAACATTTGAATAGTAAAACATTAAAGATAATCTTTTGGCCCAACAGTCTGACTACTGAGGGGGAGACGTTTGTGCTCCTATAGTAGGCTGACATGGAGGATTGACATGTGTGTCAAAGCATCATGTAAGTGACCACGTGTAGTTGGCGGACCCCAGATAATACAGTAATAAATAAAAATTAATGATTTTGGTGTGGAGATGTGTTGGAGTAGATAGGTTTTACAAGACTTTGACTTGATTTTCAAATCAAATGTTCATGCTTGGCATATTTACTTGAAACAAGTCCTATTTCAAGGAGTGACCTAATATTGTTAAAAGTTTAACTTGATCAAAAAACCTATTTAATATACTACTAGCAAGGATGACGTGGAGGATTGATACGTGTCAGAGCATTACGTAAGTGACCACGTGTATTTGGCAAACCCCGGATACTACAATAATAAATAGAAATTAATGATTTTGGTGTGGAGATGGGTTGGACTAGATAGATTTTACAAGACTTTGACTTGATTTTCAAATCAAATGCTCACACTTGACATATTTACTTGAAACAAATCCTATTTCAAGCAGTGACCTAATATTTTTAAAAGTTTAACTTAATCTAAAAACCTATTTACTATACTACTTTATAATAAGGTCACAGACATTCCTCTAAATAAGCTAATAAACTTACATTTATATGTAAGGCAACAAGTTTAAGTATTCTAATAAACTAAAACCTATATAATTGTAAAATATTATAGTAAATTTTTTAAAAACAATAACAATATTGCTATTATCATTGTGTTTTTTGTGTTTATTTAAATAATTTGATCTATTAGTTGTAGAAGACTTTTTAAATGACTTAAAACTTGGTCTTTGTAAATGACTTAACTAATAATTAAGAAAAGCCTTTAGCCTGGCTTATTTAACAAATAAGTTTTCCATAACCTGATTTGGATTTGATGTGGGCTAAATTTGATGAAACAATAGCATATATGACAATACGTGATGAAACATGAGATAGGAAAGACTGAAAGTGAGATACAACGCGACAATATCAACGTAAATTTGATTTTGGAGCAATTTCTTATACAACGTATGTAATTTTTTTTTGTAAAAAGCGTAGTTGGTTAATAAAAGCAATTTTAGAAATATACATTACAGTAGCCATGTCTCCAAAACAAGAACAAGTGCATGATTTTTTTTTAAAAAAGTAAGTGGAAAAAAATTAGAATATTTACATCAAAATTTTAGTTGAATCTTTTATGCAGTCAATATAAAGATTTTAAGGTATCAATCAATAAAAAAATAATCATGAATTTAAAGTAGTTATTATAAAAATCAACAAATTAATTATATATGATTATTTGCAATTAAACAACAATATAAAACCTCTCTACATTGTTACTGCACATTCTATTTATTTTAAAATTTATATATTTGCGAAAACAAACGTGACAATAATAATTAAAGAAAAAAAAGGGAATGTGTTGATGTGAAAGCATACGAATACAATTAGCTTTTTATTTCCTTTTTTAAAAGTTGGCAATGCTAGATGCAATACAAGTTTTTAGTTTTTAGTTTTTAGTTTTTATTTTTTAAATGGAACGGTAGGTCTGAGGGAAGATCGCGTGCGGTGCGGCCCAACTAAGAGAAACAAAAAGGTTGTCTTTATAGTTTGGTCACCATTGAGTAAATTACATTCCACCTCTTATATTTTATTCAAATTTCACTTTATATCTCTCCATTTTTACATTATATAAAAACTCTTCTTAATTAATTAGCTTACATTATACCTAGACCACATCATTATTAAACACTATTTAATAATTCCACAAAAATTAAGCACATGCTGGTCATATGACTTTTAATGAAAACTTATATCTAAAATACTCTCATCTTCTTCCTCTCAACCTGAAAATATTTTATTTTGTTAGACATGAACTCACTTTGTTGGTATGCAGTGTTAACACCCTTCCTTTCATCTTTTGTTCTACTAACATACATATTAACTGAATTTTGATTCTCAACAAATATTTTCAGCACATCATGATCAGTCTTAAGGGGAAGAATTGTACCACTAGCAATATAACAAAATCATAAAATAAAAAGGTGACATCATGACAAGTCTAAATTATTAACAATGTTGTTCGCAAAGTCATGTATTCTATGTATTCCAGTTCATCCATTGTATTCCTGTGGTCCCAAACATCAACACAATTTTAATCAACAATAATAAACAAATGATTTCCCGTTTATCCATTATGTTTCCTGTTGTCCCAAACATCAACACTATGTTAATCAACAATAATAAACAAATGATTTTAAAAATCATAAATGGTCTCAAACTGGTCCCCTGTTGAAACCTCATTCAGAAATAAGTAATAATAAACAATCAAAATTAAATAAATAATCTAAAAAATAACTTATATACAAGGTCCAGTGGTCACTTACAAGCATAACCCTAGCGTGAACAAAAATCGTGGAATAGGAAGAGAAACAGAGCACTTGTGAACGTCGAAGAAGAAGACAAACGAAGACACTCATGAACGTAGCGAATTAGAAGGTGAACAATGGATAATTTGCAAACTGGAATAGGAACGATGAAGAACTCGCGAACGGTGAAGAGGAATGGAACATGAACGTCGTGAGAGAGAGAGGAACTTGCACCCCCTGGACGCAGAAGAAGAACTCGTTAATAAAAGGAAGATTAACAATACTCACGAATGGTGAAAAGGAATGGAATGTGAATCCTAAATTCTGAAACTAATTGGGAATGGATAATTTGGGTTTTATAATTAAAATATAAGGGCAATTTTGTCTACTCACATATTTTAATTGATGTTAGTTAACAACATTAATAGAGGGAGTAAAAGTAATGTATTAAAAGGGAGATGTATCAGGTGAAATTTGAACAAAACACAGGGAGTACGAGTGTAATTTATTCTAATCTATTATATACAAATCTAGTTCTTAATCTTTTTAGTTAATTAAGTTTTTTATTTTTTAAAATTTAAGTAAACTTGATTATTTTATCAATTTTCTTCTATTTAAAATTTCCTGTGTTCATATTTTTAGCCAATTTTTTCATATTTGAGGCAACTAAATTATTTTAAACTTTTTTCTACTCAAAACTCACCAAGAAAAACATCAAATTTGCCTAAAATTAAAATAAATAAAAAACTCTATTTGTTCTCCTTTTAAACCCTAATCTCATATACAGTAAACTTTCAAAGTTTCACTAAATTCTGACTTTTAAATCTTTAAACTTATTCCATGGCTCAAATTCATAGTAAACCATACAAAATTTAGATAGAAAATGAAAATTTGAGATTTTTAAACAAAATAAAAAATTGATGAATAGACTAAATTTATTTAATATAAAAAATAATTAGCATAAAATACTCAAAAAATCTAAAATTACATACAAATTAAACTCTCAACACCAAAAATATAGTTAAATCAAGACAAAAGAAAAAGATGTGAAACTCCATTGGAGTGGATGTTTGATTTCACTAGTTCTCATTACATGTCACTGAACTCTATCAATAACAAGTAGGATTGATGAAGGAAATAATACAGGGATCCAAAGTAACTAATAGAAAAACACAAAGTGATCGTGTCCAAAAGGCATTCTCAATTCAAGGAGAAAATTTAGAAATTAGGATTTTTATTCCTGCACCAGACAAATTTCTTCATACATCCAGTAAAGATAGCGAAAAATCAAAAATGTCATTTCGTACGATTCATACGGATTGTCAATTAGTAAATCCATACAGATTGGTAAATCCGTAAGAACCTTACGGATTATGAATCCGTAAGAACCTTATGGATTATGGATCGCCTCACCAACCTCATTGGCGTCGTCGATGGAGAGATCAAGGCGGGGATTGTGGTCGAGGACGAAGAGGGGGATGCTGATGGAGCGAGCCTCTCGACGCCATAGAAATCCTCGCCGAGCACATGCACTTCTACAAGATCTGCGGGAAAGGCTTCTAGCACGACTCAAACTTCCACATGCACATGTGCGCACACAGTGAATAGTTCAAGACAAAGGAGGCACTAGCAAAGCCTTTGGAGACCGTTGCACAGTGACGCGTGACACAATTCTTGTGCCCGTTCAAAGGCTGCAATCAGAACAAGATCCATCAACGGTTTCAGCCATTGAACTCGATGACTTGCATGAATAACCAATTCAAGTGGAGCCACTGCCCAAAGATGTACACGTGCGAGCAATGCCCCAAGAAGTACTTCTCAGTTCTCTCGAATTTAAGGAGCCATGTGAAGCACCGTAAAGGAGAGGCCAGGTGGAAGTGCACGGGCGACAGATAGGGATTGACCAATTCGTATGGGCCAATTCATATGAACCATACGGATTGGCCAATCTGTATGAACCTTATGGAAGGGTATTTTTGGTTTTTTGTTTAATTTTTGGGTGTATGAATAACTTTTTGGGTGCAAGAAGAAAGTCCCTAGAAATTATTGGGATGATAAGGCCCATTTGTCGCGTTGTAATTGGACTTAGATCTTCGATCCATCGCCAATCCTTCACGATAAGCTAGTCCTGAACTCAAAGTAATAAATGAAATCAAAATCTCTAATGAAATAACCTTAACTTGAACTATAATATTTTAAAGAAAAATTATAGACCAAAAACCAAAGTAATTCTCTAATAATATATTTATTAAATTATTACATATTACATTATTATATATTATATAATATTTTATAGATTATATATTGATATATTTTGTAGATACAAGAATTTAGAATTACTATTTCATTTTTATTTCATGTCAAAAGATTAAACTTAAGTGAATTTGAAATATAAATCAAATAAATGATGAAAGAATTTTCTAAATAAAATATAATTAATATATTTTTTATCCCTATGAATAAAAAATAATGTTAGAAAATTTATAATAACTCACATACTATATTTGAGCGCGTATGATGCGGATTAACAATTTTCTTATATTTTGACAATTTAAAATTTATTTTTTCTTATATATTCAACATTTATAACTAATTCAAATCTATGAATAAAACAATCCGCCCGAACATGACACGGGTCACCAAACTATCCATGGTTGATGTTTCTACCGTAGGAATGAGTCATGAACAGTGTTACGGAATTCATTAATTTGGAACTTGAGATTGAAGGTTACAATTAAAAACATATTTGCAAGGGGTGAATGAAACCCCTTTTGCACTGTTACGACTTTGAAAATTGTGAATTTTGTGTTCTTTTTGCTACTTTTATTTTCTCTTGTAAGAATTGAGGCCATGTATGGAGACTCTTGTAGTTCTACCTATTTGTAATCAACAACAATCAAACCATGAGTTGGTTCAAATTTCATGAGTACAACATATGGAAGCCTGATATGCAACTTAACTAAATTGATTTTTTCCCTATTTTTTTATATTAAAGCTCAATTAGAGAGTTTAACTTAGTTTAATTCGATATGACCGATGTAAAGCAACCTTTTTTTTTTAATTGGATCAAGTGTAGTTGATCTGATGAATCCAAAGTGTATTCAACCCTAGTCACATGTTTCGAACATAATTGAATATTTGAATTAGTTCAATAATAATATTTGGACCTTTTTTATATTTCCCCTAATTTTCCTTTTAAAGGTAAAAAGGAAGAGGGGTACAAACTTTTATCTCATTTGTTACCGAAAAAAGGAATACACGATTATTGTTAAAAAAAAAAAGGTGCAAGAGATATATATTATTTTGATAATAGGAATTTTAAAAAGAGAATTGTGCCCCCATTGAAAGTAGAGGAAGTCTTTATATATAGAGAATACTTTTACATTCAACAAAAAAACATTACTAACATGTTTCTATTTATAAAATTCAAATTAAAAGTAGAGTTTATTACTTTTAATATGACTCAATTCATAATGTCTATCACACTAATTATTTTTAGATTAAAATACACAATTAGTAGAACAAAGAAAAATATTAATGATAATAGTAATTTTGAAAAAAATATTAAGAAAATATTATTTTTATTAACTATATAATCATTTTCTGTAATTCCAATAAATTAGATAATTGAGGCTTATGAATAAAAATAAAAAGTAATAATATTAACTTCATTATAAAGAAATAAGTGCGGGTTTGATATGTTGAGATTGCTAGAATTTAGAAGGGAGGTATTGTCTAACTCTTCCATCAAATTCTTGGAATTGAGACAATCTTTGCTACATGTGCATATGTTTTAAAATTTTAATTCTTCCTAACGCCAGCATGCCTTTGTTTTACTTTTAGGCTTGTCTTGGACTATTGGTGCTCCAAACAGATAATCACCGAATGTACAAGCTGAGTTGCAATTTCATCATTGTCAATAAAAAAAGGGTAGTTAACAAGGCAATGTCAATGAAAGACGACACTGATTTTGGACAAGTTATGCAGTTTTCGGATATGCATAAGATTGTTTCTATGTCGAGTACAAAGACAATTGGGTACTAGCAAAACCGTGAATGATTGTGTTTTCTTTGTAGATGATGATTTTAATATGGGGTACATCACCGTGATGATGAAAGTGTGAGAGGGACCACTACCTTAGGAATTGGAAAACAGGTAAGATATGATGATAAGGTTTAGGAGCTCCTATAGTTTGAGGGATTTTGGACTTAATTTTACACCTTAATGCGCGAAATTATGAGCAATTTATGAGTATGTACTCTTTCTATTCAATTTAAAACATCTAAAAGATATATTTTTTATTTTATATTATTTAGATAAAAATAAATATCAAATTAAGAGTATTTATCAAAAAAGTATTATAATAGTGTAGAAAATATTAAGTATGTATTTAATGTTTGAATTTCATAATTACACTCAAATTTCTTATGTTTGTTTCACATTTTGTTTAATATTTCTTCATTTTTTCCTTTTATTGAAAATCCCTTAAACATCATTTAATTGATTAATATATAACATCAAAATATGTTCATGACACATGACTTTTAATGAATTTTTTCTCTCCAAAATGTTCATTCTTTTAATTATACATAATTTTTAAATTAATTATCATAAAATACAACAAATTTAACACATAATAATTTATAATTAGATAATAATATATTTAAAAAAATCTTTACATTATTAGTGCATTTCAGAGGAAGAAAATTATTAAAAGTTGTGTGCTCGACACATGCTTCACTGTTATTAATGGGCTGAATGACATTTGGGACCGAAGGGATCACATTGAAACAAATACCAAACATTTAAAGAAATTTTTTTAGGAAAAAAAATGGAGATAAGTATCGGGTAAAATGCTAACCAAACAAAAGGAATAATATGCGAGTGTAATTTATTTTATTATTTTTTTTACAATTTCCCTCCATAATATCTAAATGTTACTAAGTGTTCCTATTCAAACTTAGATATTTGGGAGAATGTATCATAATATTCAAATTTCCCCAACTAATTAAGTGTTTGTTTTGTTTAAAGTTGATACAATTAATTTTGACTAATTAATATGGTTAGAAGATGCTTCTGAATTAATCTTAGTTATTGATGTTATATTGGAATGCATAATTGATCACGTGTGTTTGTTGTCGTTCTGGATCGGGTTTTGTACTCTGATTTGTCTAAAGCAAAAGGTGGCCACAATTACAACACAAAGAGATCTTTAACCAATGCAATGAAACAAATCATTAAATTTAACCAAGAAAGCAATATTAATAATTTGGCGCGTTCCCTTAAAAAAAATTTAGTGCGTGTCTGTTATCTATTTAAAGGATATCTTCTACCATAAAATAAATAAATAATGAAGAAAGCACTAATCCTTTTCGGGCAAACCATTATTTGGGGCAATATTTTTTCAAATTTATCATTTGGGTAAAATTTAAATTAATATATCAAAAGGGGTCATTGGATAATCTACAATTTTTGAATTAAAAGTCTGTGTTAAGATTTTTTTATATAAAATACCATAGTCAAATATGTAGTATATTTTAATATTTTTATTTATATTTAAGTCTTTTACATTATTTATTTTAATTTACAAAACTAAAAAATATAATCTTTTATATTATTTATATAAAAATATTAATTATAAAAAATATTAAATAAAATAATATAAAAATACAAGAAATATTAAATAAAACTAAAAAAAGAAAATGTACATTAATTTATCATATAATTAAAATAAAAAATTATTTACAATTTAAAAAATATATATTATGAATTTATAATCGTGAAAAAAATCCTTTACAGTTTTAAAGTCGAGTGGAAAAAATAAAAATTTTTACAATTTTAAAAATTGTGTTTGAAAAAAAATTAAAAATAATTATAATTTTTTTTACTATTTCAATAAAAAAATCATAAATTATCTTACAACTTAATTATTTTGAAGGTATTAATTTAAATTTTATCTTCATAAATTTGGAAGGAAAAAAAAAGTGCCCAAAATAGTTGTTTGTCCAATCCTCTCCTACTTGTAATCATTGAAAATCCATATACAGTAGAGGATCTAGAGGCCAGATTATAATATGTTAAATATCTATTTGATTGGACCAAACTCCTACTACATTGTACCTTGAGGGCTTCAGCTTTTGTGTGAAAGTTTTTCCACCATAGAAGAATGCGTACAACAAATTATGGAGTAGATCTAAAGATAAAAAACATGGGTGATGGGTCCTAGTGGAGAAAATACTTTTAACTTTAAAATATAAACGAATAAAGAAATGTCTTCAAATAAAAAGAAAATCTCAGAATTGATCATACTTATACTTATTATTAATAAATAGATATCACTCAAGAAGCAACGCACATTTTTTAAAGGTACGAACAAATAAAGCACACTGATACTCAAATGATGCAAAATATTAAAAAAAAGAAGAGGAAATAACAATTTAAACCTTTTCGCGAAAGTTCAGTGCCAAAACAACATATTAGTAGAAAATATCAGTATCAAAACCGGAACAATTAAAATGAGCACTCAATGCTTTTTCAATTTGATATATATATATATATATATATATATATATATATATATATATATATAAGTTGTTTAACTTAAATAATATTATTTAATTATTTTATCAATCTAAATAGATGATATGTAATTGTTTATATAAATAAACATTGTTTAAAATGTTTATATCATAAATAATATATTTTTTAAGAATTATAAGATTTATTAAATTAGATTAAGTATTCATTCTAACAACTTTAACATAAAAAATTTTTTTTGTATAAAATATTTAAATTTATATAAAATTATAAAATTCATAAAATTAAAGATAAGAATTACATGTATGTATGCAACTATGCATTATTGAATGCTACCAAGTAAATTCCAAAAATTCACAAACTCCTCTCTAACGCTTCAATTGTGAGGAAATTGAGATCTGATTGCAACTTTGTATTTATAACCCTCCAATTCCTTTCGTATAATCGTATATTATGTGCCATCACTTTTAAAATACTAAACTCCTTATTATATTTTTATTTTTAATTTTATCTTTAATGACTTGAGAAGAAAACAAACACCAAACCAACAATTAAAAAATGATAAGTTGCAACTTCTTCGGTAAACCCCTTTTCAACAAGTTCAAACTGTTATTACATACGTGTGAATCTTTTCATGTTTTGAACGTCATACATTCAGTAGCTGTCTCATCAACATGCTTTTGTAAAATCATGAAAAATGAAAAATAGAAGTCACCTGAAGGTGAATATCATTCTGACTGTTTAATTAAAAATGAAAACATATCTCTATTAAGTTATTGCAAAAACTTCATCTAAATTAAGCAACTCTTTAATTACAAAGCTTTGATAATAATAAATTCAACCTTTCTCTGACAGGATTAAATATAGTTAGGTGTTTTCATAAAATGAGGAAACTGTTTTTTTTTTTCAAATTAAAGACGGGTTGTTACCTAACTCATTAACTAATGATTATTTTAATTTTAATTATTTTTAGTAACTAAAATTCAATTTATTATAATTAAGTGCATAAGAAAAATTACAATTAATGTATAAAAAAATATTTTTTAGGTTAAATTACGTATACTTTTTTAAAAACAATGATATATATGCATTTTAATAATTAATAATTAAAAACAAGTTGTCATCTCGCTAGATTGCCTAGTATGCATCACAAAAGGCTCAAGTGTACGTGAGGTTTAAGCGCCTTGAGCTGGTTTTAGCAATAACCCAATAGAAACTATTAGATAGCATGAGATCCTCTTAAAAGTTTTCTAGTTGTCTTCTAAAAGGTTATGAAAAAACAGGGCACACCATGTTGGCACTTAATTAACATATCTCTGGTGTAGTATGGGTACATATTAAAGCACCAACTATAGATTTGAAGAATGATGGAATATGTTTGTGAATAGTTAGCCTTATATGTCGTTATCTTGCACCCACCAAGAATTGGGATATTAATGTCTTTAGGAGGTTCCTATTTGTCCTTATATATACAGAATGATAGAGTCATCAAGTATTTGACCTATATCCCCAAGAAACAGATTAAAATGCCTAGCTGTTTGAGGGGGAAGTGGCGTTTGATTTGGTAATGAGCTATTGAAAGAATGCACTTAAAAAAAAGCTATTGAAAGAATGATACTTGTGATTACGATGTTATCTACATAAATAAGTACATAGAAAGAAAAAGTTAAGTACATGGTCTCAAACTATTACACTTATCATGGTCTTGATCAATTTTAAATTATGTAATTGATTTTTTTTAAAATTTAATTATGTATTACATAGAAATTGATTGAGATCATGGTGTAATGATCTATCTTCTTTACAAATTTATATAAATATTATTATCATATGAAAATTGCTAGATTTTTTTTCACATATGAATACAAACCTACACATATAATATACATCACCATCTCATAAATGTATAATAAAAGGTTAGAATCAACTTAAAAGAAGATTTGAATCAATCAACAATCATCAATTATGAATCAATCAACATTGATATAATAATCATCAATTCATACTTCAATTTCATATGCCAATTTTTGGATGGTTCCTATAGGCATCATCCCCTACCATGGTCTTTCTCTCTCTAACTATTTAGAGAGTCCCTTGAGCTGACCCTGTAAAGGAAGTGTGATTTTATCAAATATACTGTGTGGATATTGGTTTATCTTTGTAAGGTTTGCAAGACCTTACATCTATAGAAATTTAGACACTCATTTACTTTATAGGCTCATTCATTTTAGTCTCCGAAAAAACCTCCAGCATTAGGTTGAGATCCCACTGAACACTTTCAACTTACGTGCCTACCCACATGTAATGTCACATATGGACCTAATCAATCTTAGTAGCACAAGTCTATCCATGTAAAATGCTTAAGAACTCATCTAACAGTTCCATAAGCTCGATGAGACATTCTACACTATGAATCATCACTCTCACACATCATTAATCCTCATAAAATGTGAATTTCCTAACATAGTCCTAGAATTAAATTATGGCATTTTCATAATCATTTTTAAGTTTTATAGTATTAAACATTCTATCTCTATATTGATTTCACAATTAATCATATTCATTATTGAGGGAGAGAAAATAATCATTAATTGTCACTTTAGAAAGCTATTTAGCCAAGTCAAAGAAAAGTAAAAAATGACATTCTCGCTCAACCACCAAATACTTGCGTAGCTAGACTTAATTGTCTTGCTTAGCGAGACAAACTTGCTCAGCGAGTAAAGTTCTCTGCCACTCAACTCACACTTAACTTGCTCAACCAAAAGTCATCTCTGGAGGTGGTCTCGCTCAAAAAACAAATTCTATTTTAGCCAAACTGTAAATTATGTAGCATACGATTTCTCACCAAAAACACTTGAGTAAACAAATAATGAGAAACACTTAAATTATGAGAATTGAGAGCAACAAATGACACAAGGACAAGAGGAGCAAATGTGTGAGAAGGAAATATAAAGGGAAATCAAAGGAATGCAACATTTATAAAGGGACATGGAGATGTTTAAGAAGAGTTTCTAGATCAAATGCATGGTAAATAATATAAAAAGATACCTTCTAGAATGATTTTTTGTGTAACCAATCTAGAAATCAATTTGGCTAGAATTCTCAAAAAGCAAACACATGTTAAATTAATTTTTAAGAATTAATCTAGAAAAAGCACTTTATAGATCAATTTCTCATATAATAATCGATCTAAAAAATTCTTTAACAACTTATGCAAAATCTCTATCTTCATACTACAAAAAATTGTAAGTCACGCATAATTGATAGATTATCTTTAAACAAATGAAAATTGTAAATGCAATAAACTTTTTTTTATACTAGTGGCCATTGTAGTTTGTTGATAAATCTGTGTGATTTTGTACATGAGTTTTGGCCTTGTTTTAATGCATTTTATTTAATTTAATTGACAAAACTCATGGGATTATGTTAAAGTGTGATACATAAAGGGTGAGAGAGTTATAGAATACAGAAATTCAACACAATAGGGGCTAAAAAAGTTAAAAGAGAACTTTGATAAGAGCATGATCATGCTCTTTAGGAGAACGACTATGCTCATTCCAGCACACTCATGCTCTGCTTTTTGAGAATTTGGAAACAACTTCCAAGAACAACCGTGCTCATTCAAAACACCCTAAGGATGGTCGTCCTACAAATTTGGAATTGGGCTTTCAACATTGCTATTTTTCGAGAATCGTCGTGCTCCTCTTCAGCACAGTCGTGCTCCCTTCCATGTTAGCCACTCTAATTCTGTACTATAAATATAAGGGGGAAAACGAGAGTACGTACCTTTTGCTTTGTGTGTGAAATTTGACTCAATGGGTGACCTAGGTATAGTATGAGAGATCTTTTGGATTAGAAAGAACATGTGAAAGATTGTGGGGGCTTCTAATTGTAATTTTTCTTATTCCCTTATCTTTCTCATGTATATGAGGTTATTGTTTTGTTTGTCTATGTCTATGTCTAACTAAACCCCTATTTTTAGGGTTATGATGTAATTATGCGGATAACTTCCAATTTCACGTAATTGAAATTTTCTTTATTCAGTCAATTATATTGTTCTTTCGTGCTTAATTTCTCATTAGAATTAATCAATCTATATTTTAGTTATGTGTTTGTGATCAGTTTCATATGAATAATGAAATTATAAAACAACTGAATCCTTTAGAATGACGACTGGCCAAATGCATTTTAGCGATTTCTGATTATCATTTTCTATGCGCTTATGCTTTCTCATAGTTTATTTCTTAATAGACCAAATTAGAACTAAATTAAGAGAAAGACTATTGGAGGTGTTTGGCCAAAACCTTTTAACAACCTTAAGAGAAGTCAATAATAGATAAACATTGAAAATTCAATTAACGTAAAATTGAGGGAATTCAATTATAAGATTTTATCATAACTCTAGGCCTTCTTATATGATAAATTTATTGCAATGTCTCTTATTGCTCTAGAGTACTATTTTCTGACAAAGTAATTGAACATATTTCTCAATTATTGGTTAAAAATCAAATTGTTTAGTTTATTGTGAATTAAGTTATTTATGAACAAAATTGGTCTCTAAGGTACGATATCTGGACTTTCGAGTCCATGATACTATTGCTTAAGGGTACATTTGTTATTGTGTAACCTTACTTTATGCATTATTTGCAAGTTTTTTTTATCTTAGTTATTATAATTAAAATTTAAAATATTTTTTTTATCACACCTATACTTAAGTACTTTGAATGTATGTCTAGCACAAGAGTATGGTTTTAGTTTTTTAAGGACATTAAACTAGAGGTGACAAAATGGATCGAGCCAACCTAAATTCGTCCAATGAAATGTAGAGCTTGAACTTAAATATTTTTTAGTCTAAATTAATGCAAACTTTTTAGTCCAATCCAATCATGACCTAATACAGACTAAGTCCGCAAAAATCAGACTTTTAATAGGTCTGGACTTCATATTTATACATGAATTAAATTTGATTTTTTTTATCCATTATAGTCTGCAACCTACATTAAGCTAATCCCCAATGGGTTGGATAACCTGTTTTATCACCTATACATTAAACTATCATTTTTTTAAGATAAATAAATATTGGAGAGCTGAATTCTCATATGCTAATTTTAAATATTTAGTGAGATTTAATCCGTCAAATATTAAAACTTGTAGTTTTGGTTAATTATCACATTAAAATTAATTAAGGTGTTTGTCAAACACTTTTCTCTTGTAATGTAGAGCATACAGACTTTGTGGTTTTGGTACAATAGGCTTGTCCTTTAGCGAGCTCATAATTCATCTTCTTAAATAATGAGTTTTAAATTGTAACAAAATTGAGAAGGGAAAGTTTGAAATTCTTTTGTTTTAACTTTTTGTTTGACAATGTTGGGATAAGGGATGAAAAAGTTGAAGTTGATTTGTATTTGTCAAGAAGGGACATGTCGCATCCACTCATGCCAATTTGGGATTAGCCAGGAAAAGAGTCACACCCTAAGGGAGGATGCACTCAATCATCCTCCATTTTTGTGATCAGCCAAAGCCCCAAAGTGCCATGCTACTTTGCGACAATTAAATGCTCCCTGGACTTGCCAACTACAAGTCAAAGTTAAAACCTAAAATAATCCTTTTTATATATTTTTAATCGATTTTGCTATCCATTACTTTAAGAAAGTAGTTAAAGATCAGTAATAAATTACTGTAAAAAACACAATAAAAATATTAGTAACGCCAAGTGTTCATTGGAGGCATTTCTAATCTTTGTAAATTAATTTGAATAATATTTCTCCTCATTATTTACTAAAATATGTTTCTGTTGTCAAATTGCATTTTTATTAATCAATATAAAAATTAATATATTAAAGATGAACATAATTGACATTTTTTAATCATCAAGGACATAGACTAACTATTATGAGTTGTTTTAGCTGTGATCTTACATTTGAGTTTTTTTAATATATAATTGTATTAAATAGTTAGAAAAAACTTTATTACATATCCATAATGTTGTCCGACTCAAACATAATTTTGTTATTGAAAGAATAATTATATATGATCTGTTTTTTTTTAAAGTTTTTTTAAGAAATAGAGTTGATTATAAATTTTCCAATTCAAGACTAAGTACTCAAAATTATAATATAAAACTAAATAATTTAACATGAAAAAAGTTTCCTTGACAAAGAATATTTAGAGAGAAGTTACACTTATAAAACTAAAGGGTAACTTTTGGAAAAAAAATTCCATGCAAAGAAAAAAGTACAAGAAACCATTTTATCAAGACTATTGTACTTTCTGCTTTGCGTAAAATATTTGCGCAAACTTACCCTTTAAATTAGTAATAAAAAAAATTGAGACAAGGTAAATGTAGTTATGTAAGTACAAGAGTAACTTACATGATCACCTTGTCACAAAACGAAAAAAACGACTTGCAACGAAATACGAACGTAGTGCATGGACATGAGGGAAATGGACGAACGAAGATGGTTGTCGTCAGAAAGACTCAAAGAAAAGAAGTGATTTGACGTTGATAATAGACTGAGTTAGTGAGTTTAGTATAAAAAATTCCTACATTTAACTAACGAAAGAAAGAAAGAAAGAAAGAAAAGCGAGTGAAAGCGCATGGCCCAGTCCCAACCAAGAAAGAACCACTTTTTTGATATTCATCACTACATCTCATTTCCATTCCCATGGCTCTCTTCCGAAGGTTCTTTTACCGGAAACCACCGGATCACCTCCTCGAGATCTCCGACAGACTCTATGGTCTCCCACTTTCTTTTTCCTTACTTTCTTGCACACTTACACACCCTTTTCTTTTAAATATATATTTTATATATTTATTAAATGTTTTTTGTTCTTCATTATTTTCGAAATTTGAGCTCTTGTTGGGAATTGAAGCATTGCTTTCGTGACTGGTGGTTGAGTTTTGACCCGAGTTTACTGAAATTTTTATTAAGTGATTTTTATGGTAATGCAATGACAATGTGGACTTGATTTCTTTCTTCTTCTTTTTTTTTTTTTTGAGGGGGGGTGTATTCTGTTGCATTGGGTTTGGTTTATTCCTTGTTGGTTAGTGGTTTTTAGGGTAAGGGGGTGTTTGAGGGGTTATTGTATCTAAGTGCAACAAAATGTGGAATGGGAGGGTTGGATTTGAAATAACTGGAGTAAAATAGCAGTCACTAGTAATTTTATCAACTGAGGATTGTTGGATGGAAATGGAAACCCCAAGAAGGTTGGTTTTTGTGGGGGAAGATGTGTTTTGAGTGAGGTGGTTGTACTTTTCCTCAAGGTTTTTGAATTGTGGTTGCGGTCACGGTAATGTTGTGTTCCTTGTATATTGTGGGAAATTTTAGTCAAATGTTGTCACAATTGCAATCGCGATGTGGTTGCAGACACTCAAAAACCTTGATGCTGTGTCAGAAATCGTGTTTGAAGACTGTTTTTTAAATCCTTGCTTGTCCTTAAGGAAATTATAGTCGTAGTTATGCCTTGCAACAACCGTTGTTTATGTTCATTACCTTGTAAGTGAAGATGATACTTGGCAGGCTCAAAGCTTCTCCTCTGTTTAATTTAGTGTAGTGTATAGCATTTGTTTTACTCTTCTAAGCTTCTCTTTTATGAATTGAATTGATTTACTGTGTTTTTAGTGTCTTAATGAAGTGTAGTCCTGTATTTCTGTAATATTTGAGTGTGTTTATGCAGTTTTTGATTCTTGCTTCTCCAAGAATGTGTTGGAGGAAGAGGAGTACAAGGCTTATATTGGGGGGATTGTGTCTCAGCTACAGGATCACTATCCGGATGCTTCTTTCATGGTGCTCAATTTCAGAGAAGGAGATAGGCGCAGTCGAATTTCAGACATTATGTCTCAGTATGAGATGACAGTTATGGAGTACCCTCGGCAATACGAGGGTTGTCCACTTCTTCCTTTGGAGATGATTCACCATTTCCTTCGGTCAAGTGAGAGCTGGCTGTCTTTAGAGGGGCAACAAAACGTGCTTTTGATGCACTGTGAAAGGGGTGGTTGGCCTGTGCTCTCATTTATGCTAGCGGGTCTTCTATTGTACAGGAAACAGTACAGTGGGGAACACAAGACTCTTGAAATGGTGTACAAGCAAGCACCTAGAGAACTTCTCCACCTTTTATCTCCTTTGAATTCGCAACCTTCTCATTTGAGATATCTTCAGTACATTTCCAGGAGGCATTTGGGTTCTATGTGGCCTCCACCAGATACACCCTTATATTTGGATTGCCTCATTCTTAGAGTCCTTCCATTGTTTGATGGTGGAAAAGGTTGCAGGCCAGTTGTGCGTGTCTATGGTCCAGACCCTTCAAAACCTGCCAACAGAAGTTCTAAGCTTCTTTTCTCGACCTCAATGACCCAAAATCATGTTCGCCACTACCAGCAGGTGATTTAAAGTTGTGCGATTCGTAATGAATCGTGAATTGATTGGATAGAACATTTGTTAATATTCATAATGAATTTGAATCGATTAGATAGAATATCTGTGCTATTCATAATGAATTGTGAATTAATTAGTAGAATGCCCTCTGAAGAAGTTTTAACCACAGGAAGAATGTATGCTCGTGAAAATTGACATCCATTGTCATGTTCAAGGAGATGTGGTTCTTGAGTGCATACATTTAAGTGAAGATCTTGTTCGTGAGGAGATGATGTTTAGAGTCATGTTTCATACTGCATTTGTAAGGTCAAATATATTGATGCTGAGCCGTGATGAAATTGATATTCTGTGGGATGCAAAGGATCAGTTCCCCAAGGACTTCAAATTTGAGGTAAGTTATTGTTTTTCATATGTCAAAGTTATTCTTGAAGCAATAGGAGTTGAACACATAATCGTATCTGTATCAGGTGCTTTTTTTGGATGCTGATGCTGTTATACCTAATCTAACCACATTCAATGCGAGTGAATGTGCAAATGACACTGAATGTGCTTCACCTGAGGCTGAGGAATTCTATGAAGCAGAAGAGATCTTTAGCAATATAATTGATGCACAGGAAGGTAAGGGGGATTACGATTCTCCAATGGTTCTTGATGATGGAAGTCATAAAGAGCTCTGGAAAGAGTATTCAGATCCTCATACTTTTCAGGATTTCATGTTAGATGATGGGATTCACCAACAGGTTGATGATGTGAAGTACAAGCTTGAGGAGAGGGTGGTGTCAGATACTCATGCTGTGAAAGATATTGGCGTGGATTATGGAGTCACTTTTATGACAAAGGAAGTCAGTGTGGATGTGCATGATGAGTTGTCAGGTATGCAGAACAAGTATGATGAAGATAACAATGAAAAGAAACAACTTCCTTCAAGCTCGAAGCCAGTGGGAGATACAGTTGTACCAAAGCAAAAGACTAAAGAACAAGAACCACATAGTTTTCAGGCAAAACAAGCAAAACCCAATGCAACAACTAGGTGGATTCCTTCTAATAAGGGTTCGTATCAAGATTCAATGCATGTCTCGTATCCACCATCAAGAAATAATAATTCACCAGCTATTCTGTCAAATGTTACCTCAGCAAAGGAGAAGATTACTGATGCCAAAGGAAAATCTATTTCTGGTTCTTATGTCTCTGAAGTAATTGTTTCTATGGACATGAGAAATGACCTGAAAAGCTGTATAGGGGATAATTCAAAATCTTCAGACAGCATAGCTGAAATAGACTCAAACTCTCCACTACCATCATTATTTTCAGTCAAAGAGACATCTCTTCAATCAGCTACTCAAACACCACAACAGAGCTACAATCAAATGTTACAACTTCACCCTCCACCTCCTCCTCCATCTCCATTTTTTGGGCAGAATAGAGGGAGCTTCATAACTCCTTCTACCCAATGGACATCTGTTTATTCATCCATTGCCATAGTGGGGCAAAGTAATGGTGCTTTAGCTCCTCCTTCCATTGCAAGTGGTGCAATTACATCAAAAGTTCCTGAATTAATTGATGCAGTTTCCGTTCCCTGTCCCCCACCATCACTACCACCACCACCACCTCCTCCTCCTCCTCCTAGGTCGTCTACAATTGGAGCTCCACTATCTCTTCCCTCAATATCTCCAACATCATTTAAAGCTCCACCTCCACCATCCCCACCGCCACATCGACCTTCATCTCCTTTAAGTAAATCTACACCACTGCCTCCTCCTCCTTTAAGTACTGCTCCACCACCACCACCTCCTCCTTCTTCATGTAGAGCTCCACCTCCACCACCTTCTCCTGCATCAAGTGGAGCGCCACCTCCACCTCCACCTCCTTCATTGTCTAGAGCCCCACCTCCCCCGCCTCCCCCAACTCGTGGACCACCACCACCTCCAATGCATGGAGGCACACCTCCTCCACCACCTCCAAATTGTCGAGGCCCACCTCCTACTGGATATCGGGCTCCTGCTGCTCCTGCTCCTTTTGGACCTCTAGGTGGGGCTCCTTCTCTGTCACCACCTGGAACTGATCCAAGAGGGAGAGGGCGTGGATTTACACGTCCTACTGGAGCTGGTGCTATGTCAGCTCGGCGGTCATCCTTAAAGCCTCTGCATTGGAGTAAGGTAACAAGGGCATTGCAAGGAAGTTTATGGGATGAATTACAAAGACGTGGAGACCCACAAATGTAATTTGACTTGCCTATTGCAAGATTTTATTGATTCATTTCAATTCCCTATAAGTATACACTTCACTGCATGCTTTCAATCCTCCATGTTCTAATGAATGGTTTTACAATTTATCTTAGAACACAAGAGTTTGACGTTTCAGAGATAGAGAAGCTTTTTTCTGCAAATGTTCCAAAACCTGCTGATTCAGATGGTAAATCTGGTGGGCGACGTAAATCTGTTGGATCCAAAAATGACAAAATCCACTTGGTAATCTTCTAAATGAATATTCTAAATATTTTATTTTTTAAATAATCCTTGTAAAAGATGATTTGACGGATTTTATTGCTAGTCTTTCCTTTTGGAAGTGCAATCATCATGATTTGTAATTGTACTTCGCAACAAAGGTCGCTGATGTTAAAGGATTCATTAATTTAAAATTGGAATTTATTACCATTGTTTTGTATGCTTAGTAATTTGTTCATAAAAGAAGTCATTTTTCATTATGGTCTGACTCGAGTGATTAGGTAATCTCTCTTTAACAGTGAAGTTATCAAATGCATTCTTTCTTATAGTTTTGTTACGTCAAGAAAAACATCAAACATACCTTCGTACATAAAGTATTGAGCATGGACGATTAAAAAGGATGATTATCTTGGAAATTTTTCTTTAATGTAATTATTATTGTTGTCTCTTCCATTTTCTGGAATTAAAATTCAAATACAGCAAAAGTGCAGTGTGCATTTTTTTTGGCTGTTAAAGCATTTATTCAAAATCATCAGGTTGATGTTCGTTTTGTATTTTCTAGTATCTAATAAATAGTTTGTTTGTATAATTAATTGTAGATTGACCTAAGGAGGGCCAATAATACTGAAATTATGCTCACAAAGGTTAAGATGCCACTTCCTGATATTATGGTAAGTTGATACTTCAAAATTTCTTAATTCATGTGAGCAATTTTTAATGTATAATCATGCAAGCTAGGATCTTACATTAAAGCAGATTATAATGAACAATAGTATTCTTTTTCATGAAGCAAAATTTTTAATTTTGGAATGCAATTTTCAGTTAGACATGTACTAGCTTTGGCTTGAAGGTGAAAATTGGATATCATATTGCTCAGTTTAGGAATCTTGGATCTATCATACAAAGTGACAGAATAAAGAGAGATAGGTATCAAGATTTGTGGATGAAATCAATAAATGCTTCTAGTGTTATTGGTGAGCAAAAGATGCCACTCAAGCTTAAAGGAAAATGTTACTATATTTATCCATAAGACTGGAAATGCTTTATGGTACAGAATGCCGGGCAATAAAGTGCCAAAAGAAAGTTTAAGTCAAGTGTTCCAGAGATGAGAATCTTGTAGTGAATGAGAGGAGAGGACAGACAAGAAAAGAGAAGATGATGACTGAGTTTACCAGAGATATAGTAGAAGCAGCATTTGTTAAGAAGGAAAAAGATGATAGAATCCCACATAATAAAAGCCCCAGTAAGAAGAGTGATCAGATGGAGGATAACCCAATAAATAAAGGTAAAGACAGAAAAACTCTGAGAGAATTCATTAAAAAGATTTAGTTATACATGCCTTCTTTGAGAACTTGGTTTAAGAAATAATGATGTTGTTTGATCCATGGAGGCGACCTCAGCTAATGGGAAAGCGCTTTTGTAGTTGTAGTTGTTATAGTGGCATTTGCATTAAGGTGATGCTTAAATCTTTTTTTTTTTGGATGTGTGTAGTTATTAGTTAAGACTAAAAGCTTTTGATAGTAGATTTTCTTGGTAACAGATTCTTGCCTTATCATATATGTGCAAATTAAATCTCCCCCCTGTAACTTTTTCAATTTATTGTCTAACATGTTGAAATTCATATTCTCAGGCTGCAGTACTGGCTATGGATGATTCAGTGTTAGATGTTGATCAGGTGGAAAATCTCATTAAATTTTGTCCTACCAAAGAGGAGATAGAGCTTTTAAAGGTAAAGCTTAAAAATTTATACATGATTGTTACATCTTGTTTTGACAATTAAGGGTTCTCATTTCTAGCATTTGCTGTTACTATGAATATCTACCTTTTATTGTAATTTTCTTGCTTTTCTAATTTTGATTAATCTTGGTTATGGTTTATATAGGGATACACTGGTGATAAGGAGAATTTGGGGAAGTGTGAAAAGGTTTGTGAATGATTTTTTTAACCATAACTTTATATAGTACTTCAGAAAAGAAAAATGCGAGCACAGAAAACTTGTATGGGATTTCTTATTTGGCATATTCAGAGCTGATGCATGTGTTGGTGTCTTCAAGTTTACATGAAGGATGATTGGGCTGTCTTGAAAGTACAGTTTTCCTACAGTGTAGTAATGATAGGATAAACTACTGATACTCTGATTTGATTTGAGAGGAGAATTAAAAGTAAAAAAGATGAAATTATATGGTTCTGTTTGTGATATTTTTGGATTGGAAGTCATTGCTTACCTTAATATTTAGAAGTAAGATGAAAAGAATGAAGATTAGATAGCCAAATTATCATAATAAAAGATGCAGGTTTATTTTAAGAAAACAATAGATGGAATGTGAATTGAAACTAAATAATTACAGAACACTCCCTACTGTTAGGTTCTCGTGACATTCTTTTGGTCATGGGTGCAAACCTTGTACTTTATCTTTTTCTTTAGTCTGTGCCACCAATACCTGAAATTGTGGACACATTCCTCTACTGTTGCTGGTTGCTCAAGGTGGTGAGTCTTTCATAATACTTTACCCCAAGCATCTTCCTTCAAGTATTTGCATCAAAACCTCTGTCAGGTCTTCCCATGTCAAAGTTAGGGTATTTCTTCTCAAGAATCTAAACCATTGCACTACTATTCCATCCATATTACAGTATTTGTGTAATTGTGTGTATTGAGACCACACATATGATCTTATTTATAATCAAGAATAATGATACAATTAAGCGAAGAAATCACTAACATAATCCCTAATATTCAGCTATACAATCATATCTTTTAACAATAATGAAAGTATATTGTACCTTCTTTGTGGATTGCATCCTGCACCTCAAATTTTCAGCTCTAGCTATCCAGCCCAAAAGGTCATGTCCCACGAAACTGGGCAATTCCACATTCTTCTTGCATGAAGGGATGCCATTTCTTGACATACAAGGAGTTTGGCATCCAATGAATTAAGCTGGGGATAACAATTGCTAGCCATTTTTTTGTGCAATTGGACAAAGTTTTCCAATGCTTCAACCACCTTCATCTTCTCTGAATTGTTGATTTGGCAGGTCAGATCATAATGCTGGGGTCCCAAAAGTGAAAAAGAAAACCTAGAAGTGGAATGGTGAGATAGGAATGTAGAATAGAAGAAGTAGAGTAAGAGAATGAAGGGGATTCTTAGAATTCGGACTTAAGGCCTAACTCAACCTTACAAAACTGGCTTGTAAGGCAAGAACTGTCCAGGCCTTATAAGGACTACATTAGACATATCTCTAGTCAATGTGGGAACAGAATACATTCCCTCACACCCAGGATTGGACATTTGGAACATATAAAATGTTGGTGGCCCAACAGCAACACACCTTCACGCTTAAGAATAGACATCTAGAATGTAGATAAATATAGGTGGTCCAATAACTGGATGAATATGTAACAAGCTCTAATACCATCTAGCAAATTATGTAACAAGCTTGATGCATTGTTATATATATATATGTGCTCCAGCTTCAAGGGGAGAGTTAAGATATGTTGAGATATTATCTTACTGTTATCCTATTCTATTTCCCTATTTTATTTTAGTATCCTTAGATAGCTTGATCATATTATTCAATTTCTTTAGACAGCTTGACCATAATCCCTAAACTTAGGGACTGATTTAGATTTTGTAATCCCTTCCATCCCAATGTGGTATCAAAGCATTGGTATCCAACACGAAAAGAGGTTTTTGCTTCCTTTTCTTTCTCTTCCCTCCTATAAATAAAGATGTTAATCTTTGCTCTAATACCATTTTTGAATTTTGGCTTTAGAGCTTAACTCATTTCCACGAAATCAGCTTGTAAGGTGATGACTGCCTAAGCCTTATAAGGACTATATTGGTTATATCTCTTATCAATTTGGTATCTAAACAGGGATCTGTATTACAAAGAAAAAGTGATGAATTGGGAGACTTCAACCCGAATTCCCTGCAGTCACAGTCATGAATCAGAACTGTTTGACGAAGATAAAATGATTTGTATTTCAGATGCCCATTTAAAGTCTGATTTATGGAGATAAAATACAAGCCATCTGATTTATGGAGATAAAATATAAGCCGTCTGATCTTTTATCCAATGGTTCCAATTGGCTGACTATGTGAATGTATTAATAAGCATATACCAATTCAATTGGCCATACAGAGAGTGAATCAAAATCATGAAAAAAGGCAGCATATACCAAATCAAAGTTCATGTAATGAGACAATGACAGATTGGTTGTCTGGTGGCATGTTGAAGAAAAAAACTGTGTTACTCTTATCAATCTCTTCTGTTGAGACTTGGATTATAAACAAATTCTTTTGGTCTTTGTTAATTCAAGAACCTGTGTATGTGCAATCATATTCTTATATAATTGTTTATGTTTCAGTATTTTTTGGAGGTGATGAAAGTGCCAAGAGTGGAGTCAAAATTCAGAGTTTTCTCTTTCAAGATTCAGTTTAGGACTCAGGTTTGCTGTTGCCTGTAATGTTCTTCTGAATTTGTTTTAGATTTGCTTTCTTGCATATCTTATTTCCACTTTGCAGATTACAGAGTTTAAGAAGAGCTTAAACACAGTGAACTCTTCCTGTGAAGAGGTACTTTGCTTATGAATCTGATAAACATATGTTGTTTGTATTTTTTTTAACCATGTGCATTTTATCTTGCCAATAGGTCCGAAACTCATTCAAACTGAAGGAGATTATGAAGAAAATTCTTTATTTGGGTAATACATTGAATCAAGGAACAGCAAGGGGTATGTCTTCTTTTAGTAATAGAAATGTCTTTATTACCTTTCACTTCTGGCTATGGGAAATATATATGGTGCTACTTCTGTCTATTTTTAAAATTAGATAATACTTAGCCCTTCTTCATATGTTAGTAAAGAAATTTTATTTGTTTTTTTATATCTCATTTCATATACCATATGAGTGTGAAATGTTTCCACTTTATACAGGATCTGCTGTTGGATTCAAGTTAGATAGTCTTCTAAAACTAACTGAAACTCGTGCTTCAAACAGTAAAATGACACTCATGCATTTTCTTTGCAAGGTAATAGTCTTAGTTGCATTAAATGAAGATATTATTGGTGGTTTACCTTTCTGTTTCTTTCTATTTGACCTCCAGGTCTTAGCTGAAAGGTTTCCTGGACTCCTTGATTTTCACCTTGACCTTGTTAGCCTGGAAGCAGCCACTAAGGTAACAATTTATATTTTGGTTCTTTATATGCAAAAGAACAAAGGTCTGCTGCACCTTGTTACCCTAATTGACTAGTCCAATTTCACTTTCCCCTCTTATTTGTAAAGCAAATTCCTTCCTGTTTCAATTACTTGCAAAATGCCAGACAAAAACTCATCATTTTTGGCATAGTCATAAGTTTTTTTTTTTTAATCATTTTCCTTCCAAAGAATCACATTGGACTTTGCAAATGCCATGTTAAATCAAATGCGGTTTACTTACTGTAAATTATGGGGGAAATGCAATTGGACTACTAAATTTGGCTGGGAAAGTACAGTTGACCCAAATGTAAAAGTCCAAAATTAGCATCCTTCAACTTTGGCCATATGATAAATATCCACTGTAAAATAAAAGTGTGCAAATTTAGGAACCATAGAAGAAATTGCAACTTCCCATAATCATAAAATCAAGAAATTTCACACAGGAGCATACTTGTTGAATCAAGAAATTTTAGTTCAATTGACTACTTGATCAATAGAACTAGGTGTTGAAACTTGAAAGTTAAGCAGGGTTGGTTGCTGAAAATCAACAATCAAACCTTGGATTTGGCTGGCTATTAATCAAAGGGTATCTGCACTTTTAACTAAAAGAAAATGCTGTTTGTTCTGGCTAACTGTCAGTAATAGTTAATGTAATTGCAATGAATAGTGATTGTAAATTCCTGATCTTGCAGATACAATTGAAATCATTAGCAGAAGAAATGCAGGCAATCATCAGGGGATTAGAAAAGGTTAAACAGGAGCTTGCTGCATCTAAAAATGATGGTCCTGTGTCTGACATTTTTCGTAAGGTGTGTAATGTTCTTGATTCTTCGTTATATCATGTAAAGAGCATAATACAATGCAAAGAAAGTTATGTGTCTAAACTTAATTCATAATACTGTGTGATTTTATTATTATTGTTGGAAATTGGTCTTACGGCCTAACTCAACTGCACAAAACCAACTTATAAGATGAGGACTACCAAAGCTTTATAGGCTCTATTTTATGCCATATCTCTAGTCAGTGAGGGACTAAACCACCACCCTTGAGGCTGCAATTAAGGTAGCCCCCAAAGAAGGCCCAACTATGGCGGGCTAGGGATGACCACAAATAAGGTGGATTTCCAACACCCCCCTCACGCCCAGGGCTATTGGCCTAGAGTGTGCTTATGCAGGTGATTCAACAATGAATCTATGATAAGCTGATACCATATTAGAAATTGGTCTCAGGGCCTAACTCAACCACACAAAATTAGCTTGTAAGGTGAGGACTACCCAAGCTTTATAAGCTCTATGTATGCCATATTTCTAGTCAATGTGGGACTAAACCACCACCCCCACAACCCTTTAGACTACAATTAAGGTAGACCCCAAAGAGGAAGCAACTAAGGTCGGCTATGGGTGGCCGTAATTAAAGCGGCTTTCCAACAATTTTCATCATCAGTTAATACCAGTTTACAAGCCCAAGGAGTTTTAATGTAGATGTGTGGATTAAAGCTCCATCAATTTTTTCCATAAATTTTTTTGGGTGCAATTTTGGTCTCAATCTTCTGATTTATAAAATTGGTTATAAAGTGGCCAACACAATTCTTATTTTAGCACCTATTTCCCCTAAAGGGGTGAAATCATTATCATGGTTCCATAAAATAGAACTCTTATATTAGCACCTCTTTTTCCTTGAGTAAAGGGTGATAATTATAGTTCCAAGAACCACTCCATTATTGGAAAGTAAATCTAGAGAAGTAGATACTTTCTAGTAGAAGATATTATTGTGAAAATTAATCAACAATTCTCAAAAGCTCATTTTTTTCCTTTTTAATAATTTTTTCATACAAATAGGTAAAGATTGGAGCTGATGTTTGTCTTTTGGGAGGGCTTGTAGGGTTATTTAGTGAGTTGTGCTGGACCACTGAAGTTATGAAGTTTTCTTTAGCTACAAGTTTCAATGGAATGAAAGGCAATACATCAGTGATTTTAGTGAAATTAGAGGTATTGAAAATAGTGTACTACTCTAAGGCCTAAGCCCCCCTTGAGTTTGTGGTATGTCCTTACTTTGGAAATGGGCAACCTTTTCTCCCACATAACTTTTCAGAAAGTGGTGATAAAAAAGAAAGAAAAATGAAGGAAAGATATTTTAGGATTGTCACCAAGATTCATAATCGATCAATAGAATCCTAGAAGAAGCTCAAACTGAAATTTCCCAAACCTGAAGAGAAGGGAACTGTTGCTGTCTCTTTCTCAAACAACTTGCCTTGTTGTAAAAGAAGTGTTATGTTCTTCCAATGTTTTAACTATGATGGGTGCCAAAGAGTTCTTTGGTTTATTTGGTTGAAGTCAAATGCTCATTCATATCATTGAGGATGTCTCTTTTGCCAGTTTTCCCCTAAACTTGTTATGGCAGAAAAATGTATATATGGCTTCTTTTTATGTTCTGGTCATGGTTGCTTAAAGGTAGTTGCAATTCCTGAAGTCTTACAGACTTTACTCTCCTCATTTCTCTCTATCAAGTATTTTGTACTGTCCAAAAGAAAATTATTTATTATCTAATTCTGAGTTTGCATTCCCAATGCTTGTGGAGCAGTGTTGCTATTGGCTTTTAGTAAGTTATTGAGCTTATCATGTACCTACTGTCCCAAATGCTTGAGCTGTTAGGTAAGGCACCTGGATGGTTTTATATTACATTTCTACCCCCCTCGTACAAGAATCATTTGGGCTGGAAGCATGTATTATGCACCAGCCTTCCTACCGTGTGCTAAATTCAACTTTTTATTAGAAGAATGAGTGGTAAGGATCAAATTCACTCAATCATTAAGTCTCTGAAACCATGTCATGAACCAACTTTCCCATTACATTTGTTACTTCAGTCTTGCACAAATACTGTGTCACTGTCGAACCAAAATTAAGGATCCCTTTAATTTGTTTTTGAAGTGAATAAACTCTCCATCATATTGCATGCATGAAGCTAATCAAGTGCTAAGGATCAAATTCTATACTACTTGCTCATCAAATCTTTGAAATCAAGCCATGAACCAACTTTCCCATAAGCTTAAACTATTAGGTGAAGACATAAGACATATGAATGATTTTACATTACATCTTTAACCGAATATATGCAATGATACTAACTGAATATATGCAATTACATTACTACTGGCACAAATATTATGTGTCAAACCAAAATTAAGGAATCCTTGAATTTGTTTTAGAAGTGAACAAATATTGTCCATCATATTGTATGCATGAAGCTAATCATAGTTTTTATAAGTCTGTCATTTAGTGTGTATTTTCAATGCATTTGACTCACTTTACTGTTTTTTCAGACATTGAAGGAATTCATTGCTGTTGCAGAGTCAGAGGTGGTATCTGTAACAAACCTATATTCTGTGGTGGTAATATGCTTAACCATCTTTTTTGTAGATTATATAATAGGTATAAAGGGACATACAGATTGTGTGTTTTATGTGTGGACAGGGTAGACATGCAGATGCACTTGCCCTATATTTTGGTGAGGATCCTGCACGGTGTCCTTTTGAGCAAGGTTGGTTTAGCAGTAATACTTATTCTTGTTGTCAGTAGGACAGAGGAGCAGAGGGTGAGAGAGGAGAATAGATAAGGAAAGGAGAACTGACTGTAGTTTCATCGTTCTTGCATGTTAATGCTTTGTTTGGCAAAAAAAAGTGACATGTCCTGCTATCTATTTTATAGCTAACTTATTATTGTCGCTTTTTTGTTGATTGCAGTTACTGTAACTCTCTTGAATTTTACGAGGTTGTTTCTGAAAGCACATGAAGAGAATTCCAAACAAGCGGAGTTAGAGAAAAAGAAAGCGGAGAAAGAGGCTGAAATGGAGAAGGCTAAAGGCATTAACTTGATAAGGAAGAGTGGAAAATATGAAGGAGAAGAAAGCTGAGAAAGAGGTTGAAGAAAAAGGCTAAGGGCATTCACTTGATGAGGAAGAGCAAAGATAGTCGAAAACTGGGTTGTCTGCTCCTTTGCACCAACATCATTCTCTTGCCAATGAGAGGATCTACCTGTGATAAGGGGATTGCTTCCAACATCGAGTTAAGTAGCCCCCCTTTATGAGATCTCGGTGTGACAATTAGCCTTTCAAGTTGATCTAATGAAGTGAAATGGAAAATTCTTTCCACCTGGAGACCTTTGAACATACAAAAAGGCTTATGAGTTGATTCATTGATGGCATGATGAATCATACTTTTGTTGATTATTCACAGAAGAATACACTGGAAAGGCCAAATTTAGATGCAGCATGGATGCTTCTCATGATGATCACTTGAGAATCATCTGCATCCAGTGAATGCTATGATAATGGATATGGTCCTTCAATTTAATAAGAAATGTTGAAATTGACCATGCTTCTATTGCAGTAGAGCTGGCTTTGGTTTTCATCATTCAATTGGTATATTTGTCCTGCCCCAAAGCCAATGCTGTACCATGAAACCTTGTACAAAATTTGAACCCTCTTTTAGGATTTAATTCTGTCTCATTTACAATAGAAATTATTTTGTCTTTTTTCCTTATAATAGTAATTTTAGTGGGACACCCCCAAGAGCATGTTATATAGCTGTCAGGTTATGAAAAGAAATAGAAATCAGGTCCCTGTACTGTAACACAAGTGAGGAGAAGGCTTAAATAGAAATGCTAGTTTCAGTTATCTTGTGAAATACAATACACATTAGTGAAAAAGCTTCTTGAGTTCTTGTTGCATTCAGTTGTTCCAGAATGAACTGTGTGCACCCATTTTGGTAGTAGAAAGACACTTTTCAATTCGCTCTGGTAGTATAGCTATTTAATGGCGCTGCTTAGGAGGTACCTCACTGATTGCATCAATATTTGTATTTGCTTAAGTATGTTGTCTGATGTTCGATAACTAGTCATGTATATGGATAATACTTTGTTAGGAGGGACAAAATTCATTTCGGTGATCTCTACACATGAAAAGGAATTAGTCTCGGAAAATTGACTGGGGGAATTCTTGGTACAAACCAAAAAATATTTGCGTCTACCAAGACGTTTTCCATCTGTAAATTCATTTTGTCATACTGAGATTTCATTTGTATTGGTCATTCAGAATTATTTACTTGAGTTATTATAGCATAACAGGCACTGCAAGAGTCAGTAAAACCAAGTTTTTCAAAGTCCGAATGCTGAACTATATTTACATTTGATTCCTAGGAGTAGCTTCACCACCATAACTTCATTTATATCTAATTGTGCCTGGAAAGAAGAATGGTGGGAATGGTAAGTATTAACGTCTTTGCTATCCTAATTTACATGTTTCCCTTGCCTCAAGGTTTGGTCCATTATTCACGGATCCTGGTTTTGATACAGAAAATTCCCATAGCATTTACATTTCCACTGTTTCTCATCTTTGTTGCCTTGGACAACTGATGAATAAGTTGGAAATATTCTACAAGTGTGCTTTAAAAACACTAAATACCAGTTGAACTTTATATAAGCAATTCAGCTTTTTCTGCAATTAAATGTGTTCCATGGTTTAGATTCCACATATCATGACTGCTCCAAGCTTGTTTCCATTAACACTGTATCAGTCATTGGTTTTGACACTTAGGTGGTCTCAAACATACATTTTGAAAAAGAATTTAGAGGCTTGAACTAATGTAAAATGAACATATTGTTCATGGGGTACACAAAGCAAAGTCTTACTTTTTTGGTCTGAAAACAAACCAGTAAATTGCTTTGCCTCTAATAGGGTGTTTGAATTTGCGTTTCCCACAGCATATGTCAAGTCTGAAGCAAAAAAGAAGTATTTTTGCATCTTTTAGCTGATTTGACACGATAACGTGCATCCTGATGAAAAATCAAAATGCACTATAATTTGTCTTTCATGGGATTCACAACGAAATTGTGCTGGCAGCTACTTCTATCTTTATTAAAAGGCAGCAACAACACTCAGAATAAATTGAGTGGCCCTTATTTTCCTGTAACATTAAGATGAGAGTATTCACCTATCTAAAATGTTACAAAACACAAGGAAATAAACAGGAGCTTTTGTATTATTCACAAGTAAAAGATTACCAATAAATATACAAGGTAGAGAGATGGAATAAAAAGAAGACATTTGAACAACATAAAAGACATTAAAATATAATGGTGAATCAATCTCTAGCTTATTGTTTCTGCATATAGTTGAGCTGAGGTCCCTCTGTTGAAACCTTTATTCCTTCAGAAGTTGCTCGATTTGGTTCGAGTAACATGCATGAATTTTTCAAATTCATAGTATATAGTTTGAATAACTTGTAGCTCCTTCCCTTTTGGGAAACATAAGAAGAAAAGCCATGACCAAATTGAAAACAACAATATTCTACCTTACGTTACTTAAGGTAGTTCTTCAAAATTCTTCAATACCAAGTAACCATAATTGTCCTCTGGGAATTCAATCCTCAAAAAATGCTTGTCTTCCTGATCACCCCTCAATCCCATCTTGCAGCTTCTGTAAAACACGCAGCTCACAATTGTGTCAATGGTGATGAAAACTGAGTACAAATAGGCAATGAAAATGGCCTCTAAAGCCATAAAAGGCCTGGATGACATTTCACCATTGTGAAAGGCTCTTACAACCCTGAACTGGAACAAGGCCTCAATGGCAGCAAGTCCTACATTGGCAGGAAGTGCCAGGAACAAAGCCATTGATGTCCTTCCCTTGAGCATAACACAGGCCTTCAGAATTGCCATGTACCCTCCATGTCCCTCCATGCCAGATAGTGTCAGTGCCATGTTGCAAATCACAAGTGCATTGGCAAGGATCACAGAAAAGAGAACTGCAGCTGCAGCTGACATAAAAAGCGTGGAACTTGGTGAAGTGTATCCCAGCCCTTCAGCAAAGGTGAAGGCCAAAAAGAGGAGGCAAAAGCAAGATGCATTTGCTGAGAGAATAAAGAAAGAGTTGTAGATGTAGGTGAGGAGAAGAGGTTTGTAAGGGAACAACATGGAAGTGAAGGAAGTTGGCAAAGTTGGTTTGTGTTGATTTAGAGCTTGAATTATGGATGCTTTTGCAATGAGGAGAAATGTGAGAGTGAAGGGAAGGGTGAAGATTGAGGAAGTGATTGTTTGAGAAACCTTAAGGTTGAGAATGGTAAACAATTGTGATGTGGAAGGAAAACCTGCAGCATCAAAGAGAGTCCTTAGGTGACTGTGTATCTGAGGCAAGAGGGATGAAGAGGCTGGCACAAAAGCTTGTGATAGGAGTATTGATGCTGAGAAAGGAAGGGCTAGAAAAGCTGCAGTTGAGGTAAAATAGTGGTAGTTTTGAAGAAAACTGTGAATTGATCTTCTCAAAATTTTGCATGAAACCTCCATTGGAATTGTTCTTCTTTTTTTCTTTTTCCTTGGAAAAGGAGAGAGGGAAAAGGTGATGAATTGAGTGGCTTCTCAATTCTCACCAAAGGAGGCAACCCTATGACACACAAGTGTATGAGATGTTGGTGTTGATGTTTGTTTTCTTTTCTTTCTCAGGTTTTTCTATTGATTTTACTCTAGATTTTTGGAGCAGTTGGTTGGAGAGTTTAAAGGGTTGGTGTTTTTGAAGGAAAGGATAGGCCAACAAAGATAAAACTAACTCCTACCAAGGTGGAGTTGTTCAGGAATTTCAGACTGTCTTTATTTTTTCCTCGAGATTTTTTATTTTTTTACCCCTTCTTTGTGTACTGCAAATCCCAACCGATATAGGTTCTTAAGACAGCACAGCACAGGCAGAGCACCTTTTCAATGGCGTCAGTGACTTGATATATTAGCATTTAGCAATAAGTGATTTGGTATGACAGGCTTTAAGTCTTTGTCTTGATTATGAAATGTCTCCTTACTTAAATTGCACATAATTCAGTAGCTTATTATTGATGGCTAGAATACTTTTTTGCAAGTCCAAGTAATATTATTTAAATCATGATAAATTGAATCATTCAATTTTGGCCCCCCTTTATTATTATCCTTGAAATTCAAGGGCCATTTTAAAAAAATTTAAGTACAACTCAACACTTGAGTGCCAAAATAAAAAGCCAAACAACACCTTGCCAATGAAAGAAAATAGCATTTGATCTGACTTCTCATTATATAAAATAAGATCTTTTTTAAGTAATAATTTTATAAGCCTCTTTGACACTTTTCTTTTCACGTGGTATAAGAAGTGAACGTGAATTGCAAGATATACTAGCAAATATATAAATAGTTGTAAGATATAATAACAAATATTTAAACA
Organism: Glycine latifolia; assembly: GCA_013407115.1. NCBI lineage: Eukaryota > Viridiplantae > Streptophyta > Magnoliopsida > Fabales > Fabaceae > Glycine > Glycine latifolia. The sequence goes on along the minus strand of CM023946.1, from coordinate 19,901,903 downwards.
AAACTTTTTTTTAGTAAACCTCGATCTTTAAAAATGTTTGATACTTTTCAGTAAGTCAAAATAGTTTACCTTCTACTCCCATCAATTAGAAAAAAAGTCACCCCACCATTATTATATGAATACACCAAATCATGACCGTTTATTAACATCAAATCACATGCACATCTGGCATTATGGATGGATGTGATGTGAGTTCTGGTAGAAGTTGAACTCTAATCTGAGGTGGAGGCATTTGTGACCAATGAGAGAAAAGTGTAGTGATTAATTCTTCATTTTTGGTGCAAGTATCATTCAGTTGGTGGAGCTATGCGAATGTAGTTTGACCTAATTTGTTAGAGAGTTTTCCATAAGGATAAGGCCTTATCATAATTTGAATTGATTTGGTTCGGTATAAAAGGGAATATTATCTAATCAAACTAGTTTTAGTATTTTAATATTTGAGCTCTACCTCCTTATTATTCCCTTGCTGAGGTGTCAACACATTTGGTGACATTCTAACTGAAGTTTAATCGTAATTAGGTAATTTGAGGACAATGACCATTATAGAAGGTTTAGAGATCAAGGATTCTTTTTCTTTTTCCCCTTCTTTTGCTTAGTATAATAAAACAAAAACGTAAGATGACAAAAAAAATAATAGGAGCATTAAAGAAACATATATATATATATATAAGTGTCGGTTCTTTTTTCTAATTATTTTGTGGTTAAAATTAATTCTATTTATTAAGTTTGTTTTAAAACAAATATTATATTTGTCCACATGTAAGATGTCACTTTTCTTCTAAATCTTAATCAAAGCAGAATATATACTCTTAAATCTTGCTTGAAAAGTCTATCCTAACTTCCCAGGATTCTAACAGAAATCGATATTGTACATATAATAACTTTTTGACAATCAAAGTGCGAATTACCTAACATGTAACAATCTCTTTCAGCATTACAAATGAAAACTTCGATAACTTTCCCCATGTTTACGTCATTTTGGCATACATTTTAATGGGGTTAGTATATTTATCTTTTTTTCTTCACTATGATTTTGGTCCTCTTAATTTCTCAAATTTAAGATTTTGGTTTTCCTAGATTTTAATTATAACATTTAATCCCCTGGTCTTAAAAATATTTAATTGTTCTCCCTAATAAATTATTATTTGAGAAATTAAGATTTTGGTTTTCCTATATTTTAATTATAACATTTAATCCCCTGGTCTTAAAAATATTTAATTGTTCTCCCTAATAAATTATTAACAAATAATTATGATTAATTTAGTTATTAAATTCATTATAAATTAATCAAAATATTAATTATTAAATATACTGACCCCATTAAAGTATAAATACATTAAACAATATTTATCTTATAAATTGACTGTAACATTTTTTCTTATATATTCTCATTCGAAAAAAAAAATCTTGTTTAATATATTTATACTTTAATGGAATTAGTATATTTATCTGTACATATAATAAAATGGGCCAGAAATATTATATATATATATATATATATATATATATATATATATATATATAGTTAAAAATATTGCAAGTTGTATAAACTCTAAAGTTAAGGTTCCAATTAATATTATATTTCTGTAACTTTTAGATAAATGCATTGTAGACACTGACTTAATTCATATAAAAACTGAATTTACTAACATCAAAACTTCTCTCGTAGGATTAAATTCACATGCAATCCATTTCAAAATTTAAATGATCCATTCTTTAAAAAAAACATATATACATATTAAATATTAAAATTAAGGATTTCTACTTTAGTTTGTTAAATAGTATATATATGAATTATTTGAGTTTGATTCATATGAATAAAATAATATTAAATATTATTGAAGAAAAAGAGTTATACACTGAAAACAATATAAAATTTGTTCCACAATGCATATTCATTAAAAGTGTAAAGGGATTTTACATTATCTTTCAATCTTTTTTTTAGTTTCTTGTATAAAATAAATTTATTATTAAATTTTAGAATAATTATCTTAAAAATTATCTTAAAAATTATATTTACCATATTTGTTTATAAGTTAAAAGTATAAAAACTTTTACATTTATAGTACATAAAAATTAAGCTTCTAATGTATCGATGTCCTCATTAATTGAATTGGGTTGTAATCTAATATCAAATCTTATCTAACGAATATAAAAAAAATATGAATTTATGTTTTTTCAATTTTAATTGTTGTGTTTTTTCAATTTATATAAAAAAAGGTTTAATCATGTCTTTCAAAAACTTAATCATCTATAAAAATCATGACAAATCTATAAAAAAAATGACGTAAACATTGGTACTTTTTTCTTATCTCTTTGTGTTTAGTAAGAGATGGGGGATTTAATTTTAGAGTTTTAAGCTCTTCTTAAGTCCAAAATCTTATTTTACAAGATAATATATACCTTTTATTTGTTAAAATACTCATTTTTATATTTTGTTATAATTAGTAATAAAGTTATAATTCTTATTTAACCCTTATTTTTTATTAATTAAAATAAAATTATCTTTTTTCTTATGTTAACTATTAGGATGTTATTATGTTATTAGGAAGATTTAAAGTCAAGACCTCTATCATTTCAACCCTTGTGTTCTACCCCTAAACATTAGACCACCTTATGACTCCAAAAAAAAACTAACATTGTAGATGGAAAATGGTTTCGAACCAAGACAACATATGTTTGTTGTTTATATTTTGTATTTGACCATGTTTCAAATAAGATACTTCCTATGAAAAATATTTGTAATTGTTCAAATTCTAATCCTGGAAATATATATATCTTTTTATTAATATTCTCCTCTTTAATAGAGGTATTTATACAAATATCAATAACAGTACTAACTTAAAAATAGG
>CM023946.1:19860893-19884051 GCA_013407115.1 Glycine latifolia | reverse complement strand
ATAAAGATTCCTGTAGAAAATATAATCAACAGAAGATAGCACTAACCACGATCCATTGACTGAAATAGACACGATCGGCAAAAAGAATGTCCACAAGGGGTTGTGACAGGTTCATAAAGTAACTTCAGGCAGAGAGTGCAATCAAAATCATCATTACGTTCTGGATGTCCATGTGTACTCCTCCCTGTTGAACTAGATGAAAGTCTTTCCAAATTTTGAAGAGAAGCCCGAAGAGAATTACTACATGATATTAGAAGAAATGGAGAAAAAAAACACCCTACTGAGTTGTGATATTGTACAATAAATGACTATTGCAAAAGCTCTATATTCAGATATTCCATCAATTCAGAAAAGGTGTACATAGAAATAAATAAAAAAAGTATATGTAGATATATATATATATATATATATATATATAAAAGAAGGCACCAAAGGGGTCTAGCTCAGTTGGTTGAGCAAGGTGTGTGAGTGTTATAGATCCCTTGGTACCATCTTCGATTCCTACCGATAAAAAAAAAATAAAAGAAGGCAAGACTTGAAAATGAGTAATACCTAAAAGGATCAACTTGAAGACCTGAAAGAATAACATCCCGGGCTTTTTCATATTTCTCTAACTGTGAATTTAATACAATACCATATCAAGTTACATTCAACATGAACATCATCATAATATAAAAGTAGGCCAGAGAGGCATATCTTAAAACTCGAGAAAAAGATTTGCAATTAACCATGGGCAAACACACACAAGTTGACATAATTTCCAGTATTATAGAAACTTAAAATCCTACAGCACATACACAATAAAAGTCACTTAAAACATCTGGCTTTACAGAAGCATTAAATACTATGCAAGTTCAACTTCCACACCTTCAAAAGTTCAAACTCACAATGAAGCACAATAATAACAACTCTAAAATAAAGTTGACTAGTAGGTAGGGCAATCAGCATAAAATAACCATATTAACCAGACAAGACTCAGAACATAACAAAAGCACATTATTTAAATATATAAAATGTAAAGAAGCTTCTTTAGAATCAGTCACACTGTTTATTTGGTTTATTAGAAGAAAAAACCAAATAGTTTTAATTACTTTCTGTCTGGTTGGTTTCTGAAAGACTTAACCACGCGCTGGTAAAGGTGCCTTCTATTTTTAAGTATCCCCTAGAATCACAGGCTACAAGTTATAATAAAACAATTAGTCACTGTCCCTTATTATTCTTGTGGATCATCATAATATTAGTCATGTCCAATCCACACTTGCCCTTCACTCAAGAGATCCCCATCAAGTAGGTACAGACCCAAGGTGGGAGAATTCTCCTGAACTAGAAACATAAGTTAAAACACTAATGCATAGGAAGAAAAAAAAATTAGAGGATAAATCTATTTCATAAGAATCAGGGGCTACCCCACAAATTTAAAAATAGAGATTAACTGATTAACAGAGCATGAGACACTTACCAGTAAAAGAGCCCTGGCCTTTAAAAGATATGATTTTGCTGAATTACTTTGGAGTTCAACAAGCTTCTCAGCATCCTTCAAACCCAGCTGGGAATGGTTGTCAAGAATCAACTTAGTATGTGAAAACTAATTTAGAAATACTATAATACATCCGCATGATGAAAATGATGCAAGTGGACATACTTCAGCAAGTGTTGTGGGTTCAAGCCCACTCAATGGCCTACGTTCTGAAGATGATGATGTTCTGTGCATGAAATATTCGCTAATCCTGATTGGAAAATATCATGATTGTCATGAGACCACTGAACTACACAAAACTGGAGCAAAATTATTTGGAAGATGATTAAGAAAATAAGTTTGTAATAAGTAATTCAAAAGAAAATTGTTCAACTATGCTTAACCTAATATAAGCTGCACTTCGATTGCTGAGGATGATTGGATCACCTGATTTGATGGTATTGGCTCTCGAGTATAAGTTGATTGCCTGAAATAATGACAATGGAAAGACATTGTATAAGCATCAAATTTCATTGTGTTCAACAATTCCACTACATCCCTTTATTATGCTCTGCAATAAGGCTTGTAATGCATGAGAATTGCATCTGTGTCCAAATTTGAGGAGTGTTTTTCAGGAATAAAGCATGTATGATGTGGAAAAACATCAAGAACACCCAAAAAAAGGAGCAGACTGAAGCATGGCACTTAATGTTTCCCATGCAAAGCACGAAATAAAAGCACTGAAATAACTGTTTGTCAAGATAATGGACTAATTATATTATGTAGGGTTTGTTCACTTGTTGCCAACACCAATTCAATTAACTTCCATCTAACAGGCCAACAGACATGGGAATCAAGCTCTACAAAGTTGCTAGCTGAAAAATACTGAAATCATATAATGATTGTAGTTAAAACTTTAACAAAAAATTAATCTATGCAATATTTAAAGTGCAACAAAGTGATCTACTTTATAAACTATTTAACAACCAAACTAAGAATGATAGACACAACAGGATAATTTGATTAGGCTGATAATAAAGGCCTTTCTTTGGAATAAAATGATAAAATGAAAACAAGACATTAGTGAAGAAATTTAAAATAAGATTCCACTACATGTAGCTACTACATCCAGAACAACACTGGGATGGAAGAAGATCTGTTCTTCCCAATTGCTTCACATAAAAAAGCTATGACAAACCAATATTCTCATTTTAAAATTTCATACTTTCAAAAAGCTTAATCTTACACGGACAAAGTACTTTAACGAAAAGAATAGTGCATCCCCTAAATCCATCCTCCTAATTACTCAACAAAGTATTAAATACTTTTTATGTTTACATGACTATAAATGCACGTACATTTTCATTTAACAATTTATTAAGAATTACGAGGACATATCATTACTCTAATGAAAAAGGCACATTAATACTTACATTTTTTCTAGAAAAAATTTGCAAGCAATTATCATATATAAATGGACTGCATTCAAAAGAACGGTCAACAGAACACCACCACCCTAAAAAAAGTATATATATCAGCATACTAACCTCTTCCATTCTGTTCTCTCGAAATGCCGCATTCCCATTCTTCACAAGCTCGTACACATAATGAAGTGTGTGTGTGTCCCATGACAAATCTTCTGATCCTTTTTCCTGCAACCCAATCAAAGTGCGGTGTTCACATCCCAATGTTAGATTCTTGACAAAAACATCAATCTGTTAAAATTATAAATTTAATTCATCTGTTTTGAATGTTTGATACATAAGAGGACCATGCTACCCAATGCCAAATGAGGCCATGGTCCTGTTTGGATAAATTTCTCCATAAGCATTTACAAAAGAAGAAAATAAGAAAGTAAAATTAATCGAGTTTCTCACGGGAGTTAAAATCAACTTATGCACTTCAACTTTTATAGAAGTTCTCCCATTTAACCTCTCACTTAATTCAATTTACCTTCGTATTTACTACTCCCTACAAGTACTCAATCCAAACAGGCCAATGTCAAACAAAGAGGACAAATATCCCCTTTGCTTATCATAAAGTTGTATTCAAATCAAAACCCAGCCAAGACCACACACCAAGAATGTGAGAAAGGAACCAGTGTTTTTGAAACAGAAAAATCAAGCCATTAATAAGGACAATCAGAAAAACTTGCACAGTACTCTTTAAATCATAACTCAGGGATACAAAAAAAATCACAGACAAGGGCAGAAAAAAATAAAACTGAATCGCATTTTGAGTGTCTTTTTATTGTCCTCGGATTCACCACCTAAGAATTTAAGTGTTAAAGGGAAAAAAAGTAAACTGCGGTAACAAGAAGACTTGTCTTTTAGCATATTCTTCTCAGCAACTCGACACGAAAAAGAAGAAAGAAGCAAACGAAAGAAACAAGTTCGAAAAAGAAAAAGAAAAAAAAAAAAAAAAAAATGAGAACAGCTACACAGTGCAGTAAAAACAAGCACTAAACCAAAAAGTAAAAACCTTCACTCGCTTAACATCGATTTCCGAAAAAATAGCGATTGTTGAAACGCTAAAAAGTAAAAAGAAAAGAAAAAGCACGCATTGAACAAAAAAAACGCAAAAGAGAAGGCGAATTGCGCGTTCGGACAGTTTCGCTTGAAGGAAGGACATTCGGAAAACGTGACCTAAAAATAAAAAGTGAAAAGAAAAGCGCGATCGAAAGAAAATAAGTGTGATTGAAGAGAGAAGCAATGCGCGTGGGAGGAGAAAAAGACGGGGAAAGAGAGAGGACTAATAACTGACCAGAACGTAGTCGTCGACGTCGCGAAGGGTTTGGTCGAGGGAAGAGGGAGAAGGGGAAAGAGAAGAAGCCATTGGGATTTGATTTGGGAGAGTGTAAGAGAAGAGAGTGAGAAATGGAAAGAAAAAAAAGAAAGAGTTTTATGCTTTTATGTGTTTATGTTAAGATGAAGACGATGATGATTGGTTAGGGGCATCGTGTTCGAGCGTGGCTCCTTCGTTGCATACACGGACCAAAATCCACTACGTCTTGGCTCTTTTTCTTTCCTTTTGAATGTTGAAAATGAGAGAAGCAATGTATGTATAGTTGAGACTTGAGAGTCGAGACACTTGAGAATGAGGTATGTTTGTTTTCTTCTATTTTCTCGATGCGTTGTACGTGGAAATATATACACCCCTTGTTTGTGTTTGTGTTTGGATGTGCATTGCTTCTATCATTTTGACCCACGCCACGAGTCTACTCTTTGCATTTCTTATTGTGTTCCAGCCGAGCTGAGCTGAGCCACTAGGTCAATCCAGCCACTAGTCCCTCCCCTTTAACACAAATGGGTCATTTTAGGAATTAAATTCACATATTTTTAAGAAAATTTAAAACTAAAATAGTAGATCTTAAAAGTACAAACTCTAAAATCAAATTGTACTATAAATTTAAGGATCCAAAGCATATTTACCTAACGTTTGCCACACATCATGGCAAGATTTATATGTATCTATGAGATTAATTTATTTTGAAAGACAATGTTTAAAACTATTATTATTATTATTTTATCAATAATACTATTAAAGAGAGAGAAAATTAAAACAGAAAAATTATAATAAGAAATTAAGTAATAAGATAAATAAAACGTATAACTGAAAAATTATGAGAAAATATTTTTAATAGAATAAATATTAATGATGGAAAAATTAGATAAGAGATATGGAATTGAACTTGTTAGGTAGGGTGAAAATAAATGGAAAGAAAAATTAAATAAAAAGGTGTAGGTTTTATAACACTTCATTTCTTCTCAACTAGGTCGAAATTCAACAGTGACAAATGTTCTATAGATTTTTTTTATTGGTTAGAAATGGCCTAAAATTACTTGTTAGATATGTTTTTAGGATCATTTTATGCATTTACTTATGATTTAAAATCATCAAAAATATTTTTAAAAAAAAGAATAATAAATTTTAAAAAGGTTTCAATGTAATTTTTGTCCTTCTATTTTTAAAATTTGTTTTGATCTCTCTATTTTAAAATAGACATTTATTTATCTCATTTTCTAAATTCTGTAAATTTAGTCTCTGTATTTCAAAATAAAAATATTTAGTCTTCTAGTTTTTAAAAATTCATAATTTTGATCATTCCCTCAAATTAAAAGTGATTGATTGTTTAGATATTAATATTGATTATGACATAGATTAACAATGATTATCACTAAAGTTGAGTCATATTAAGTTAATTTCTTATTAATCAATACTTTTTAAATTTGATGGATGGATATGTTTAGGAATTTTACAAAAGTAAATAACTAAATATCTTTATTTTAAAATAAAATAACTAAAATTACAAAATTTAAAGAGTAAAAGAACTAAATATCTATATTTCAAAATATAAAAAATTACATATTTTTTAAAATAAGAAACTAAAATTACATTTAAACCTTTAAAAAAATTATAATCAATTTTCAATCCCTAACAATTGATTATCACTTTCAACAAGATTGTAATCTCTTTTTTTTCTCTCTATCTTCTCTTCCTTATTTCCTTCAACCTTTTTTTCTCTCCAATCAAAGTGACACTTAAAATATATGTATTTATATGTTTTGTAAATAAGTTTTTAGTTCTTTTAAAATTGAAAGATATCATCATTTAGTCTGAACCTAGGTTCTGTTGACTCAACCTACCTCAAGCCAAATAATAATAATATTCAATTTTTTATTTTTAAAATAATTTTTATGTCAAATTTTTGTCTTGCTTCAACTAATTGTAGACAAGTGTCTCATATGGCTCAACTTTTAAAAAATAAAAGAAAAATATAATTAATTTCTCAATATAAATTTATTGATGACTTAAGATTAGATTAGTTGATGTGGATAAAGAAATTTAACTCAAATAGAATATGTAAATTGAACTAACCTCTAATATTTTATTTTTTATTTTTATAAATAAATAAAAACTAATTGATGCAGGATTTATAAACACAACTTACTAAAAAAAGATTTATATGTGATTGTTATATGAGACTTTTTGATAATGTGACAAGTCAATATATTGTAAATATCATTATCACATCATAAGTTAATGTGATTATTTGACAATAATGACTAAAATAATAAAAGAAAACATATTTTGTAGAGACTAAAAGATTATTTAAGCAAAATAATAATAATAATAATAATAATAATAATAATAATAAAATTATTCCCTCTGTTTCAAAATAAATGTTATTCTAATTTTTTCATAGACCAAAAAAACTAATAAATAAATAAGAAAAATTAATAATTCTACAAACTAATCTTATCATTAATATTGTATTGAAAAGTTAGAGTGGCAGTTATTAGGGAAAAATTTATATTTTCCTATGAATTTAGAGTGAGAAATTTGATTTCTCATGATTGGTATTTATTTTAATAAATAACATTCCAAAAATGAAAATTACTTTGAAATGTTTTTAGTTAGATTTTTCACACAAAAAATTTCATGAAAAAGGTGAAAATCTATCTTTTTAAAGTTAATATTTTTTTGAAGGAGAATATAATATTTTTTGTTATAGTAAAATATTATATTATTTTTATTAAATAATTAAAGTAATCAATATAAAATATTATATAATTCTTTGATTTAAAAAAATTATATAAATATTCTTAATTTATAATTAAACAAAAAATTTATTCATATCTAATATTCATAATTCTTGGAATTCGTACGGCAGGAAATAACTCCTTTCTTACCAAAGGCTTCCAACATAACACTTATTAATTTGAAAGATTTATTTTTTCAAATATTATTCTTGTTATGGAAGGGAAATAGCAGTAAGTTTGACGCGCAATGTTTGGCACAGAAATGAGATTGATAAGTTCAAGGAAAGCGACTAGCTTAAATTTCAGTGGATGCGAAGGATACAGCGCAAGCCGTCGTCTATACTTTTTGACTTTGGAACGGCAACCGTCGAAGACGAGGGAAGCACTGCGTGACAAGCACCACACGACAACGTTTACCAAAAGGTAAAACAGAACGAATGACGACTTCATAATCACATAAACACCCTCACAATGTTCTTGTTTCGTTGCTTGATTCTCCTCCTCCTGTAACAATTAACAAACGGGCAATGGCAATGGAACCACTCTCCAACCAATCCCAGTATTATTTATCCATATTAATGAAATAAGAACATTTTTTTTAAGAATTATGAAACAACTACATTTCTTTTTGTTTTTAATACCGACACACTTAGACACTTATTCTAATATTTCTCGTTAGATTTTTAATTTTAAAAAAAAGTTATTGACTTAAACATTTAAATTGACACCTTTACATAACCTAAACACTTGTAAAAACATATAAAATTGATTTAAAAAGGTAAAATAGATATCAATTTAGATATTTTGTCATGGTTGTTAATTCAATATAATTTAAAAATAAGTTATATCGATATGATTTATGTATTATTCAAATTATGTAATGTCATATGACTTACATTATCATTAGACAATTCAGTATAATTTCTTATTTTTTGCAATTAAAGCCCAAGAATCTTTTTACGAATATGATATTTTTGTTTTTAATTTAATGTTTTATTAAAAGACACTTTTTTCTAATTAATTCATATTCTTCCTAATTCTAAACCTAGTCTTTCATTTTCTGCATATGATTAATTTTTTCCATTGTTGTAAAAAAGAAAACACTTTTCTGCATATGATCAAATTAATTATTTGTCATTATCAAAAAGGGAGAAATTGTTGATATTTGTTGAACCCCTAATGCATAAAAAGATTTATAAAGTTTTGATGATAACAAATAATAAATACCACATTATTAGATTTATTGCACTGATGATAATTTGATTTTTTGATATTTTGAAGTTACTGATCTTTTGAATTTATGAATATCAACATAATTGAGAAGATCATTTGAAGAATTCTGAATATTGATATCATTCCAGATGACATGGAATTAAGAAGATTTGTTTCTATTTATTTTTATTAAATGTTATGTAAGGAGATTAGAAGATTGATCTTGCCAAGATATTTGCCTTAAGATTGCATTGCATAATAAGAAAAAATATTTTTTAAGATTGCATTAAAAAATATGATAGAATATTTTTAAGATTGCATTGCATAATATAATAAAATATCTTTAAGATTGCATTGCATAATAAGATAAAATATTTTTAAGATTGCATTCAAAAATAGGATAAAATATTTTTTAAGATTGCATTGCATAATATAATAGAATATCTTTAGGATTGCATTGCATAATAAGATAAAATATTTTTTAAGATTGCATTCAAAAATAAGATAGAATATTTTTAAGATTATATTGCATAATATAATAGAATATCTTTAAGATTGCATTGCATAATATGATAAAACATTTTAGGATTGCATTAAAAAATTGGCTAAAATCATATGCTTAAATTAGTATAAATAGAAATATATTTTTGTGTTTAGAGTATGCATTCCATTCCAAATAATATTAGAGTTTTAGAGAGTTTATGTTTACATCATTGAGAGAATTGTTGTGAGATCATATAGAAGCGTTTGACAAGTCTGATTCTTCAACTCTTCATCAGGATTCAAAGGTATCTATTTGCTTAAGGAATAAAAGCGTAAACGTAACCATTTTATTGTATTCTTCTTCTTGACTTTGGAAGAGGTCACAGTTGGGAAATTAGGATACCAATTCTGTCTTTGTTCTTGGTGAATTGAGACGTGCGACTTCTGGCTAGGAAACAAGGATATCAGTCTGTCTCTATTCTTGGTGAATTGAGACGAGAGTTTTTTGCTGGGAAACAAGGATACCAGCTGGGATAATTGTTGTGTAAGGGTAGACTAGGAAATTAGAATACTAGGAACTCTTGTACACAAAATTATCATAGTGGAGTTGTCCATTAGATTAATTATCCAATTTGGATGCCATGGTTTTTTACCCAATTGGGTTTTCCACGTTAAAATTGATTGTGTCTTCTTTATCTCTTATCTTCATTTTATTGCTTTGAGTTTGATTTTAAATTATGAATTATTTTATAAAACTCAATTCACCCCCCTCTTGAGTTTATCTGGGACCAACAATTGGTACCAGAGTTGTGTTCTCTTTATTTTGCAGGTAACTCCTGAAGAGTAGATCTTAAGATGAACCCAATGGAGATAATAAGAGAATGCTACTCTACCCAAAGGCCTCCACTATTCGAGGGAAAGTACTACAATTACTGGAAGAATATAATGGAGATTTTCATTCAAGCAGAGAACTATCAAGTCTGGAAGGTGATTGAAAAAGTAGGCTTTCAGATCACAAAGATGAATGAAAAGGGAGAAAGAGTGCCAAAACTTGAGGACAAATATACTAATGAAAATTGGAAGAAGTTGGAATACAATGCTCAAGCCAAGAGAATTCTTCACTTTGGACTAAGGACACAAGAATACAACCGTGTGATGGGTTGTAAGACTGTCAAGCAAATGTGGAATCTTCTAGAGGTAACACATGAGGGTACAAACAAGGTAAAACAGTCTAAAATTGATCTCCTTATGCATCAATATGAATTGTTCTCTATGAAACCTAAAGAGTCTATTAGGGATATGATAACTCATTTTACTAACATAGTAAATGAGTTAAATGCTTTAGGCAGGGACATACAGGTTGAGGAGCAAGTAAGGAAAATTCTAAGGAGTCTCCCAAGATAGGACTGGATGTCCAAGGTCACTACTTTGCAAGAAAGCAAAGACTATAAGACTTTCAACCTTGAGCAATTGGTAGGATCCCTAATGGCATATGAGATGCAACTAGAGTCCCACAGGAAGGAAGATGTAAGATTGAAGGATAAAGGCATTGCTTTAAAAGCTCAATTAAAGGAAGTGAGTGATGACTCAGATGATGAGGAGGAGATTGCAATGCTTGTGCGGAAGTTCAAAAAACACTTAAAGAACCAAAAGTATAATGGAAGCACAAGCAATAAACAGGTAAAATCCAAAACTTTCTCTTCTTCAATAACTGTTTATAGTTGCTTTAGGTGTGGCAAAATAGGTCATAGGATTAAGGATTGTCCTGAAGTAGATCAAGAAAGGAGAAGAAGACTAAAGAGCATAAAAAGTATGAAAATAAGGAGTTCAAGAAAGCAATGATGACTGCTTGGAGTGATTCTGATTCAAAGGAAGAAGGCTATGAAAATAGTGAAGTTGAGGCCAACATTTGTCTTATGGCTGGAACTGACTCAGAAGGTGAAGACACTGAGGTAAATTTTCTTGAGCTGAGATCTTCCATGCATTTGTTAACAAAGAAGCATTTATTGAAAGTGTTAGACTTTGTAATAAATGAGTATCTAAAAATACGTGAATATAATAATGAGTTGATTGATGACTTTGGTGAATTAAAGAATGAGCTTAAGAAATTCTCTAAGGCCAATAAAGAATTGAGAAAAATAAACGAGAGCCTAAAGAAGGAAATCACTAGCCTTAAGAATATCGCTTCTGAACTTGAAAACGAAAATACTTATCTGGTTGTTAAATTGAAAGAGCATAAGAAAGAGGAATGTGTGATAATTTGTGATGCTCTATTGGAAGAAAAAATGAATGTCATGTACTAAGTGAATGAACAGATATACTATGAATGCGCTATGAATGAATGATATTCAACTTTATTTACTAATGATTTTCAACTATTCCCTAGCCTTGCTAAGCTATGACTAGAATCAATAACTCACAACAATCTACCATAACATGACATTCAAACCTTTTTCCCCCTTTTGGCATCATCGAAAAGATTAAAACAAATAATCATGATAGAGAGAATGGTTATAAACCTTAGCAGGAATAAGGATACATGGAGAGAACAACATGAATAGAGCTGACAATGAAGAACAAGAAAGTGATAAAGATGAAAGGTTGCAAAGAAATTAGCATTCTAAAGCACATGCCTTAACATTGCAATAAATTGCATTTTCGCTCATATTTAGGATCACTCAATGTTCTTATTCTCCATGCTTTTCATAAGCTTGTACATCATGACTGCTCTTCACTCTTAATGTAAAAATATTTCATAAGCCACTAAATCAATAGGTCTTTATAAGCTTGTAACGTACAAGGTGGATAAGAAACAAACAAAGAATAAGGTGAGATAAAAAAAACAAATAAGTATAGTACTGATATGCATAGTTTCCTACTTTCCTCTCCACTTAATACTTTCAACATGTTTTTTTTTAAATCAAGATAATTGCTTCAACTTTGTTTTTCTTTCCACTATCATTCTCCCTTTTTCTTTTTCAACCAGACACCTCATGACACTTGCTTTAAAAACTATGCATACCCACACCTAAAAGGGATTTTTTAATCAAAACATAAAGGGTTGCATTTTGTAATTTATCAATAAAAATCAGAGTTAAGGCTCAAATAGGGTGACTAGGGATACAAAATACCGAAAGGGTTAACTTGAAAGGCTCAAACGACCAAAAATGACCTATATCATTTTCAGTAAACTTATGAAACATCTTAACCAATGAGTCTTGAGCTTCAATCATACAAGTTCTAGGTTGTCTGTCTCACAGAGAAAACACACATACACATTATCCCTCACAACGAAGCAAATTCACTACAATATCAAAGCATGCACTTTAGAATTAATAACACAAGAAGGTATATGAAGTGAACAATGTAACAGAGATAGGTGAATATGGAAGTGAGAGAAACAAGATAGTCCAACAAATATCATGAATGTCCATTCTTTTCTAAACTAGTCAATCATTGGGAAAAAGAAATTTGAACATATTAGTTTTGATTTATCAACCCTAGCTCTAGTCTTAATTTTTCAAATCTCTCATGGCTTAGGGGTTTAGTGAAAATATCAGCAACCTGATGTTCAATATCACATAACTTAAGTTCAATTAAACTAGTTTCTGCACAATCTCTAAGAAAATGATGATTGATATGAATATGCTCGGTCCTAAAATGCAGCACATGATCTTTAGAAATGCAAATGGCACTAGTATTATCACAAAAAATAGGCATACAACCTATATTAATGCCAAAGTCAGAAAGTTGTTTCCTGACCCACAATAGTCGTGTGCAACACAAAGCTACTGCTACATACAATGCTTCAGTTGTGAATAAAGCCACTGAGTTCTGCTTTTTAGATCCCCATGACACTAAACATGAACCGATAAATTGCGTCATCCCAGAAGTGTTTTTCCTACCAACTAAGTCACCTGCAAAGTCATCATCACTAAAAGCAAACAAATCAAAGTTAGCTCCTCTAGGATACCATAAGCTCAAATCACTTGTCCCTTTTAAATATCTTAAGATCCTTTTTACAGCTTTTAGGTGGGATTCTTTTGGATTACTCTGAAATCTAGCACATAATCCTACACTAAAAACTATATCAGGCCTACTTGCAGTTAAGTACTGTAAAGAGCCTATCATACCTCTATACATAGTAACATCTACACTCTTACCATCCTTGTCTTCATGAATTCTGTCACTTGTAGCCATATGAGTGTAATATGTCCTTGAAGACTCCAATCCATATTTTTTGAGAAGTTCTCTAAGATACTTCTACTCATGAATCCAAGTTCCTCCTTCACTTTGAACTATCATGCTCTTGAAGCTTGCTTCAATCCATACAAAGCTTTGTCCAACTTGTAGACATAATCTCCAATGGTGGGATCCTCAAATCCAAGTGGTTGCTCAACAAATACTTCCTCTTACAACAAACCATTCAAAAATGTAGTCTTCACATCCATCTGATATAGCTTGAAGCCCATGTAGGATGCAAAAGCAATGAGAATTCTGATAGCTTCCATCCTTGCCGCTGGTGCGAAGGTCTCTCCATTATCAATACCTTCCTATTGTATGTTTTATTTGATAATTGTTGTTTTGAGTGCCCTTGCCTTGGTATGCGTGTTAATGGATGTTAGTTGTCCTTGTTGACTTGCGGTTGCTGTGTTTACACGAAAGACAAACCTATTCTGTCAACTGGGTACTTAAGCACAGGGATGTGCAGTGGAAGCGTGTTTTTCTCCTATTCTTCTCCTTTGCGCTTTCTCTCTAAGCTTACCCACACCCAGAAACCTTTCATCCTCAACCCTTCTGTGTCACCTTCAACTCGAAAACCACCATAGTTGCCACGAAATCCCGACGTTAAGAAGGACCTCGAGGCCGGAGCAGAAGTTTAGGATGACCTATCGCGTAGCTGCAGAACGAACTCCTGGTTAGGTAAGGGGAGTTTATTATGTTTGATAACAACTTTAAATAACATGGTTGAGGGCCAGGGAGTCCAACCATGACGATGACTGCATGTCCCTGTGTGTGTGGTTTTCCAGGAAAGCTATGTTTGTCCTTATTGAATGGGACGTGATACGCTTTACGTTCATTGATTGGTGTTTGTGTTGATGTTAAATGATGTTCTGGTGTGTTGTTTGATGGTGTTCTTGAAGGGGGAGTTGATGTTGTAAGAACTCCCCGTGCATGTGAGTGAAGTTGGCATTTTGATGCTGAAAAACTCCCAAGACACTATGAAGTAGTGTTCGTGGAGGTGTCGGGTACCAGGATGGGTATGCCGAGCTGAGCTGTTGCGTAACATGCATGTGTGTATGCAGGACGTGACTCTTAATCTTTGTTGGCGGACGTTTGTATACCGAGTTTCTTACCCAGGGTTGTTTCCTTAAAGCTGCTAGGGCTCGCTCCCTTTCTTTAGATATATCGGGTTCCTTACCTGGGGTGAAACTTTAGAGCTGTTGAGCTCAAGTTACTTCGAGAGAGAGAGAGAGCTACCGAGTTCCCTAACTCGGATGAACTCGTGCTTCATCGGGAAAAAGCCATCGGATTCTCTATTCAGTGAACTTGTGTCCTTTCTTCTAGAATGATCGGGTCCTTTATCCGGGGCCGTCTCTTTAAAGCTATCAAGCTCATTTCCATTGCTTCGAGATGCCGGGTTCCTCACCCGGGATGGACTATTCTCTTTAGAATTGCTAAGTTCAAGCCTTTTCTTTGTGAGCCACCGGGTTTCCGTACTCGGTAGAGCTCATATATTTTCTTTGTGAGATACCGGGTTTCCTTACCCGGACAACCTTGTGTAGGTTGGTGATATTAATCCAATCCCAAGTCTTGCAAGCACTATCTATCATAATCGATTACAACGCTTATGTAATCGATTGCATAGTGCTGAGTCCGTCCTTGGTATTTTATAGAAATCCAGGAACCCCTTTAACCGCCTTCGACCGACCTCTTCCGACCTCGTTCGCTCTCATCCACCTTTGTCTTCCCTTGTCCAACCTTTACCCCTTTAACCGCCTTTTGACCGACCTTGTCCGATCTTTACCGACCTTGACCGACCTTGTCCGCCCTCGTCCGACCTTGTTCGGATTCTTACCTCAAGTTATTATATCTAGGTGCCAACCCAGACACCTAATACTTCACACCAGCTCACTTGTTTGTGGTGTTTGTGAATGACATGTAAGAGACGTATGTGTTTATGTTGATAATAGTTGAGATCGGCCTATGTGATGATTTGAGATAATGATGTATGCATTGATACCATGGGGAGTGCATGGCAGTATCCTATCCAGGACGAGTTGTTCCCGGGCTGGGCCATGCATTGATGGTGCCCATGGTGATCTGAATACGGGTGGATGTACATAGATATCCACGGGGGTGTATGGAAGTATCCTAGCCAGGGCGAGTTGTTCCCGGGCCGGGCCATACATTAATGAAGCCATGGTGATATGATATGTATAGACACGTGAGATACCGAGATCGGGCGGTTAACCTTGCAAGGACTACGGTCAGTGCATCGATGAGCCCATGTTGGGGCGGCCATCGTCTGGGGCAGTACGTATGTATATGGGGGTGCATGGCAGTATCCTAGCCAGGACGGATTTGTTCCCGGGCCGAGCCATGCATTGATGGAGCCCATGCGACATACTACATTTGCACGACGGAAATAAGATGATGGCTATAGGGTCCTAGAGTACTGGGGGGCCACGTCTGTTAGGAACTCCTTCTGACACCCAGGGCTGATCACCACTGGGGGGAGAGCGACATATGCACGATAGAGTGACCCTGACAAGCTACTACATCATTTGTATGTCGAGATGGACTATTTTCGTGATGGTACCACATTGCATGATGAGAGTTGAATCAGGAGCATGCATCATGCTAGACATTATAAATTGACTTAAGGAATGTTTTTGGATGCCCGTGTGTGTTAGTTGCGTGATGAAATGTTTGAATATTGTGATGATATGGTGATGTCCGGATTGATTTCCCTAATTGATGTTATTTATTGTTTGTTATTTAATATGATGAACTCACCTTTGCTTTGTTGTACCTGATGGTTTGGTACCTATGATGATCACGAACCGGGTTCGTGTGAGCAAATGGGTAGCAGTACGTGCTTGGGGAGATGATCATCTCTTGGTTGGAGCCGCCAGATGGTCGGGATGTCGATGGACTAGATCCCGGCAGGAGTTGTATTTTGCTAATTACACCCTGATGTTTAATTTCTTATTCCTTTTGTAAAACACGTAATACATTTTGGGCATAGTGTTTGTACCTACAAATAAACTATGTTTCATATATATATGACTCGAGATGTCTGTTATGTATTTTATTCACGTGTTTACCTTATGATGATGAGGGTGAGCCCTGACATAGCGGTAAAGTTGTGTCTTGGTGACCTGTTGGTCATGGGTTCGAATCCAGAAACAGCCTTTTTACATATGCAAGGGTAAGGTTGCGTACAATATCCCTCCCCCTTACCTGCGCATAGCGTGGAGCCTCTGGGCAATGGGGTTACGTGGTTTACCTTATGATGATGGTCATTACGTGCTCGAAGAAAAACTTACCATTGTTTTTATAATCAAATTAAAAGAGTTTTCATTTAAAACATGTTAATGGTGTGATTACTAGTTAGTGTTACAGTAGCGACGTGGCGAGTCGTTACATAGTTTGTACTCCCTTTTTTATATCACTAATAATCATGTCTACTGGGTGTGAGCTTTGGTGCTTCCACTTTCTGAATTGAAATTCCTAACTTGGATTCATCACAAGCTCATCAGTTGTTTATTCATTTACTTCTTCTTGATTAATAATAAGCTCAGGGGGTTCCTATTCTCTAGTGTTTGCATATCCTAATCCTTTGTGATCAGCTGCTCCAATCCCTAAGTCATCTTCCTTATCTTTGTTGTGCTTTAATCCTGTAGGTGATCTCATCAAACCTATATCAAAATCATCAGAATTCTGCACAACTTTATCAAGCACATTAGACTCATCAAATATGACATGAATACTTTCCTCAACACACATAGTTCTTTTATTATATACTCTATAAGCCTTACTCTTTGAAGAGTATCCTAGGAACACACCCTCATCACTACGTGCATCAAATTTACCTAAATTATCCTTACGATTATTGTGCACAAAACACTTACAACCGAAGGTTCTCAAGTGCATTAGTGAAGGCTTTCTTCCTTTGAGTAGCTCATAAGGAGTCCTTTTCAACAAGATGTCCTTTTCAGCATGGTTCATGTCATCTCCTCTAATGTTCTATTTTTCCTTTCTACCACTCCATTATGTTGTGGAGTCCTAGGACCTAAAAAGTTGTGGTTAATACCATGCTTCCTGCTTACCTCTTGCACATGCATCACATATCTTATCATTTGGAACTTTTATTGATGGAAGACCATCAACTAGTTCATATGAGTTCAGCTTCTTGATGGTATTCAAGCTAGCATGTCCTAAACTTTTATGCTACAACAATGGGTCATTATCTAAATCAAACAAGTGAGAGAAACATTTGGCAAACAATTCAAATAAACCTAATAAGTGTTTCTAATTCTTTTACCCTCTAGAATTACTTCATTTGAATCCATTATAGTTACTAAGCATTTATCAGAAGTAAACTCAACTTTGTTACCTTTATCACAAAATTGAGAAATGCTTAATAAATCATGCTTAAGACCCTTAACATAAAACACATTATCTATGGAGTGTGATGGTGACTTACCAACCTTACCTACGCCCATAATTTTCCTTTTTTTATTGTCACCAAAGGTCACACTTCCACCTTCAAAAGGTTTGAGTGAGAGAAATTTTATTTTGTCTCCTGTCATGTGCTTGGAACAACCATTATCAAGGTATCATGAGTTGTTCCCCCTCACTCCAACCTGCAGTCACAAATCAATGATTAGTTTTGGGAACCTAGTCTAGCTTAGGTCCCTTCTTCTTCTCAACAAAGTTAGAAAACTCATCTTTTCTAACCCAAACTTGTTTTACTTTGCATGTAGAAATAGAGTTATTCTTAACATATGTGACATTCTTTTCAATAGATTTTATCCTATTCTTGCATTCGAATTTAAGATGTCCTACCTTTCCACAATGATAACACACCCTTTTCTCATACAAGTCCACATGCTTAGTTTTTGTTTTCTAGGTAGATTTCTTATTACCTTTAAAGCCTAACTCATGCCTAGATGTGTTACAATTCTTATTCAACCAGTCAATAGCATTGTGTCTATCTACCTTGAGAGTCCTAAGGGCAGACTCTAGCTTATTTTGGAGGTCATTATTCTCTTTAGTCAATTTTTCTACCTCACCCTCCAACTTTTCAATTTTTTCTTCCAATAGAGCATCACAAATTGTCACACATTCCTCTTTCTTATGCTCTTTCAATTTAACAACCAGAGAAGCATTTTTGTTTTCAAGTTCAATGCAATAAATCTAATAATGTGCCTTCTACCTAACTACCAACCGTGGTTGCAAAATAGCCTAAATTATTTAAACAAAACATGTTACCAAATCAACACAAATACCAAAATAAAATACTTAAACTTCCAATATAGTGCCTAGAATATTAAATACCCAATTAAGTTAGGAGGCAAGAAGACATTTCTTTTTTCTCTTCAAATTCTGTTAATTTATAGCTGCTTCTACAATTGTGATCAATGGCTAGGTAGGAGGCAGAGAGTAGGAAGTGATGCGTGGAAAGTACTATTCTACTTGACGATAGTGGAAAAGATTGATACACAATGAAGGGAAGACTAAGTTTAGAATTAAGAAAAATAAGAATTAATTAGGGATAAAAGTATCTTTTAATAAAAATAAAAATATCATATTTGCAAAAAAAATATTGAATTTTAATCGCAAAAAATGAAAAATTAAATTGAATTGTTTGATGTAATAATGTAAATCATGTGACATTACATAATTGGATAATGCATTAGTCGTACAGATATGACTTATTTTTAAATCACACCAAAACAATAATTATAAATATTTCATTTTACTGAGGTCTTTATCTATATATGTGTATGTGATGTCTTGTATCTTATATTTTAGACATTAATTATGTTAGAATATCCATGTGTGATATCATATCAAAATCCTACTTCATAGATTATATAAAAAGCTATCTCTAATAACTAATAACCCAAAAGTTGAAGTAGAAAAACCATGGATAGGATGGGACCATGGGTTCTTCTTATGCATTGTGGACCAAATGTGGGCACATATTATCCGTTATGATTTGTACTAATTGGACCATATTCATTTGATACTGTCCACATTTTTCTCTAATTTTGGAGGAGGGATTGGATAAGCTTGTGCAAAAGGGAGAGTGATTAATTTCTAGTGTACCATTACCAACAACCAGATAAGGGCATTAATGATGATGATGCGTGTGCCATTGAGTCAATTACGAAAATAACTCCATATACATGTAGTTTTCATGTCAGATTATAGTAATTAATTAAGAATATGTCTAATAAATAATAGAAAATAATGATGTACTATGTAAAATAATTTCTACAATCATCTAATTACAAATCATCATCCACATGATTTTAAATATAACTTTATATAGAGTTAGAGTTATTATGACCTTTGTTTTTAAAAGAATAATTGTAATTAGTCTTTATAAAATGAGTAGATTTTTATTTTGATTATTCTTAAAATAAGTTTTTATCTTTAAAAAACATGAAATCATTATTTGTTGTTTCTATTATCACATGTCACTTATTAATTGTTTATGTATTTATATTTGTGACCCTTTCGGATGACACTAACCAATGTGTGTATTTCTATTTTGGTGTGTGACACCTTTAAAAAAACATCTAGAAGCATTATAAAAAAACATCTAGATCCACAAAATGGAAATTATTTATCCACCTTAAAATAAATTATAGAAATCAAGAATAGTGGTTTTAAATTTTGAATGGTGAAAGTGTAAGATATTTTTCCCCACAAAAACTAAAATCAAAATCACTCATTTTATTATAAGGACCAAAATCAAAACTTGCTCAATTTATAAGGATTAAAAATATATTTAAGTTAAATATTTTATAATATTCTTACTTATTTATTGAAAAAGTATTAAGTATTTTTAATAGATTAAATATATTTTTTATTTTCTTTCATTTTTTTAATAAAATATTAAAGGTTATCGTAGGAAAATACAATATTATTATTTTAAATATAGTTTAATTAGTTATTACATGATGGACATTGATTAAGATGTTAAAAATATAAAGTTTTTATTAAAAGCATAAAAATTTTATATTATTAATATAACAAATATTGTAATTTAAAAAAAATACAAAAAAAATATGTTTTCCTTGATCAATATTCTTGAAACAATAATTCTTAAAATCATTTTAAAATAATATATAAGAGTGTTAATTAACACTTTAAAAATTGTCTTACCAATAAAACCCTAAAAAAGGACTGTATTTGATATGCATATTGATTGTGTGGAGACGAAGCTGGCAATCTGAAAATGCTCATAAACTACTTAATAAATAAAGTGTTTTTATTAAGGGGGCTAAATTCATTTTGAGTAAGGTGTGTTAGTTATTGTAATATTTATTTTGATTCTTACAAATAAAAAATATTTTTTTTGTTAAATAAATGTTATTCTCAATTTTTCCATCATTTTTTCTTCAAAATATATTTTTTTACTAATTTATACTTATTATATTTTTTTAGAGTATTTTTGGCTTTAAAACTCCATGTCTGCCCCTCAATAATGTCCTGGGGACATTTTTGTCCTTTTACTTACTTTCTCGATTAACTCTAAAAAAAACTCCACAATTATTATTAATTATTCTAAGCATGTTTATGATTCAAAAATGATTTTAAAACTGTCCTAATTACCAGTTTGTCTTTTCACGCAATTTTAATCTAAACTAGATAGGATTTATTGAATCGAACGTAATTGTGGGCATTAGAATTTTGACATTCTCATCCAGTTTTCCAAAATAAAATATAAAATAATAGCAAAATAGTTCAATGGCTACATGTAGGGGTATTACACCTCACGCTCAGGACTAGATAATTACAAATGATCCGATGATAAAATAATCCAACGATTCAATAATAATAGCGGCCTATCATATAAAAAATTTAGGGTTGCATATTATTTAGAGTAAATTATATTCTTACCCCTTATGTTTTGTTTAAATTTCATTCGATACCCTTCCTTTTTTACACTCTACTAAAAATCCTTAATTGTTTATCTCACATTACATCAGACCCCTCTGTCTTGAACACCGTTTAATAATTTAACAAAAATTAGACACATGTTGGTCACATGACTTTTAATGAAATTTTATTTATAAAATACCCTCATCTTCATCCTCTCAACCTAAATTTTTTTTAATACTCTTGCTTCTTTTTTATTTTTTCTGTAATTGGATGTAAACCCAACTTTTTATTGGATGTGAATCCACTTTGTTGGTACGCAGTGTTAACACCCTTCCTTTTATCCTTTGTTTTACTAACATACATATGAACTGAATTTTGATTCTCAGCAAACATTTTCAGCACATCATGATCAATCTTAAGGAGAAGAATTTTACCACTAGCAGTAGAACAAAACCACAAAATAAAAGGGTGACATGGTGACAAGTCTAAATCATTAGTAATGTTGCTCACACAGTCATGTGCGTTGAACATTCCAAACTTATCAGGATCAACATTGCATATCTCACTTGGTTCACCTAGTTGGTCCGTAAAGTGGATCAAAATATCCACGTTGCCTAGTTCAGGATCCATGCATTCCAGTTCATCCATCGTGTTCCTGTGGTCCAAAACATCAACATTATTTTAATCAACAATAATAAACAAATGATTTTAAAAATCATAAGTGGTACCAAACTGGTCCCCCATTGAAACCCCATTCAGAAATAGATAACAATAAACAATCAAAATTAAATAAATAATCTTAAAAAGTAACCTATAAATAAGGTTCAGTGGTCTCTCACAAATGGAGAAACAAAGCGCTCGTGAACGTCAAAGACAAACGGATGCGCTCGTGAACGTCACGAATTGGAAGAGGAACAATGGAGAACTCGGGAACTGGAAGATGAACAGTGAAGAATTTGCGAACTGGAAGATGAGCGGTGAAGAACTCGTGAACAGTGAAGAGGAAGAATGTCGTGAGAGAAAGAGGAATTCGTACCCCTAAACGCTGAAGAAAAACTCGCCAACAAGAGGAAGATGACCAGTACTCGCGAAGGGTGAAGATGAATGAAACGTGAATTCTAAATTTTGAAACTAATTGGGAGGGGATAATTTGGGTTTTACAATTAAAATGTGAGAGAAATTTTGTATGCTCACATATTTTAATTGACGTTAGTTAACTGCATTACTAGAGGGGGGTAAAAGTAATGTACAAAAAGGGAGGAGTATCGGGTGAAATTTGAACAAAACACAAGAAGTACAAATATAATTTAATTCCAAAATTTATTGGTGAAGATTGTCCTCTATTCATATATTTTATTTTGTCATATCATTAATTTATATAAAATCTTCAACACCTTAGATGTAGACAAATTTGTACATATAAATAGAGGGATCACATATAAAATAAACACTTGGTTCAACTATGGTGAACAAATTATTTTAAAACATAAAGTTAATTTTAGTCATTGTTGAAAAAATCAATTGTCAATAATATATATATATATATATGTATTATTTTCTAAGAATTGATAGTTTTTTGAACTATAAATGTAAAATATTTTTAATTAATAAAATCTTTATAAAAAAATTGTTTGATTATCTTTAATCAATTTTTTTGTCCAATCATATTTTTTTCTTTGAGATTTTGCTTAATGATTTGAACTTGGTTCAACTCAAACTAACATAGTAGAAGATAGTTTTGTATACTTATAATCCAAAAAAAAGAAAAGGAAATGAAGTCACATATAATGGTTTTTTTACCGATAGAGGGCAAAAAATATTATAATTATGGGGGCAAAAAATTTAAAAATTCCCGTTTGAGAGTAAGTCGTGCCATGTGTCACGATCTTTATTTTTTTCCTTTTTTAGTTGAAGTCATACCATTATTTACAACTTTCACTACTCTTTTTTTTTTTATTTCCGTGAAAGCCATCTTTTTG
Organism: Glycine latifolia; assembly: GCA_013407115.1. NCBI lineage: Eukaryota > Viridiplantae > Streptophyta > Magnoliopsida > Fabales > Fabaceae > Glycine > Glycine latifolia. The sequence continues at coordinate 19,861,252 of CM023946.1, read as the reverse complement.
CAACATGCATTCAAAAGTCATAATTTTTTATTTTTTGAATAAATTATTTTTGTTTATTTTTTAAAAAAACTGTGTTCAAAAGTCATAAATATATATACGACTTTACTTTTTTTGAACTTTTTTATTTAGTTTTGTTATTTTTTAAAGTATTTAATTTTTTTTTTATTTTTTTGTTAACTTAGTTCAAAAGTCGTGATTATATTCATGACTTCAAAGTCGTAAATATAATTCCAAATTTATTTTTTATTTATTTTGGATTTTTTGGTTTTGTTTTCATTGCTTAATTTTTGTTTATTTAAATCAGTTATTTTATATATATATATATATATATATATATATATATATATATATATATATAT
>CM023946.1:19840531-19860883 GCA_013407115.1 Glycine latifolia | reverse complement strand
AAATGTGGGTTACGTAAACCCATTGGTTTTATTAATTTCATTTATTTTGTTTGTTTAATATTTGTGTTATTTGAATTTGTTACATTATAATTTAGTTTTAAGGTTATTTAAAAAATTAATATTTTGTTTAATTTAATTATTTAAAAAAGCAAATAATTTTAAATATTGTAATTTGGTTTAATATTTAGTATGTAATCTCAACCTTCTTTTATTAAATATATATGAAATTAATGTTATAATTACTTTATATTATGTATATTTATTTAATTAAGTTTTTATAATTTGTTAGTAATTTTAAATTTTAAATTTTAAAATACTTAAAATATTATGATATTAATATTTGCTTGTAATACATGAAATAAGTTATATTTAATTTGTTTTTTTAAGTAATTTTTACAAATATAATTATTTTAATTAATCATTTGGCACAATAATGGTAATTTAATTTTGTAAGAGTAGTTGTAAAATTAACACAAGATATAATTTGAAAGACTTATATTTATGAAATAAAATTCAAATTAATTACACAGTCATTAAAGGAAAAAAATTTAATAATGAGATGATGTTTCACAACGAATTCTTCTAGATAAGCGTCGAGGTCTTTCATCTTGTCGAGTTAGATTTGTTTCTGGGTTTGTTCTTCTTGTTCTGGCACCTCTTCCCCTTGTTCTAGGATGATCACGTGTGTGTTTGTTGTTGTTGAGGAACATCATGATCATCGTGGCCATCATCATCATCATCATCATCATCGTCGTTGTCGTCATCATCATTATTGGTTGTATTATTTTGATCATCATCATTCTCACCATCCTCATTACCCATGTCATGCATTTGAGTAGGTAATGACGGACGATAAAAAGATGTCGATGCTGATGGGTTATATGCTGATGACAGAGTGTTAAAGGTGATACCAAACCTCTGTAAGTGTCCTTCAAAAATATTCAATGTAGAAGGAACTTAGAATAAATGCTAAGGTACATACGATGAGAACCCAAATTATTGTGAACTTTGTTCACAATCTTGAGACATGTATCCAGAGAAACCCACTGGTTGATAAAAATGTTGTGCATGTGATTGATGATAGTGGGGCATAAATCTAGAAAAATGCACTGGAGGTACATTCGGGTTAGCATGTGATTGATGGTGGTAATGGCCAGCACGAGACGGTAAATAAAGATTTTTGAAGTTAAAAATATATAATCATTAATAATAGCAATAAGTAATTTATACAAATAACAAGACTAAATTTACCTCATTAAGGGGTGTCCCGTCACGGGATATATATTGTCTAGTTCGACGTATATACCATTGCATGTATTTTGTATTTTCATGCAAAATACTCTGATCCATTTCACCTTGAACAAGAAAATCATTCCAATCATTGTATGCACGAATCCAGCAATGATTGATAATAAGGCCAAAAAATGTATGTTTTGCCTCTCATATCTATGTGTGGAGTTTGTTTGGGTTTGGTGGGTCACGTGGAATATTTTGTCTCATTCCAAATTGTCTTATGACCCTATCTATTGGGTGCCATTCCACAATTGCGTAACATATGAGAGAGACTTTTGCACGAATAATCATAGATATGTCTACACTATTAATTAATGACCTTATTTCGGGGGTGTCATACGGTGTCCACAAGAACTGCAACACATATATTATTGTTGTCACATATTTGTACACTAATAGCAAATGTAAAAAATTACTTAATAAATATGAAGATTAAGAAATGAACCTCATTTATGTGTAGTCTATCAAAAATGTCGTGTATCAATCTAACTGAGTTGGTGGATATGTTTGTTTGTGTCATAGGACGAGACCACCTTCGTGTAAGCGAAAATCCAAGGCCTTGCGGAACTTCTTCGTTCGATAGGGCAAGTATATATGGCAATACATCTAATCCGGTCCCACGTCCATGATTGCAGTAGCAACAAACATTCACCTATTTCAGTTTGTGAAGGTTTAACAGTCTAATTTTGTGATTGAAATAAAGAAGCTAATATTGTTGCACCCTAACTATAGGTAGCTGCCTCAGTCAAGTTGGCTAACAACAAAAGATACATAAAATGCACGTGTACTCCAGATGTGTTTGGCATTAAACAACCGCCTATGAACATCATTATATGAGCTCTGACATGTTGTGCAATGACAAACCCATCAGCATCAACAGGAAGGTTTTGAAAATTTTGGCGCAACCATGCTAGATAAATAGTTTTGCTCTTAATATACTTATCAGGAGGAGTGTCCCCTAATAAGGTCTGACATGCTTCATGAACATCACCAAGACTGAGTTCGGTTACTGCCACCCCATCTATTTTCAGGCCTAATTGAAGGGCAACATCTCGTAACATGATGGTTGCCTCTCCATACGGAAAATGGAATGTGTGCGTTTCGGTTCTCTATCGTTCCACCAATGCCCTTACCAAATGGTGGTTAATTTCTACTTGTTTGATAGCCATCATATGACCAAAGTCAGCTACATGTATGGCATTCTTAACATGGTTGTCTATTTGATCGTAGTGTGTCATACCCCAGACAGAATGAAACCTTGGACGAAGTAATCACTCCTCGCCTTCCCATATTAAGTTTGAAATATGACTGTCTTGGAACCACAACAACGACCTATCAATAGGCCCTGGTTGTGTATTTGTCATTCTATAAATTTAGCGTAGCAAGAGAAACTAATATGAATAGAAAGGTGGGTTGTGAGGAAATTTGAAATAAGCTTCACGAAGTGATGTTGCAGGGAAAAAAATAACATGAAGCTTGAAATTTATAAGTGCTACTAATTTGGCCTAGCATGTGACATTCATTACATAATAATTTTTTATCACTATTGGTTTGTATACCCTATGTCACATGGCATGCATTACATTAAAGGCCAACAACAAAACAAAACACGTTTTCAAGTCATTTTTCTTTTTCCTTAGTTGCATATGACACCACTGTAGTACATTAATAATGGCCTATCATTTAAGTTCACGTGAAAATGAATGTTTTGGAATGCCTTTGGACTTTATTGAAGGCACAGCTTCCGATGACAAAACTTATGATTTATAATCTTGACAGCCATGACCATGCTATAGCACAAGGCTACTTTGTTGACAGCTACGACCACTAGGCTCATTGTTCACAGCCACGAGCATCCAAGACCAATTGTTGTTGTGTTGTCATTTCGAACCTTTGATGTGCTGCACCCTCACGCGATATAGGACGAGCATGATTTAGCATACAACATCATTGAATAGCCTTGGACTTTTTTCAATTAATTCATGTAGCTTCACACTATCACTAGTCTTTCCCATGTGCAGTAGCTGTGTGGTCATTTCCTATGTTTATAGTTCTTTGGACTTTCATTCTGCACACCATGTTGAGGAGCTCCATGAGTTGCACGAGGTTCTGCATAAGCTTTTTTTAATTTAAAGAATGAGATGCAGTGCAGAAATGAAGCAAGAAGGCAAAATCCATAGGAAAAATGACCACTTAGAAGTCGTAGAAGAAGCCACGACCCTTAACCATTTTTATCCAATCAAAATGAAGCTTCCATAACTAAAATCGTGATGTAAAACATGACTTTAAAGTCACGAGGCTTCACACGACTTTAAAGTCGTGGGATGGTGCACGAAATAAACAAAAATGGCTTATTAATTTGGTTAAAAATCAATAAAATAAAATTGGTATAAAATAATATGAAATATTAATTCAGTTTTAGTTAATTAAAATCAATAAAAAATGGAAAGAATGAATAAAAAAATTAAGGTTTTTAGTAAAATATTAATTCAATTTTAGTTAATTAAAATTAATAAAACAAAAATGGAAAGAATGAATAATTTTTAAGGTTTTTAGTAAAATATTAATTCAGTTTTAGTTAATTAGAATCAATAAAACAAAAATGGAAAGAATGAATATAAAATTTTAAGGTTTTTAGTAAAATATTAATTCAGTTTTAGTTAATTAAAATCAATATAACAAAAATGGTATAAAAAAATTATTTTGAAAGTAAACTATTATTAGGGTTGTAGTTTTTAAAAAATAATGTTATAAGTTTTTTAGTAAAATATTAATTCCGCCTTATATAACATTATTAGGGTTTTAATTTAAAACAAAACAATTTGTAAGTAATATTTTATTAGGGTTTTTGTTTTAAAAATAATATTTGGTAAGTAATATATCGTTAGGGTCTTAGTTTTTAAAAAAACATGTTATAACTTTTATTTTATTGTTGTTAGTGTAAAAAAAGGTTATGAGTCTTATTTGAAAGTGCCTTCTATTGAGTTATGGGAAAGGAAACCTTCACATCATAAATAGTTGTTACTATTACAAATTTGAAATGGAGTTGTACATAATATAGCCTTTATGACTATTTATACGGTCTGAGTTAAAGTGATATAGTGTAAAGGAAAAACAACTATTAATGTAAAACAAAAAGGTTCATGTTCATTCAAATGACCTTATATAACTGGAGCAACTCAATGAATATCACGTTCGAAGCAACCGCAAATACTGCACAAACTTGTTGTTATCTTTCACACTTGCACAATTTCATTACGTTCTTTAGGTAAATTTGTTTTTCAAGTTTCAGACGCATAATGCTTAAAAAACTCTTGGCATGAAGAAAATTGCATGTATGTTTTTTATTCAGTGTCATAAACTCCATTTTATTCATTACATTGGTGGATTTTTTTTTTTTGCCAATTATGACTACCGTAGAACCCGTAATAAGAGATAATGTCAGCGACTTCAATGACGAGTATGAACTCAACAGTGATAAAGATAGTGGACAACCAAGTAGTGGAACACAAAGTCAGTCATCATCATATTTTGACACAATTAATAGCCAACTTTTTGAAGATTTAGAGTACTCGAATCCATTTAACAACAAACAAACTGGGGGTACAAATGACCTTTACAAAGGTATGACATTTGAATCAAAACAAGCAGTTGTCAATGCGATTAAGGAATTTCATACATTCATTTAATTTTGATGTTAAAGAGAACAAGAGTGACAAGTATGTTGTTAGGTGTAATCAGTATGGTAATGGATGTCATTGGAAGGCAAGAGCATCGTTCAACAAAATACGCATGAGGTGAGAGATGAAAAATGTTAATGGTTTTCACACTTGTACAACTTCACGAATATCACAAAATCATGTTAAGTTAGACTCTTACGTCATTGCTCATAATATTGTGCAATTAGTGAAAACAAATCCTGATATCCAAATCAAAACCTTGATTGCAGACATACTACAACGATTTGGGTATACTATGCAATACAAAAAAGCTTGGACAACTAAACAAAAAGTTTTTGAAATGACTTTTGGAAATTGGGAACATTCATTTAGTTATCTCCCTGTATGGATGAAAACTGTTACACACTTTGTATCAGGTACAATTGTTAGATGCAAAACTACCACTCTAATGGAGGATGGTGAAGATGAATCTTCTTAACTCATCCTTAATCATGTATTTTGGGCTTTAAGCCATGCATTGAAGGCTTTAAATATTGCAAGCCAATTGTGCAAGTAAATGGAACATTCTTAACTGGAAAACACCAAGGTACTTTGTTGACTGCCATTGCACAAGATGGTAGTAGAAACCTTTTTTCAATTGCTTTTGCAATTGTTGAGAGCTAGAGTAAAGAGGCTTAGATGTGGTTCTTGCATTACTTATGGAGATATGTTATACCTCAACCAATTTTGTGTATTATATCAGACAAGGGAACCAGTTTGCTAATAGCTTTGCGATTAGAACAAATTGGGTGGCATGGTCCGGATGTATCTTCTGTCTATTGCATTCGCCACATTGCATCAAATTTTAACAAACAGTTTAAAAATGCTGATTTTAAAAAATAAGTCATTAACATGGGTAAGCTTCTAACCATTTCATGATAAAAATTCTTGCGTTATTACTTGCATCATTATATTTTGACATTTTATTTTGTCTTTTTCCATATGATATGAGTTGTGGAAACCACGATTGGAGGCAAAGTTGCTCGTAATGCGATCACAATTTCCACAAGCAGTAGATTGGTTGGAACAAATCCCCAAGTGCAAATGGACTCGGGCATATGATGAAGGCAAACTATATGGGCACATGCCTACCAACCTTGTCGAATGTATGAATTCTATTTTGAAAGGAGCCCGGGCATTGCCTATTACTGCTTTAGTCAATGAAACATTTAATAAAATAAATGACTCATTTGTTACTAATGACATGAAAATAATGAATATGATAAAGGCAAGACATAAGTACTCTGGAGATGTGTATGCAATGATGCTAGAAAATCAGTGTATTGCTACCTCGCATTATGTTCGCAGGTACGTTCAGGAAACAGGTGAGTTTGAGGTTCATGAAATTGCTAATACGCGACATGGGCAACGAGCAATGACATGCACTGTCAAGTTGAATGAATGGTCGTGTGAGTGTGGACATTTCCAAACTTTTTGAATTCCATGCTCACATGCACTTGCAGTCTGTGTGTTAAGAAGATATTTACAGAAATGTGTGAAGTAATTTTATTGATAATAAAACTCTATACTTATAGGTTACAAAGTATAACAAATTAGATAACAAACTAATAACTAGATAAGATTATGTCTAACAAACTAACAACTAACCTATATTTAAAATATATAACAAACCAACTAACCTATATTTAAAATATATAACAAACCAATTTAAAATACAAAGATATAGATAAGATTAATCTCATTAATCTCCCGTAACACTCCCCCTCAAGATGGTGTGTGTAAGTTTGAAACACCCATCTTGGCTTTTAAGTGCATGAACTGACCTCTACCAAGAGACTTGGTAAATATATCTGCTATTTGATTCACTGAACTGACTTTCATAGTTTTAATGAGACCAGAAGCAATTTTTTCACGAACAACATGACAATCAATTTCAATGTGTTTAGTGCGCTCATGATAAACCGGATTGGAAGCAATATGAAGAGCAGATTGATTATCACAATACAGAGGAGTTGATCCAGAAATGGGAAGGCCAATGTCTTGCAAAAGATATGAAAGCCAACTGATTTCACAAGTTGCATTTGCCATTGCTCTATACTCAGCTTCAGCGGATGAACGGGAAACCACACTTTGTTTTTTTGTTTTCCAAGAAACGATGCTAGTACCCAAAAAAATACAATAACCAGTTGTGGACCGTCTAGTTATGGAACAACTAGCCCAGTCTGAATCACAATAAGCACGAAGGGAGAAGTCTGAATTAGATGAAAAAAACAGACCTTGCCCAGGTGTGGCCTTTAGGTAACGAACAAGACGAATAGCAGCATCCATGTGAGATTGGCAAGGAGCATGCATAAACTGACTTAATATATTGACCGAGTGAGTGATATCTGGACGTGTGACTGTAAGATAAATTAAGCGACCCACAAGGCGACGATATGGGGAAGGATCAGATAATGCAGTACCATGTGATGGAGAGAATTTCAAATGTTGCTCCATGCGAAAATCTACTGGTTTTGAACCAGTAAGACCACTATCAGAGATGATGTCAAGAGCATATTGACGTTGAGATAGAAATAAACCCTTTTTAGATGTGGCAACTTCGATACCGAGAAAGTGCTTCAATCGTCCCAAGTCCTTAATTTTGAATTTTTTGTGTAGAAAATCCTTAACCAGAGTAATAAGATGAAGATGTGAACCTGTAATGATGATATCATCAACATAAAGAAGAAGAAACACAGAGCTAGAATTGTGATGCAAGCAAAATAGTGAATGGTCAGCATTGCTATGAGTGAAACCAAAATCAAGAAGAACTTGTGAGAATTTTGAATGCCAATTCCTTGAAGCTTGCTTAAGACCATATAAAGATTTTTGTAGTTTGCAAACGCGGGTCTCTCCTTGACGACGAAAACCAGGGGGTAGTTGCATAAATACATCCTCATGTAAATCCCCGTGTAGAAAGGCATTATGGACATCAAGTTGATGTAACGACCATTGTTTAGCTGCAGCAATGGAGAGGAGGACTCGAACTGTGACAAGTTTGGCAACAGGAGCAAAAGTCTCAAAGTAATCAACTCCTTCAATCTGAGTATAACCCTTGGCAACAAGTCTCGCTTTATATCGTTCGATACTGCCATCTGAAGTTCGTTTAATTTTATATACCCACCGACAACCAATTGCCTTTTTTCCGGCTGGTAGAGGTACTAATGACCAAGTTTTGTTCTCATATAAGGCATCAATCTCAGATTGCATGGCATTGCGCCATTCCGGAAAATTCTTAGCCTCCGAATAAGACTTTGGTTCAGTATCAACAGCCAAAGAAGAAAGAAAAGAACTATAGGAATTTGAAAAACGGTCATAAGATAAAAAATTAGAAATAGGATAAAGGGAACCTGAACCATTGGTAGAAGAAGAAGACTGTGATGAAGGGAGAGAAACCACATAATCATCAAGATAACGAGGGCGGTGTCTCGTACGTGTTGTATAGTGCGGAACATCTGGTGGAGAGATAATAGTGGTAGGTGGTGTGGGTTGTTCGGTGGATGATGCTGATTGTTCAGATTCTATTGCAACAGGGAATGGTTGAAAAGGATTTAGGGGTTGTTGGTGGTCATGAGGGGGTAAATCCTCTTCAGGAAATGGGTGAATAATGGGAGAAGAAATGGTCATGTCTGGTGGGGGTAAAGGTAACACTAATTTTGGATTCTGAGCATTAAGCATTTGATAGGGGAAAATATGTTCATGAAAAATAACATCTCTTGTAACATAAATTTTTTGTGAAGATAAATCAAATATTTTATATCCTTTTTGACCATGAGGGTACCCTAAAAAAATTCCTGGAGATGCCCGATTAGAAAATTTGTGACTGATGTTGGTATTTCGACCATAAACCAAACAACCAAAGACTCGAAGGTGTGAAAAATTTGGTTTTTTATTAAAAAGAATTTCATGGGGTGTGCGACCTTGTAAGATTGTTGTAGGTAAGCGATTAATTATGTAAGCAGCAGTTAATACAAAATCTCCCCAAAAATCTAATGGCAAGTTGGATTGAAAATGTAAGGCACGTGCAATGTTTAGTAAATGTCTGTGTTTACGTTCTACAATACCATTCTGTTGAGGAGTATAAGCACAACTTGATTGTTGGAGTACTCCCAAATTTTGAAAGAAAAGAGTGGTATTGGAATTGAAAAACTCACGTGCATTATCAGATTGAATTTTTTGAATTTTCGAATGAAATTGATTTTCAACCATTTTAAAAAAGAAAGGGAGAATTGAGTTAACTTCACTTTTGTGTTGCATGAGAAATACCCAAGTACTCCTAGAAAAATCGTCAACCACAGTCAAGAAAAATTTGGCACCAGAAGAATGATTTTTACTATATGGTCCCCAAATATCAAAATGAACTAATTCAAAACATTTAACAGTAGAGATGCAACTCAAAGGAAATTTTAAACGAGACTGTTTAGCCAAAGGACAAACAGTACAAGTACATTTATTTGAAAACTTAATGCTAGAATCTAAATTATTGAACTGTGGAGATAAAGTTATGGCTGGATGTCCAAGGCGCCAATGCCACAAATCAAAATGAGAACCAAAAGATGCAGAAGCGACAAAAGCAGCAGAGGAATTATCCATGGTGTAGAGGCCCCCATGTTGCTCACCCATCACAGTAATCTTCTTCGTCTTCTGGTCCTGTAAGAAACAAGTAGTGGGAGTAAAAGTAATCCAAGAATTAGTGTCTGTGGAAAGTTTGTTAATGGACAAGAGATTAAAGTGAAAAGATGGAACATGTAGGACATTTGAGATTGAAAGACCTGGTTTTAAAAAAACAGAACCAATATGGTGAATTGGAACCAATTGATTGTCAGGCAATTTAACAGAAGTAGATACTTTTTTGTATGAGTGAAAAAGAGACAGATCAGATACCATATGATGTGTGGCACCAGAATCTAGAATCCAAATGGTAGAATGAGGTTTAAAAGAAGCAAAACAGCGGAAAGAAATACCTGCAAAGTTTGCAGCAGGTTGTTCATTACCAGTATTAAGGAGAGAAAGAAGCTGTTGAACCTGAGTTGGAGTTAAATTATTCGGAGGTGAAGAATCCGAAGATGGTGTAATAACAGCAGCATTTGAATGAGCTTGAAGAGAAGATCCCGAGTCACGATTATAACGACTGGTAGAGCCACGCCGAGATTTCTTAGAACCAACATCATGTTTCCACCAGGAAGGATATCCAATTTTTGAGTAACAACGACTGTCAGAATGACCATCAACATTGCAAATAGAGCAATGATATTGAGACTTAGAATTGGCATTGCGGGATGAAGCATGTTGAACAGACATTGCTGATTGATCCAATGTGACAGATCGAGAATCTGATAAAGAACGTTGACGTTCTTCCTGTAAAAAAAGAGAATATGCTTTTGGCACTGATGGAAGTGGGTCCATAAGAAGAATTTGACTTCTAACAGAAGCATATGAATCATTTAACCCTTGGAGAAAATCCAGGAGATGATCATTATCATAGATGGCATTGAAATTTGGCACAATACCACAAGCACATGCTGGAAGTGTGCGATAAGATTCAAGTTCGTCACGATATGCCTTCAATATCGTGTAGTATGCAGAGATGAAATTATTGCCTTGAGTTAGATTAGAAATTGCTCTACGAATTTCAAAAATCCGTGGTGCATTCTTCTGATTGAAGCGAGTTTGAAGATCAAGCCAAATGTCACGTGCACTCTTAATCCAGATAATGGAATTGGCAATTGTTGGGGTGGTTGAATGTACAATCCAAGATTGGACCATACTGTTGCAACGAATCCATAATGGAAGATTTGGACTGTTTGGTTCAGATTTGGGAATGGTACCATCAATAAATCCAAGTTTATTTTTTGCTTCTAATGCCATAATGATAGCTCGACTCCAAGTGGGGTAATTGTCACCATTGAGGAGCTGTGTGACAAGTGGTTGAGCAGGTTGATCAGAAGAGTGGAGATAATATGGAGATGAATGATCTGGTGGTGTAGTCATTGTGAATAAAGTGACAGGAATCGATCTTAGGCTGATACCATGTTAAGAAGATATTTACAGAAATGTGTGAAGTAATTTTATTGATAATAAAACTCTGTACTTATAGGTTACAAAGTATAACAAATTAGATAACAAACTAATAACTAGATAAGATTATGTCTAACAAACTAACAACTAACCTATATTTAAAATATATAACAAACCAACTAACCTATATTTAAAATATATAACAAACCAATTTAAAATACAAAGATATAGATAAGATTAATCTCATTAATCTCCCGTAACAAAGTGTGTCTTGCAACTTAAATTACGATGACTTTGTTGACCTTGTATACAAGTTGGAAAACATTTGCAAAGTTTATTAGCATCATTTTCATTTCCTTGGAAGCGAAGAAAATTGACCTTAATATTTGGGTCCATATTTTATGCCTAATGATTCAAAACGACGAAAAACATTGGAAAGACTAATCACTACTCGTATATATAACGAAATGGACGAACCACTTCCAAATAGGGCAAAAAAATGCTCATTGTGTAAAAGTGAAGGACACAATCATCGTAATTGTCCATACAAGGAAGTTGACAACTGATATTATTTGTACTTTTTTACTTTTCTTTACTTTTTCATCTTCATTTGATGTTCATTAATCTTTTTTGAAAGCCATTTAACTATTGTTATTACTTAAATTATATTTGGTGTTAATATAATAATTATTCTTATAATAAAATTTTAACTGTCCATACAATTATTCTAATAAAAATTATTTAACCTTAGTATGCCAAATGATTAATTAACATAATGATATTTACCAAAATAAATAAACAAAATCAAAATTAATATATCTTATTTGATATATATAAAAGGCCTATTATTAGCAAAAAAAATTCATCAAACAATATTTCTTTTCAAATAACAAATTAAAATTACAAACAAAAATTACAAAATTAATTAAAAAAAACTTTTTTTGATTAAAAAAGAATATTAAAATAACAAATCCAAAAAACAATATTGCAATAACTTATATATATAATTACAAAATTACAATAACTAACTAATAATTTAATTTAATAACAAAAATTACAAAATTAATTAATAAAATAATTTAATTTATATATATAAAAATTCCAAAAAAAACAAAAAAATACAATATTACAATAACTAACTAATAAAAATAATTTAATATATGTGGTATGACTTGAAAATCGTAACCCATATATATATAACCATGGCTTAAACCAAAACAAAAAAAAAAATAAAAAACAAAAATGAGGTGCATGACTTTAAAGTCGTAAATGTGTATTTACGACTTTCCAAAACATTTTTTAAAGAAAAATATTTCAAAAATAAAAATTAAATTAAGTAATATGACTTTAATACTGTAAATATATTTACAACTTTTAAATGACATGTACAATAAAATTGTGAATTTGGATACGACTTCAAATAAAAAAATAAAATAAATAAAGGTCGTGACACATAATACAATTTTCTCTCCCAAACAATAATTTTTAAAAATTTTGTCCCCAGATAATAATTAAAATATTTTTTATCCCCTATCTTCTTAAGAAACCCACGTATAATTTATACAAACAATATATCAAATCAACCAAATACAGACAATATATCAAATCAACCAAATTTTGATAGCATGATAACTCAAATGTCGATCATTCCTGGATCTGAGTGAGAAATCTCGAGCATCTCTGTTGCAAAGTAAGTAGATCATTCACAAAGTGGAAGCAAGCTTTTGTCTTTGGTACTTAAGCTTCGACTATACCACGTACATGTCATTAAGTAATTTAATAGCATAAAACGACAAATCGTACGGTGCTCATGACCATTTGTTCTTCGTCCTCAGCATATTTCGCAGCCGAATTGCATCACTAACCTTTCTTCAAGTTAGTCTTTGTACTAAAATTAAAAAAAATAAAAATCAATACTGATGTACTATTATACTATTATTGATCATGCCGCAGGGATTTTATGCTTTGTCTATTGCGTTGAATCAACCTAATGTGATCTTAGATCTATGAATTAGTTTCAATTTTGCCCAACATTTGCATTTTCTACATTATTTAATTTGCCTTCTTTGTTAGCACTTATATATATATATATATATATATATATATATATATATATTTCTAAGTCAAACTAGTTCACAATTAAATACTCATCCCGTTGTAGAAGCTTACATCCATGTGTCAATTTCATTGCAAGAATCTACTATGACCCAGATGAACTGCCACGATATAATTTAAATACAAACTAAATCAGACAAAAATTGTTGGATTTTCAGTGAAGAACTGAATAACTTTATTGGAGATGCTTCGGTCATTCTTCGACTAAACTCGTTGAAAAGTTCAAGAGGTGTTTGGGTTTTTATGAAACGTGATTATTTTACACTTTGGTGCGTGACGTGGGAGTGATTTGAAAGGTCAACGCAACTTTGGTTTAATTTGGTATCCCTTTGAAACAATTGTGACAAATAGTGAGAAATGAAAAATTTATAGAAAAATTAAATTAAAAGAATGTAAGAATAATGAAAATTTTCACCTTGGTTTAATTTGGTATCCCTTTAAAATAAATGTTGCAAATATAGGAATGGAACTTATATGAATAAAATGTATAAAAAGTTTTTTTATAATGTTCATGCTCAACTTTATTATACTAAGCTTGGTATCCCTTTAAAATAAATGTGAGAAATACGAGTTTAACTTATATAAATAAAATTTATAAATATTTCTTTTTCATAATGTTCATGCTCTCAATTTTATTATACTAAACTCATTAACTTGCAAACAAATCTAATTTTTAGGGGACTAATTAGTTTATATAGAACCTGTTTGTATGATAGTTGACAAAATTAATTTTGAAATGATCAAATTTATATTTGAATATTTTTAATATAAAATTAATTTAAAAATAAAATTCAGTATAGATTTTTGGATCCAACCCAAAAGTTAATGAAAATCGATTCAATTTATAATTAATTTTAGACTCAAAATCAATACTGGACTATTCTCCAATATGAAATCAAATATGTGAAAATTTACTTAAAATCAATTTTTTAACATAAAATCAAACTTGCACATAAAAAAATATGTTTGTGAATCAAAATAATAAAAGGACTATTTTTTTTTCAACTTTTACATAAATACCATATATAATTTAGCAATAGCATGAACCAGCCAATAATTTAAAGTTAATCCATTTAATATCAAATTTTATATGGCTTAAAGATTATCTAACATAAACAACTAGGGTTGGCCTCGTGGTTCAAATAAAACTAGAGTTTATGATAATATATATGACGCCCTAGGTTCAAGCCTAAGCGCGATCATTATAAAAAAAATTATCTAACATTTTAGATATTAGAGTCGAATAGATTCTTTTATGTGCTTGGAATAGGGAGTAGGGAATTGGGGAATAAGGGATGTGCCAAGGCCCAAGGGTTAAGATGGGCTATTTGAGAAAGAAAATAAAAGGTAATTGCTTCCTACAACCATATTTTGCTACCTACACCTTATTTTTAAATATTTCAAGATTGTCCTTCATAGAACCTCTGCCTGAAAATCTCCACCACCACAGTTGCATCCCATTTTCCTCGTCACACTTATTTTTTATGAAGTAGCTTCAAAATAAAGTAGGAACAAAGTAATTGTAAGTAGAAAATGAGTCATGATTCTATTGCTCTGCGTCGAAGCAATTGTTCGAGGTAAGTAAAAAGGTTTTTTTAGATCTGGTTTTACTTATGCCTTGGAGAATTAGAAATAGACAAAAACATTGAGCACTTTCAAATTTCCTATTCCGAAATTATGCATAATTCCGAAATAAGTAATCCATAAAACAACATATCTTTTAGATTACTTGTTCCAAAATCATAATTTTGGAATGAGAAATACAGAATTATCCATACATGATTTGGAAATAAATAATCTGGAAATAACATATTTTTTAATTACTTATTTTAAAATAATGTGTGCATAATTTTGAAATGGAAAATCCATAATTGCTTCTCTTTTTTATGATCCAAATTTCACAATCCAAAAATACTTTTAGTTTTATAAATTTGGATTTCACAATCCATAAGTCCAATAATTAGTTAGGATTAGATTAGTGCATAAAAGGATGAATGACTTGAATATGATGAAAGTGACCAAATTATGCCGATTTTTCTTTGGCATGTTGCTTCTTGCACTTCCTTCTTTGCTTTTTTCATCTTCAAAAAGACCAAAATATTCTTTTACAATATATTTGTTGACTGCATAATTTTCTCAGCAGATATTTATCCTTTTAATATTTGATTGTATTATTTATGTCTATTAAATATAGATTTGACCCGATCACGTGTCCAATAGAATGCTTTCTAGAACTCGATGCGTTATTAAAAAAGTTCAAAATCGTTAAATTAAAATTTAAAAGAAAAATAAATAAAACTGAAATAGATAAATCATTTATAATTAAATCCCGTTGATCTTGAAAAATAATTAAATCCCACCAAAATTAGAATAACAAAATCCAAATATAACAATTGCTCCCAGGAAATTCTACTTTCCTAAATAAACCGTAGCAACAATAAGAAGGCTCATAGGTTGTGTTACAGCTTAAAGTTTATTAGCTGAAATTCTTTTGCCGATGGGACGAAGCTAGGAGCCGAAATTGTTGTTGACATAATTGGGAAGATAAGGCCAATAACAATGATCTAAGCAGTAATTTGAATTTGATTTCAGCTGAGTTGTTAAGATTCGACAGGATTCAAATAAAATGCGCCTTGCTTCTGATCCGAAAAACAAGAAGTACCTCAAGAGCGGTTAGTGTTGCAGATTCAGCAATCCCACTCAGTAGCAATAAACTGCACCTAGATAATAGGGATTGAAGGCGGGAAGTGATGAAGCCAATAGTGGTCACATATAGAAGAACACAACTATAGACAATTATTTTAGATTTTTTACTAAAAATAAAAACTTCATTCCAATGCAATTATATTTTTTCAAGTTATTTTTATTTTTAAATCAAATTTATTGTTTTTAGTTACAAGTTCTGTTTCTATATATGTAAAAAAAAGTTACAAATTCTATTGCTTTATCTGTATTCAACTTTGTTTCGGATTGTTTTTACTTTCACTTTGAATCAAGCACTTTTACATTATCATTCAAATCATGTTACACAAATTTTGGAATCAAAGTCACCCAAATCACATTCTGCCGGCCGTTGATTATTCATGTGACAACAGGTTGCTATTGTTTACCAGTTTGAACATGTAATTAACAATCAACAATTGAGAGCACTACTTATCACTCATGTAATATCTTGATTGAATCACATTAGAATGAGAAAGATACAGAGGTTATGTTGGTACAAGATTATATAATTGAGGATAACTTAAAAGAATTAATTAGTACTGTGTATATTAAAAAATTATAGATTTCGACACGTTGGGATACGTTTTAATATTAAATAATATTTTTAATTTATATAGTGTATATTTCATTTAATATTCAATTATTTAACAAAAAAATTAAATTAAACTAATAATACTCATCAATGTAACCCAAAAAAATTTAGAGGCTGCATTTCAATATTCAAAACAGAATATTCAATATTAAAACAGATTTTGAACCGAAAAAAATTCAAATAAGCTGCATTTGATTACCTTCATGGAGCATTTTCATCAATAGCATTTGACTCCATCTTTGGCTCATCAAGTGAAAGAGTAGCAACTTCAAGCATTCCAACATCTTTAAATGTATCAAATGTATCTCCAGCAATGTCCCACATTTTACTCTCCCCTTGAGTATATTGTGGACTCTTTCTTGATAAGAGCCGAAGGTTGCTATGTATATAAACCAAGTCTTCAGCACGTTTTGGAGTCATCTTATTCCTCCTCACAAAATGCACAAAAGAATAAGTACTCCAATTACGTTCAGCACACGATGAAGAAGAAGGTTGTGCAACAAGTCGCAATGCTATCTTTTGAAGCATAGGTGCACAAGCACCATGAAGCACCCACCAAGCTTTGGGCTCCATAGAATATCGATTTTGGATGGCACCATAATCTCTAAAACCCCTACTTGCACTAGTAAAGTCCACATACTCCAAATTTATTTTATTTCGGTCCTCCAAGTTAGGAAAATATCTCTTTAAGCATTTTTGTCTTTCTTGATTAATCTCATGATCCTTGTGTGGAGGAACTCGACTAGAATCTTCATCAAGCCATTGTTGACTATAGTATCTAAAACAAAACAAAAAAAAGAAGAAAAACAATTAACATATTATATCAAATAAGAGAAGTATTAAATGCATTCATATTTAAAAGCTTACTTGGGATTCAAAGCATGTGCCAAACAATGAAGTGGAGTTGAATTTTTTGTCCAACGATCCACAAGAATGCCATGGACCACATCATAAAAAGTTGAGGTCTCATCCATCCTCTTCTATTCATGCAAGTATATGGATTTCTTCACTTTCTCAATCATCTCATCCCACATATCATAAATCAAATGAAGACATGGTTTATCAGTGTCACAAATCCTGATCATATTATAAATGGGAGCAGTGAAAGCAAGTATGTAATCAATTGAATCCCACCAAAGATCATCCAATATCTTTTCTTTAACAAATCTAGCCCTCCCTAGATTATCATCTTTATACACACTCCATTTTTCACTGATTACCATATTTTGGAGACCACATTTTATCAATTTGAACCTCTTGAGCATCACAATCATGGAAGCAAAGCGGATTTCAGCTATAGAAAGCAACTTCAATCCCACAAACTCATTAAACATTGATAGTCTCATGGAATGATTCATTATGAAATGCTTTATTGTAGAAACATCTCCAACAATATCAGAAATCCAACTACTCTCCTCATATGTTATTTGATTATTCTCTACATTTTTAGCAGCACAAATATTTTTCACAACTAAATTCAATGTGTGAACAACACATGGTGTCCAAGTAATAGATGGAAATTCTTGCTCAATAAGATGCCCTGCTCCCTTACAATTTGCAGCATTATCCGTGATGACTTGAACCACTTTTTCATGCCCAACTTCTTGAATTACTTCTTGTAACAACCTAGCAATAAAATGCCTATCCTTAATCTTTCCTGAACAATCAACTAATCAACTGACATAGCTTCACCATCGGATACTGCCATGAAATTAATAAGTGGTCTCCTTTGTGAATCACTCCATCCATCACTCACAATACTAACACCCTTCTCGTTCCACCCAGCTCAAATAGGTGCACACAACCTAGCAATATTTTCCTTCTCTTTCTGCAAAAGAGTGGTTCGCAAGGAGTTATATCCTGGTGGCAAATAACCTCCAATATTATTATCTGCAGCATAAGTGAAAGCGGCTTGAAAGTATGGGTTCCTTGCTAAAGTGAATGGCAATCCTGCTGAATAAAATATCCTAGCAATCAAGTGGTTCAATTCTTCCCGCGCTCCCACATTGAATGCCCTCTCAATAGGATTTGTAGATGAACTTACACCCTCACTTCCACTTCTTCCTTTTTTCAAGCTTGATTCCATGGAAAAACTAGAAGGGGGTAAAGGCACATTTTTTGGTGCATTATTCTTCAATCTCTCACTAGCTTCTTGTTCTAATTTCTCCATCTCTAGCAAGTCTTTTGTCTGCACATGTAAACATTTTGCAATTCCTTTACCTGATAATTTTAACAAATGAGCCCTTATTCTAGTATACGAACTTTTAAAATCCTTTGAGCAAAAATTGCATTTCCAAGAGATATTTCCTCCAGCTTCCATTCCATTGCCTAATTTGGTAACATATTTCCATAATGGCTTCCTTAGAAATTCATCATCTCCACTACTTCCCATACTTGAATCCATTCTAAAAAAAATGAAGATAGCAGAACCCAGCAAGGTTCAGTCCCAAACATACATCAAATTATCAGGTATCAAAAAAATAAAAATAGCACAAGCCAAGCTACAAGCACAAGCACATTGGGGGTTCACTGGTTCAGTGAAAGAAATATATCAAAGAAAAATATATCAAAGAAATTTAGGGTTCAATGAAAGAATTAAAGAAATAAGTCAAATAACACAAGCTATTATTAAAAAAATACTCAGTCTACATAAATGGTTTTTTTTAATAAAAAAAACCTAAAAAGAAAAACCTAAAAAACTAAGCAATTTAAAAAGTTTAAAACAGAGCACTTACCTTACCTTACTGCGTGAGACCGCGGTGGTGAGAAGAGAAGGAGAGTAGGAGACACAACGGCGGCTGAGAAGGAGAGTAAGAGACACACCGGCAACGCGAACGACGATGGACGACGACGCGAACGGGAACGACGAGATTGAACGGGAACGATGAGCTTGAAGAAGACGCGAACGGCGAGCTTGAACGGGAACGGTAGCAGAGTAGCAGTAGGCCAGTGGTTAAGGAGTGAGAAGGGAGAAACAAAAAACGCACAGTGCGTGTGAACCCGTGAACCAGATAATAAGGTTTGTATTTGTTTATTTTTTACCAAAATGCTATTTGACCGTGTCGGACACAGTCAAATTCGCGTGTCGCCGATGGTCAACGAGTCGGAGAAGTTGACCGCGTGTCCGACACCATGTCGGAGCATGTCAGCACGTGTATGTCAGCACGTGTCGGCGTGTCGAGTCGTGTCCGACGCGATTCTGTCTCAGTTTTGCCGTGTCCGTGCTTCATAGACTATCACATAAGAACTCTATAATTAAGTGTGTTTGGTTTGAAGCTGAAATTTTTTCCAATAAACGTGTGAGTAAAGACAAAACACACTGAAAAGTTTTGTGTTAGTTTATGGGGTCAATCATTGATCCCAGAATTAGTCATAACTGATTTTCGAAGTCTAAAAAATGACTACCTAAAAATAAAAAATCAGAAGTATTATAACTCACATGTATGGATTTGCATTCTAATTTTGTTGGTTTTGATATCATGACGCTACTTGTGTTGGCTTTGTGGCCTCTATTTAATAAAATGCTTTTTGTTTTTGTTTTTTTTAAAAGAGCTTCACCAAACACTGAAAAACATGTTTATCGTGGATTTGAATGGTGTCACCTTCAATGTTTCCATATTAACGACCCAGGAGGAGATTTTTTAACTCAGCCATACTTTCAATATTTCCATATTAGAGATTTTCAACAGGTTCCATTAGACTTAAAATTGGAGAAAAAATAGTTTATGTCATTTGTGAGTATATTAGGAATTTTCATTCCCACTAAACAACATTTACCAAGGTACCAGGAAATATATTAAACTAGTGTGCAGTGCCCGTGTTTTGCATGGTAAAAAAAATATTTTATATATATATATATATATATATATATATATATATATATATATATAT
>CM023946.1:19762443-19820531 GCA_013407115.1 Glycine latifolia | reverse complement strand
AGCCAAAATATAACTTTTGTTACTCTGTTTCTTTCTTTCCTTTTTTCTCCTCTTTCCCTCTAAAACTTATCTGTTTCTCTGTTGAAAGGAGTTGCTTGGTGTCTAAGTTTCAGTTAGGTACCAGTTACAAATTAGAGAAGAATGAACACAGGTGTTTTCTTGTAGGATATTGAGTGCCTGGTTCTTTCACTAAACTAAATATTCCTATTATTCTATCCCCATCTCTGTATAGCCAGACTATACTCGGTTTGAAACTGCTCTCGCACTTCCCTTTAGAAATTTCCCATGTTTCCTAAGGATTACTACCTTCCCACCGCTGTTAGGCATAAGGCCAGCCCAACAGTGAGGTCTAAAGCAAATTTGAGAGAAACTTTTTATTTTACATAAAAGAGTTATATGTTGGGCCTTTCTACCAACATATGTGGCCTTTTTCACTTTAAATATTAATAACAAATAATTTTTTTGTCGGTTGGCCTAAAGCTTACGCTTTAATTGGTTTTTGGGCTGACCTTGATTAGGTGCATCCTTCCAGTGCTTCCATAGACAGTTGCAAAGTGCCCTTTTCCATTTGCTTTGTGTTTAAGTGCTGCTCATGGTGAATCAGCCACTCATACATGTTATCTTCATCAAATATTGGAATACCTATATGTTCCTCCTTGAGTTTTTTCCTTAACCTTGCAAGTCACAAGCTCTCTCTGCAATTTTTCAGTGACTTGCTTCTACATTCTTGACTAGAGCATGAACAGCTTGTAGGATCTTGGAGCTCTGTTATTAGTTGTTAAGTACTGGTTTAGAGATTATAGAAAGAATGAATATAACTGTCATTCACAGGATTTATAGAGCATGAGATCTGGTCCTCAAAATCAATCTTTCAAACTTGCACTAAACAGAATACTTATTCTTGTCTCTATATCTCTATGGTCTGTCTCTGCCAGATTCTGTTAGAATTCTAACAATCATTAGCTCTAACTCCCTCGACTAGTAGAAATCAATCCATTGGGCTTACCTTATAGTATCTTAGACCTTGTATAATTGAGAGAGTGCTGATATTTTTAGACTTAATTCATGTTTTAGGCATCAAGGGAAAGTGTGCATCATCAGATATCTGAAGCTGCTCAACTGCTTTCTGCATCCAGAGGGACCTGCCAGACATTTGCTCTGATCATTGATGGAAAATCACTTACTTATGCTTTAGAAGATAATATGAAGAACATGTTTCTAGAGCTTGCAAGTCATTGTGCTTCCGTTATCTGCTGTCGCTCATCGCCAAAGCAGAAGGCTCTGGTATTTTTAAGCCTATTCTGCATCCCTCTATTTGACATGTCATAATTTTTTTGGTTAATTCTGGTGATGATTCTACTTAACTCTTAAAAATATTTTATTTTTATTGGTTCCTCTATCAAGGTTACTAGACTGGTCAAATCTGGAACCGGTAAAACAACATTAGCTATTGGCGATGGAGCTAATGATGTTGGAATGCTTCAAGAAGCAGATGTAGGGATTGGAATCAGTGGTGTCGAAGGAATGCAGGTACACAAAATTGAAAAAATATTCAATTTTTTAAAATTGATTTTTTACTTCCCTATGCTGCTTTATTACAAGTTTTTGTTCGTATCCTTTCTTCCTTAGGCTGTTATGTCTAGTGACATTGCAATTGCACAGTTCCGGTATTTGGAAAGATTACTTCTTGTACATGGACATTGGTGTTACCGGAGGATGTCATCAATGGTATTGCCACTGAAACTAGATCCAAACATTCTATAGATTTAGGTTCCGAAGGATGATATGATCTGAAAACTTTAGTAGTTATATTAACTTATTTATTCTTCTGGCAGATATGCTATTTTTTCTACAAGAATATCACATTTGGCTTCACTCTATTCTTGTATGAGGTGTATGCATCATTCTCTGGACAGCCTGCATATAATGACTGGTTTTTGTCTCTCTATAGTGTCTTCTTTTCATCACTTCCTGTGATTGCCCTTGGGGTCCTTGACCAGGATGTATCTGCCAGGTACTGCCTGAAGGTAAGTTACTGTTTATCGCCTAAGAATATGTTTATTTCAATTTTCAAATTTTCAAGCCCTTCATGGTGAAAAACCAATTGGAACTAAGTGAAGTTGATCAATAGATATGTGGGACTTCCTTCCTAACATTAACATCACCTAGGAAGCCCATTTTAAAGGAGGGTACTAATACTGTTTAAAGTTTAAACACAATAGTCACTTGTATGTTGCATAATAGATAAATCTCCCTTGGTTATATCTGAAGTAAAATACAATAAGCATCAACTTGTTTTATCTGGTGAGTGATTGATCATTCATTGTTATTTCTGTTTAATGTGGCAGTTTCCAATCCTATACCAAGAAGGTGTGCAAAATATCCTCTTCAGCTGGCGTCTAATACTTAGCTGGATGCTTAATGGATTTATTAGTGCCACAATGATATTCTTCTTCTGCACAAAAGCAATATTGCCACAGGCCTTTGATGAGGAGGGAAGAACTGCTGGAAGGGATATGCTGGCTGTGACGATGTATACTTGCGTGGTTTGGGTTGTGAACTTGCAGATGGCACTTGCTATACGTTACTTCACCTTGATACAACATATTTTCATCTGGGGTTCCATTGCTTACTGGTATCTTTTCCTCATGGTATATGGAGCAATGCCTCCAAACATTTCCACAAATGTTTACAAAGTCTTCATCGAAACTCTCGCCCTGTCTCCTTCCTTTTGGGTTGTGACATTCTTTGTGGCGATCTCAACACTCATACCGTACGTTTCGTGCTTGGTAATTCAGACGTGGTTCTTCCCCATGTATCACCAAATGGTGCAGTGGATAAGGTATGAGAGGAAGACAAATGGTCCTGAATAAAATACTGTGATGTGATGAGGCAAACAAATATCATTGTGGCCAACAACTGAGTTCAACAGCACATTTTGCAGCTGAGGCTAACCATAGTAGAGATAGAATTACTAACCATAGATAGTATATGTATATTGACATAAAAAAGGGTCTATAACTATTTGACTGAAAACTTTATTGTATATTGCACTGATGGAAGTTGGAATGGTTGAGATTGAGATGGAGTGGGTCCTATCTAGTGTAATATACTGAGATTTTAGTTGAAAAATGTGATATGTGCTATATCATCCGGTGTGTTTCGATTAATTTATTTTAGGAAAATGCTCTCTTAAATTTTTAAGAATTTTATTTTTGAAAAGAGAAACAATTACTTTCATCATAGAATATTTTTCCAAACATGGTCATGTAGCATTACCCATTTGAATTTTGATTTACAACTAAACTATTATTGGAATGTCATGAATTCTAGAAATGTAGAATCACCCATTTGAATTTTGATTTACAGCCAACTAAACTATTATTGGAATATCATGATTTCTAGAAAGCTATTGGGCACGTTCAAATTAGGACGGGATGATCTATTTTTTATAGCGGGGGAGAGTGTTACTTGTGACAATGTGCAAATGAGGAAGGCATAATGAAGGGAAGAATGGATTTCGAACATACAACCAGGAACCGTTTGTTGTTTTAAATATTTTGATTTCCAGTTTGCTTGGCTATGATGCAATTCATAGTTTGGTTATTAGCAGCTTGTATTTGTATTCAACTACTGAATTAGTTGTTTCAAGCAAATTCCTTGCCAAAATGGTATCCACAAAAATAATTAGGTTAAAGCATCTCCAACCAAGCTCTTCACCAAAGTTTTTCTTTTACTTTTTTAATAATCTTTCAGTCTTTCCTATAATATACATTACATTTTTTATTTTAAACAATTTAATCAAATTTTTATTCCAACCAAAACAGTCACTAAAATTTCTTAAGTGAACCCCACTTACTTTAAACAACTCAATCAAATATTATAGTTACTTTTGTACTTTGGACCCCACAAAAACCGAAGAGCAACAAGTGCTCTACGGCCTGCGCAACAACCCAAGCCAAGACGTGGCTCCCGCACAGTTTCTCTCCAACGGTCATAATTTATATGTTATGTCGCTTTTAATGTACACGCCAGAAACATGTGGGAAAATTGTATCCAGCTCACCAAAGACATGAATTTTTTGATTGGACACATTTTGTGTGAGAGAAATACTTGTGCAGATAGATTGAACGCTCACAAGGTACCTTAACTTTTCTTTTTGTTGGTGGGATTTTATCCCTCACCTTATAGCTTCCCTTTTTTGTACATGATACAAAAGTTTTACCTAACTACAAGTTTAAGTAATTGTTATCTCTTGCTTGAATTTGGTCTATGTTCCCCCAAGATGCTTGTTAGTTTTTGTTTTCTTTTATTAATGATGTTTTAGAGGTGGTTGTGTTTGTTTTAGGATTGGGAACTATTCGAATATGTATTTATACAAACTGTGCAAACAGTTTGTAATAGGATTGATAGGTGTAAAGTTGTAATTGTAAGGGTTGGTAGCTGTTGCTAACAACACTCCTTTGTACAACTATCAGTTGTTAGTTTCTGTTAGTAGTTACAATTTTCTATTAGGAATTAGTTAGTTGTTGTTAGTTTATGTTATAGTCAATTCAAGGGCTATAAATACCCTCTTTGTAACATTCTTCATCTAACTTTCATTTTTTTGAGAATAATAAACAAAGTTTCTTTCAGTTCTCTTTCTTTTCCTTTTCTCATTTCATCTAAAATTGTATCTAGAGCCATTTTTTTGCACTGATAGTGCATCAATCTCTCTGTTCACAAATCGTGTACCTATCCGCGATCTAGTCCTTGTTCATTTGTTCAAATTTTATGTTTGGGCTCTTGTTGTTCATTCGTTCAAGAATCGCGTTCCTGTTCGCAATATCGTTTCTCTTCGGGCTTGTGATATTCATTTCACGACTGTTGGTGTTGTTCGAAGTTCGATTTCATCTTGAAATAATCTTTCGTGGTTGATTTTTGGTGCTTCTGTTTGATTCAAGTTCTTGATTTGTGTTTGGTTCAAATTTTGGTGTGTGTTTGCCTCGCGTTTGGCTTGCTGCTCTATTCTGATTGTTCATTTGTTCTTCTACAAACTCGTTGTCAGTTAATCCATGGCTTCCACTTCTATGAATGTGGTTTCACAGTCATTTTCGAACTCCATAGTTGAGAAATTAGATGATTTGAACTACCTTCACTGGCATCAACACGTTGAACCAGTTCTTAAATCCCACAAGCTGCAACGATTTGTTGTAAATCCTGTAGTTCCCCTTATGTACCTCACAAAAGATGATCAAGTGGCTGATAGGGTTAATCCTGAATAAGAAACTTGGGAGGTTTAAGATCAAACACTTCTGGTTTGGCTTCAGTCAACTCTTTCCAAGTTTGTTCTATCAAGAGTTCTTGGTTCAAATCATTCTTACCTAGTTTGGGAGCAAATTCATGAACATTTCAGCCTTCCCACTAAGTCTCGTGCCCGTCAGTTACGCACTTCAATGCTTTCAGTCACTCTTGAAGGTAAAACTATTGAGGATTACTTGAGAAAAATAAAAGGATATGTTGATGAACTTGTTGGAGTTGAGGTACCAGTCAGACATGAAGAGTATGTTGATGCTCTACTTGAAGGGCTTCCCTCTGATTATGTTTCGGTTATTTCAATTATTGAACGTAAGAAAAGAACTCCTTCTATTGCTGAAATAGAGGCCCTGCTTTATGGTCATGAGACTTGTCTTAACCGTACAACAAAGAGACTCGGGTGCTGAGTTCTCCCTCATTAAATTACACTGAAGGCTACTTTCATCCTAATTCCTACAAATATAGTGATTCTGGTGGCTCAAGAGGTTCTTATGGCCGAAATGGTGGTGGTCGTAGCAATTTTATTGCTTATGGTTCTGGCCGCGATGGTGGGGGGTTTGGTAGAGGTCGTGGTGGTGGTAGGTTTTCCAATTTCTAGTGCTAAATTTGTCTGATATATGGCCACACTGCAAACGTGTGCCATTTTCGTTTAGACATGAACTTTAAGCCTCATGATTCCTTTACTTTCTTTGATCCCACTACTTTTCAGCCTATTCCTTACTCATTGGGGTCTGCTAGAACTTCAAACACTTGGACTAATCCAAATTCTAAATTTGTTACTTAACCTAATAATCATCCTAGTGCTATGCTCACTACATCTCACTCTCCTGGTGGTGATCCAGCTAGCACTACTTGGATTCCAGATTCTGGAGCAAGTTTTCATGTGACTGGTGAGTCACAACACATCAAGCAGTTCAATCATTTTGATGGTCCAGACCAAATATTCATAGGCAATGGTGAAGGTTTGTGTATCAATGGTGCTGGTTCTTCTTCCTTTATGTCTCCTAATGATAGTCTTGTTGCTTTTAAACTACAAAAATTGTTGCATGTTCCCTCGATCTCTAAAAATCTGCCTAGTGTAAGTCAATTTGCTAAAGATAATTCTATTTTCTTTGAGTTTCATCCTCATTTCTATCTTGTGAAATCTCAAGAGACAAATAAAGTTATGCTTCAAGGTTCTGTTGGAGCTGATGGTCTGTACTATTTTCAAAATATCAAGCTACAACATATCTCTCATTATCTATTGTCTACTTCAATTTCAAAATCATCAAACAATCTGTCCAAAATGTCCACTGTTTTAAATAAAAGTTCTAATGTTTCTTCTAATTCTGATATTTCTTTTCCTAGTCCAGTCAACCTTTGGCATGCTATGTTAGGGCATCCAAATAATCATGTAATCAAGCTTTTTCTCAAAAGTTGTAACATTTTTCCATCAAATAAAATTGTTTCAGATTTCTGCTCTACTTGTTGTATGGGAAAATCTCATAGATTGCCTTATTCTCATTCTACTATTGTTTACTCTTATTTGGAACTAATATTCACTGATTTGTTGGGACCCTCTCATTTAACCTCATTTTCTAGGTATAAGTAGTATGTATCTTTTATTGATGCCTTTTCCAGGTTCACTTGGATCTTTCCCATAAAGTCCAAAGCTGAAACCATCTCTGTTTTTCAAGCCTTCAAAACTCAAGTTGAATTACAACTTAGCACTAAAATAAAGAATGTTCAATCTGACTGGAGACCTTTTTATACCCTTTTAACCTCCTTTGGTATTTCTCATAGACTCATTTTCCCTCAAACTCATCATCAAAATGGTATGGTTGAAAGAAAATACAGACATATAGTGGATTTATGGCTAACTTTGTTACATCATGCCTCTTTACCCCTGTAGTTTTGGGATTATGCTTTTACCACTGTTGTTTATCTGATTAATCGCCTACCTACTACATCCCTCAGCTTTTCTATTCCTCTCACCATTCTTTTTCATAAGGATCCTGATTTTAAATTCCTTAAAACCTTTGGTTATGCATGTTTCCCTATCTTAAAACCTTATAATACTCACAAACTGAATTTTAGGTCTCAAGAGTGTTTGTTTTTAGGATATTCCAACTCCCACAAACGTTATAAGTGTTTGTCCTCTTCTAGTAGAATTTATATTTCAAAGGATGTGTTGTTCAATGAGTTGAGATTTCCTTATTCTGATATGTTTTCTTCATATTCTAATTCTTAAAAAGATTTGAACTCTTATTTTAGTTTGACTCCAAATTTGTCTCCACCTACTGTATTACCTACACCTTTACAACCTCAGGCTTCTTCCCCTCATTCTTCTTCTGCCCCTCTTGTTCCACCTGGGTTTGCTCCCATATCTGTGCATGATCCTACTATCTCATCTCCTGTTTCTCAATCCATTAATACTGCCGATCCCACTATCGTCCCAAATGCTTCCTCAGAAATTATTGTTGTGACTGAGTCCTCCTCTGAGTCTGGTTCTGTACCTAATCCTATTCCTATTGATACTCATCCCATGCAAACACGGTCCAAATATGGTCTTCATAATCCCAGGCTACACCCTTCACTTTTTCTTGTTCATTCTGAACCAAAATCTGTGAAACAGGCCTCGACAGATTCAGCTTGGCATGCTACAATGAAACTAGAGTATGATGCTCTCTTAAAGAATAAAACCTGGGATTTAGTTGCTTTGCCTGCTAACAGACAAACTATTGGATGTAAATGGGTTTTTAGAGTAAAAGAAAATGCTTATGGTTCTATCAATAAGTTCAAAGCCAGGTTGGTTGCAAAGGGCTTTCATCAAGTTCAAGGTTTTGATTTTCATGAGACATTCTCACTTGTAATTAAACTTGTTACTATTCGAATAGTTCTCACTCTTGCCCTATCCTATGGGTGGGAGTTATTTCAGCTAGATGTGAACAATGCTTTCCTTAATAGGTTTCTTGAAGAGTCTGTATACATGACATGACCACCAGGTTTTGAAGATGCAAATAAATCCTTGGTCTGTAAGCTTAACAAATCTATTTATGGGTTAAATCAAGCTCCATGGCAATGGTTTGACAGATTAAAATCCACTCTACTTCAGTTTGGGTTTATGGGAAGAAAATGTGACTCTTCCCTTTTTATCTACAAGCATCAGTCACACACTATTTATCTTCTGGTTTATGTAGAAGATATCATCATTATTGGAAGTTCTATTGTCCTCATCCAGCAGCTCACAACTAGACTCAATAATGTTTTTTCACTTAAGCAGCTTGGACATTTAGATTATTTCTTAGGTATTGAGGTGAAGTATCTGTCCAATAACTCCATCCTTATGACTCAAAGCAAGTACATTCGTGATTTGCTGCATAAAACTCACATGGAATAAGCTCATTCTACCTCTTCCCCCATGATCTCTAATTGTAAGTTGTCTCAGCATGGTGTTGATGCCTTTCATGATCCCACTTTATTCAGGTCAGTGGTGGGTGCCTTACAATATGCTACACTCACTAGACCAGAACGCAGTTTTGTTGTCAACAAAGTTTGTCAATTTATGGTTGCTCCTCTTGACTCCCATTGGGCTGTGGTCCATAGAATTTTAGGGTATCTCAAGGGAACCTTATCTAATGGGCTTCTATTTTGACCTACTAATATCAATCAGCCAGTTGTTCTTCGTGCCTTTTGTGATGCTGATTGGGCATCTGATGTTGATGACAGACGTTCCACATCTGGAGCTGCTATTTTTCTAGGCCCAAATTTGATTTCTTGGTGGTCCCGCAAGCAAAAAGTCACAACAAGGTCCAACACTGAGGCTGAGTACATGAGTTTAGCTCAAACCTCTGTTGAGCTAACTTGGGTTCATGCTCTCCTCACTGAATTACAAGTCTCCTTCACTACTTCTATTATTTTTTGTGACAATTAGAGTGATGTTTCGATTGCTCACAATCTTGTATTCCATAGTTGCACCAAACATATGGAAATAGATGTTTTCTTTGTTTGAGAGAAAATTTTAGCTAAGCAGATGTCTGTTGTACATATTCCTGCCCTTAATCAATGGGCTGATATCCTCACTAAGCCACTTTCTTCAACTAGATTTGATGTTTTCAAGAGAAAACTCAATGTGAAAAGTATTTCTTCTGAAAACTCTTCCCCTTGAGTCTGAGGGGGGATATTAGAATATGTATTTATACAAACTGTGCAAATAGTTTGTAATAGGATTGATAGGTGTAAAGTTATAATTGTAAGGGTTGGTAGCTGTTGCTAATAGCACCCCATCTGTATAGCTGTCAGTACAGCTGCTAGTTTCTGTTAGTAGTTACAATTTTCTGTTAGGAGATAGTTAGTTGTTGTTAGTTTCTGTTATAGTTAATTCAAGGGTTATAAATACCCTATTTCTAACAGTCTTCATCTAACTTTCATTTTCTAAGAATAATATACTAGTTTCTTTCAGTTCTATTTCTTCTCCTTTTCTCACTTCATCTAAAAGGAAGTGTCAACCTAATTGAAATTGTCACAACCTTACCACAGTAACCATCCTTCCTTTTAAAAAAATCTACAAGCCAAAAGAGAATCAATTAGACTAAAAGGTTACACAGATAAATATTTAGCATAGTTTCTAAAGAATCAATCAGACTAAAAGGTTACACAGATAAAATTGAAAACACTATGAGAACACACAATAACCAAGAGGGGGGCGAATTGGTTTTAACTTGGCCTTTAAAAAATCTTTAAAGAATAAGAGTAATTGGATTGTATCACAATTAAACCAAGAATGCTTAAATCAAACAAACCACTGAGCTCAAGAAAACAATTGCAAAAACCTTCACTTGTTGAGTAATAAAGATTTCACCAAAAATCACAGATTAAGATAGCAAGAAGAGATTAAATAAAGTAATCAACACAGTAACTTATACTGGTTCACCTTTCAACAAGAGAAGCTACATCCAGTTTCTTCTAACCAAACCTTGGCTAGAGTTCCACTATCGACAAAAATCTATTCTTTACAAGCTTATAAAAAATCACTCTTATCAACCCTAAATAAAGAACTAAAATCTAAACACCCTTTAGAATTATAATGATCAAGACATAGAGAAACCCTTATATACTATTCCTTCTAGAGAACCTTACTCTAGACAAACTTAAAGAACCCTTTTGTAATAGCAACTAACAAGTTGAAATGTAAAACAAATTACAACTAGAGTTTAGAGGAGAGATACAACCTAATGATCCAAAGAATGCAAATGCAAATGTTTACCACTCAGGAATCAAGTTGAAAGAAAGCAAGTTTCAGACCAAGCTCTCCAAGAAACTCTTTTGAAATCTTGTCCAAAAAGAATTTTATCAACGATGCATGAAGATCTTGAATTGTGGGACAAGAGCTTTGTTACTCAGTGTATTTTCTCTCAATTCAGAAGCCTTTTGAAAAACAATGAAAATCTCGAATTGTAATGTTCTATTCAAATAAAAAACCCAACATCTTTTTATAGAAAATTGTTGTCACTGAATGTAATCGATTAAATCGTCCATGTAATCAATTATTTATACTTATGTAATCGATTAATTACTCATTTAATCGATTAAAAAGTTCTTGAGCTTTCTGGAAAAGATACATGAACAAAGTAATTGATTAATCCACCATGGAATTGATTACTACAAGGATTTTCATTTTGAAAAACGTGCTTAGTAATCGATTACTGATAAATGGTAATCCATTAGCACAGTTAGGACTTGTTCTGTGTTTGTACAGAATAATTGATTACTTAATACCTGTAATCGATTATTTTGTTCTTCATGGTTCAAGTAATAGATTACAAAATTGTGGTAATCGATTAAGGTAGTGCAAAATCGATTTTCCCAAAAACTTAAACCATGAGTACTTAGCTTTTATGCAATCATGAAAACTTAAAGCTTTTTCACAAGACATGTGCTTATATAAAACCATGAATGTAAGGCAATTTATGATGTTTATGCAATGCAATGGATCATAAGATGAAAATCTTATACATCCAAAGATTACATATGCCTTCAATTGAATGACATGTTAAAGCTAAAACTCATCCAAGACAAAGAGCCTCGGCTTGCATCTTGATCTTCTTCAAGCTCCCCCTGTATCTAACAAAAATGAATTGTCTTATCATGATCATATAAAAAATCAAAATTACACTAGATGTTCTTCTCACCGAAAATTTATTTTGCTTTAGCAGACCCTTCCTTCCTGGAAAAAAGAGGGCAATGTCAACTTTGGTGTTAGTGAAAAAACGACTTCAAACCAAAGAAAAAATATTTAAAATTTGAGAGAAGACGCATTTCATCATCCGCTATCATTTAGCAACAAACTTCGTACAACTAAAAAAGAAAACCACCATTTTTTGGTCTTTAAAACTGAACGCATTCTCAACTTAGACCCTCAAATTAACAAAACTAAAAAAAATGGGTTAAGTTAGATTTTTTTTCTAATTTATTATTTAGGTTAAATTTAGTCTTCTAATTTTTTTAGTTCAATTTAGTCCTCTAACATTTAAAACAGATTCAATTTGGTCATTCTGTCTAAATTTAATTGATAATGTTAAAAATGTATATTTTGTGTAATTTAAAATCACTTAGTGAAGGTTTTAAACAGTTACAAATTACTTTTTCTTAATACTGTTGACTCAATTTAGATGGTATGCCCAAATTAAATCAATTTGAGAAATTAGAAAACCAAAATGAATAAAAAAAAACTAAAGAACCAAATTGAATCTAGAACATAAATTAGAGTAAAAAAACTAATTAAACCAAAAAAATCTCTAAAATTAGCTTCCATTAGTTAGCTTGGTGCCAACAAATTTAACATTTTGTAGGTTCGACTCTAATTCAAATCTTAGAAGTCATTTACCATGGAAAAACAAGTGTTTACATAACATAAATAAGAAAATGACAGCTGGAATTGTACAACAAAGCGATAGCTATAGACAAGTATAAACATATCACAAGTCAAATTGTGAGCTCGATGACTACTTACAACAAAAAATGTTGATTTTAAGAAGGGGGAGATTGTTGACTTTAAGGGAAGCTGCAAGAAGATGAAAGCAAGGATGAAGACTTGATGTTTTAGCTTTTTACATGCCCAATCATTTAAAGGCATTTGTAATTTGTCTAAGTGGTTCAAGTGCAATGCCTTGTGATCTATCATTTGCATTTGCATTCTCATTCTCATGCATACATGTTTTTGGACAAAATCTTAAAGCAATCTAATGATTTCAAAAATAAGTTAAGTTCTCATGGATAAGTCTTTTAAAAAGGAAAACTTAATGCTTTAATCGATTATACAAGCATTTTAATTCATTAAAGACATTCATACTATATCTGGAAAAGCCTTGAAGAACAGTTTAATCAATTACTAGCTTATTGTAATCGATTACATAGTGCTTTATGAAAATCAGGCATCACTGGAATAATCGATTATCTTGTTATGTAATCGATTATCTTAACTTGTGAGACGTGATGCATTACTAGTATAATCGATTACCATTTTCAGTAATAGATTACATAGGCCATCTTCGTGTTTTGAGCTTTACTGGTTTAATCGATTACCAGTCTTATGTAATCGATTATTTCTTCATGCTTTAAATATACTAAGATTGTTTTAATCGATTACGTTTCGGTTTAATCGATTATCTTGTTCATGAAAACATTTCTAGAAAGCTCAAGAACATATTAATCGATTATGTTATATTTTAATCGATTACATATGAATAAATAATCGATAACCTTGTCGGTTTAATCAATTATTTTCAGTTAAATCAATTTTTTAAAAGCTTTAAAAAACATATGTTTATAAATAGACTTGGAGCGAATTGTTCTGGGCGAACTTGAGCATTTGTGTGAATCACTAAAAAGATAGAAAACATTTTCCAGAGCAAAAACACTGATTTGTTCTAAGAGGGAAAAACCTCTCATGAGATCAAGAAAGTTGAGTCTTTGAGATGAGGTTTTAAAGAAAAGAAGAGATTTCAAGAGTTCTGATTATGAGCTGTGATTTGCATTCAACCTGATTGATTGGTAACATCATTCATTCATACATTTGAAGGATCACAGGTTGTATCTCTTGAATCTTTCTTTAGAATTTTACTGTGTATTAAAATTCTGATTGGTGTATATCTTTGTTTCTTTAAAGCTATTTTCTAAAGTAGGGTTCTCTAGAGGGAAGAACATAGTAGGGTTCTCTGGGTCTTGATCATTTGAAGTCTATAGGGTTTAGATTTTTGTTTCTTTATCTAGTGTTGATAAAGGTGATCTTTGTAAATTGCTCGTAAAGATTCTTTGATTTAGTGAAAACTCTAACCTAGTGTGGGTTGGAAGTAACTGGATGTAGCCTCCAAGGTTGAGAGGTGAACCAGTATAAATTGCATTGTTTCTTGTTTTAAAATCTGTATATTTCATTGCTTGTCTTTCTGAAATCAAAATATTATCATCAAAGAAACTATTTTTGTCATTGTATGCATATGAAAGATTGATCTTGATAGAAGAAAGAATTCTGGATTTTTCAAAAGGTGATCAAGTGATACGATCCAAGATTTTAATTCAACTATTTGTTTGAGAAGATTTTAAATATCAGTTTTAAACCAATTCACCCCCGCTCTTGCTTTATTTGTAGTATATTCATTGTGTTTTCAATTGGTATCAAGAGCTGGTTCTTGAAAGTTATCCAAGATCACTTTCTTTTCAAAGAAAATGAATACTACTCAATTAACTTTTAGAGAGGGAGCTTCTCTCAATCGTCCACCAATGTTTAAGGGTGAGCATTCTAGTTTTTGGAAAAATCATATGCAGATCTTTATTCGATCCAATGATCCCAGTTCATGGAATGCTATTGAAAAAAGTCCTTTGGTTCCAATGAAATATTTTGATAATAATTTGATTCCCAAAGAATGGGATGAAATGACAGAAGCTGAAAAAAGAGTTGTACAATATGATTTTAAAGCTAAAAACATGATTACATCTGCTTTGTCTTCTAATGAATTCTTTAGAACTGTGAGATGCAGAAGTGCAAAAGAAATGTGGGAAATGTTGGAGGTAACTTATGAAGGAACAGATGAAGTAAGGAGATCAAGGAAGCATGCCTTGATTCATGAATATGAGATGTTCAAGATGAGCATTACTAAAAACATATCACAGCTGCAAACAAGATTAACTCACATTGTCAACCATCTTCTTGGCCTTGGAAAGACTTTTGATGCTAAAGAATTGAACATCAAAATTCTAAAATGTCTTACAAGACCATGGCAACCAAAAGTTATAGCAATCAAGGAATCCAAAGACTTGTCCAAGATGTCCATGGCTGCACTATTTGGTAAGCTTCTTGAGTATGAACTTGAAATGTCACAACTAACCAATGCAGAAGATGCAGAAAAGAAACACAAAAGCATAGCTTTGAAAGCTGCATCATCTAAGGTTGAAATAGAAGAAGACTCAAGTGAAGAAGATGAAGATAACAACATGAATCTAATTGTCAAAAAGTTCAGCAAATTCATGAGAAGGAACAAAAACAGAAAGTTCACAACGTTCAACAAGAGAAATGACAACAATAGCAACAACAACACCTCTACCAACTTTACTTGTTTTGAATGTGGAAAGGCTGGACACATCAAATCTAAATGTCCAATATTCTTGAAGAAACAACAAGGTGAAAGGAAGATAAAGAAGGAAGTAAAGCCAAAGAAAGCCTACATTGCATGGGAAGATAATGAATCAACAAGTTCTGGATCAAGTAGTGAGAATGAAGAAGAAGCAAATGTATGCCTCACTTTAACCTTGAGTGATGATGAAGGATTTTCTAGTGCTGAATCTGAGGTAAATTCAGAATATGATAACATTGTTAATGCTCTTCATGAAATGCATGATGAGGCTTAAAAGCTAGCAAAGGCAAATAATAAGCTTAAAGGAGATCTAAGATGGCACATCACCAAACGTGCAGAAATGCAAAGTGAACTTTGTAAGTTGAAACAAGAGAATGAAAAATTTCTTTCAAGTTACAAGGTCAATGGTTGTATATGTCCCTCTTCCTCTTCTAAGGCAGAAAAATGCAAATTGTTACAAGATGAATTTGATGCTTTCAAAAGAAGCCAAGGAGAAAAGTATATGCTATTACTTTCAGAAAATAACTATTTGGTTGATCTTTTGAAAATGCTTTATAAAGGAAAAATGCAACTTGACTGAAATGTTAAGTATGCAAAAATATGCTGAAGATATTTCTGGTTTGGGATACAAACATGATTCAAAATATTATGGAAAAACCAAATTTGTACCACAAAAACAGAAGAATCAAAAGAGCTTTTATAAATCAAAGTTTAATCAAAATGCTTACTTTGAAAGATCATCAAGAGTTGTAACTTGTAACTATTGCATGAAGAAATGACATACATCTTTTAAATGCTATGCTAGGAAATATTATGTGCCTAATGGAGAATGTGTATGGGTGCAAAAAAAAAAAAAGAAAATTGTTAACCCCTATGGACCCAACCTCCATTGGGTACCTTTCCTTGTTACTTGATTTGAATTTTGTAGATGTGTCTAAGAGCAAGATCATCACTATGGTATCTTGATAGTGGCTGCTCTAGGCACATGACATGTGAAATATCCATGCTTACAAATGTCATACTAAAAGATGGAGGATTTGTCACTTATGGTGATAATAAGAAAGGGAAGATAATTGGAGAAGGAAACATAGGAGACAGCCTCAAAACTATGATCAGAAATGTCTTATATGTTGAAGGCTTGAACCATAATCTCCAAAGCATAAGTCAACTATGTGACAAAGGATTTAAAGTGTCTTTCAACAACAATTGTTGTTTGATTTGTGATAGTCAAAGTGGTGAGGTTATCCATGTTGGTAAGAGAAAGGGTAACATTTATGTTCTGTCCATTGACCATGCATTCATTCATAACACTAACTGTCTTGTAAGTAAAACTAATGAAACATGGTTATGGCATAGAAGAGCAAGTCATATAAATGTGCATCATATGAACAAACTTGTGAAAAAAGATTTGGTCATAGGCTTGCCTAAGCTTAAGTTTGAGAAGGATAAAATATGTGAAGCTTGTCAAAGAGGGAAACAAACAAAGAATTCTTTTCAAAGTAAAAATGTTATTTCTACTTCTAGACCTCTTGAGTTGCTTCATATTGATTTATTTGTTCCTTCAAGAACCATGAGCTTGGGAGGTAATTTCTATGGACTTGTCATTGTAGATGATTACTCTAAATACACGTGGACTTTATTCATAAGATCCAAAAGTGATGCATTCACAGCATTTAGAAAATTGGCCAAGATAATTCAAAATGAAAAAGCTTACAATATTGTTTCGGTTAGAAGAGATCATGGTGGAGAATTCCAAAATGAATACTTTGAAAAGTTTTGTGAACAATTTGGAATTGATCACAATTTTTCAGCTTCAAGAACACCCCAACAAAATGGTGTTGTGGAGAGGAAAAACAGATCACTTGAGGAAGGTGCAAGAACTCTTCTAAATTAAACAAACTTGCCTAAGAACTTTTGGGCAGATGCAGTAAGTACGGTTTGTTATACTTTGAATAGGATTCTCATAAGGCCCATTTTGAAGAAAACCCCTTATGAACTATACAAAGGAAGGAAACCAAATATATCTCATTTGAGAACCTTTGGCTGCAAGTGTTTTGTGTTAAATAATGGTAAAGATTCTCTTGGCAAATTTGATTCTAAAGCTAATGAAGCAATTTTTCTTGGTTACTCTTTGCAAAGTAAAGCTTATAGGATCTTTAATAAAAGAACATTGTGTGTTGAGGAATCTATCCATGTCATATGTGATGAGTCTAACCCCTCCAAAGAGGATTCGGAGTGTGATGTTGATGCAGGACAAATGGAAGAATTTCTGCAAATTAATAATCTGAATGAGAAAGAAAAAGCTGAACCAAATGATGTACTGGAATAGTCAACTCCTTTACAAAAGCACAAGGATTGGAGGACAACAAAAGATCTTTCCCTTGACAACATAATTGGGGAAGTATCCAAGGGAGTTTCTACTAAATCCTCTTTGAGAAATCTTTGTTGTACCATGGCTTTTGTTTCACAGATTGAACCAAAAAGTATTGATCAAGATTTGCTGGATGAACATTGGTTAATGACTATGCATGATGAGTTAAACCAATTTAAAAGAAATTAAGTTTGGGAGTTAGTCCCTAGACCATCAACTCATAAACCTATTGGCACAAAA
The DNA here is from genome assembly GCA_013407115.1 of Glycine latifolia. NCBI lineage: Eukaryota > Viridiplantae > Streptophyta > Magnoliopsida > Fabales > Fabaceae > Glycine > Glycine latifolia. Next base: position 19,803,017 of record CM023946.1, on the reverse strand, counting down.
TGAGTTTTTCGAAACAAGCTTGATGAAAGTGGCATCATAGTAAGAAACAAGGTTAGATTGGTTGCTAAAGGATACAACCAAGAGGAAGGCATAGACTATGATGAAACTTATGCTTCGGTTGCTAGATTAGAAGCCATTAGGTTGTTACTTGCATATGCATGTTTGATGAATTTCAAATTATTTTAAATGGATGTCAAAAGTTCATTTTTAAATGGTTACATTGAAGAAGAAATATTTGTAGACCAACCCCCTGTATTTATTGATTTTAAACATCCTAACCATGTTTTCAAATTAAGAAAAACGTTATATGGTTTGAAACAAGCACCAAGATCATGGTATGAAAGGTTGAGCAAATTTTTGCTTGAACAATCTTTCACAAGAGGTGAAGTTGACAAAACTTTGTTCATCAAGAAAAGAGGAAATGATATCTTGTTGGTTCAAATCTATGTAGATGACATTATATTTGGTTCAACTAATCAAACTATGTGCAGAGAATTTTCAGTAGCAATGCAGAATGAATTTGAGATGTCAATGATGGAGGAGCTTACATTCTTTCTAGGACTACAAGTCAAGCAATTGATGAATGTAACCTTCCTTAGTCAAGCCAAGTACTGTATGGAAATGATCAAGAAGTTTGAAATGGAAAATTGCAAGGATGCTGCAACACCAATGGCAACATCTACCTATCTTGATTCAAATGACCAAGGAAAAAGAATTGATGAGTCCAAATACAGGGGAATGATTGGATCTTTATTATACTTTGGTATCCAAAAGGTACATCTATCAGCTTGGTTGGATATTCTAATTCTGATTTTGCAGGGTGCAAATTGGATAGAAAGAGTACCAGTGGAACATGCCACTTCTTAGGAAGCTCTTTGATTTCTTGACACTGCAAGAAGCAATCATGTGTTGCCTTATCCACTACTGAAGCTAAATATATTTTTGGTTGAAGCAACAACTTTAAGACTTTGGTGTTGAGATATAGGAGATACCATTGCTGTGTGATAACATAAGTGCCATCAATATATCCAAAAATCCTGTTATGCACTCAAGGACCAAACATATTGAGATCAGACATCATTTTATCAGAGACCATATCCAAAAGGGTAACATCAAAATTGAGTTTGTTGAAACTAACTATCAATTAGCTGATATTTTCACTAAACCTTTGGATAAAGATAGATTCTATACACTTAGAAACATGCTAGGTATCCTTGATGAATCTAACATTTGCTAGCATGCTTGTTATGTGCTTATCTATTTGAAATAGCATCTTACTTGACTAATCATCACATGTGCTTCAAAATTCGAAATTGTGCTGCATAAATACTGTTCATACTTATATTCTTAAATGAACTTGAAAACCTATTAAGAATGAAATTTGTGCTTATGTAATCGATTACACAACCAGGATAATCGATTATTCTTCATATAAAATTATTCCAAAAATTTCATTTCACTGGAATAATCGATTAAGCCATCGAACTAATCGATTACACAGGGAGAAAAATATTTTTAAACATTTCATTTCATTTTTTTAAGATATAACCTGGTATCGGGTTATGCCGAGCTCATAAACAACTTGTCGGGTTCCCAGATTTAATAACATTACAGTCAATCCGGGCTGGGTTCCAAAACCATCCGGGTTTCAGGGTTCTTATGAACCAGCCGGGTTCCAAAACCCATCCAGGTTCTTGATTTGCTGGTATTGGTGGTGGAAGTGGAAGGGAGGCCGGGCTTCAAGGACCTATCGGGCTCTAAAAGCTTACCAGTTTCCCATATTCGTATTAAACAGCCGGGGTCCTCGAGTTCGTATACAACTGGTCGGGTTCCACAATAATCGATTACCAAGTTTTGTAATCGATTACACTTCATCTTCCTGAATTACATCACTCACTGGATTAATCGATTACGCCTTCGAATTAATTGATTACCTACGAATTAATCGATTACATAAGCATATAATCGATTATTCATGGAGTTACTGCAAAATCTGCAAGATTTTCTTGGAAGTTGTAACTGCCCAACTGCCACCAAATTCAAATTTTGAATCTTTTGTGCTTTAAAATTAGTGAGTTAATATGAAATACCTGATATTCATTTCAAATTTCAATTTTGGAGTCCAAAATCATCTATAAATACAGCCTATGTTGAAGGAAATACTCACACCATTCTCATCTGCAACCTTAAGCTTTGCTGTGTTTTTCTTCTTCTGAGTCTAGAAACTCTGTCCAAATAGTCTTTCCTCACATATTCATTATGTCAGCTCCTAAAAGAACCAAAACCTCTAAGCGAAAGAATGCTGAAACATCTAACCCTATAGTGAATAGGTTAGATCATTGTTTCCTAGTGAGCGTGAACAAATGACCTACCTGCAGTTTAATGCCACTAAACTGATATGTCCACCTAAACATCTTGACCTTGCCTCGTTCACTAGAGAAGGTTTTCAATTCCCTGCTCTGCTTGAAAAACAGGGTTTAAAGAAGTTTGTTGAGATGAAGGGTACTTTCTACCCTGAGTTAGTGAAGGTGTTTTACACCTGTTCTAAATTTTCCATGGATGGGACTATCTTGTCTCAAGTTAATGGAGTGGCCATGGAAATCACTCCTGAAGTTTGGCAAGAAGTGGTTGGAATTTCCTTTGAAGGAGAAAGGAAATTTGAGGAAGAGGCTGAAGGGTATAATAGAGTGGAAACCTATAGAGGAATGCTTCTTGACCCTCAAATGAGGCTGAAGCTGAGGCTTAGCACTGGTCCTATGACTCATGAAGATAGACTTCTTCATTATATCATCACCTATATCTTGACTCCTAGGTACACTAATCATGCACAAGCCACAGATGATGATATTCAGATTGTGTATGGTATGAATAATGGTATTCAAATGAATTGGATCCTCATTATTGAGGAGATTATGCTGAAATCCAAAAGATTAATGAATTATCCATTTCCATATGTTGTGTTAGTTTCCAGATTTAATGATTATTTCAAGATAGATGTCACTAATGAGGTTGTTGATCACACAAATTCAAGCAATAGCCTCATTAAGGAGAAACATCTTACCAAGCTTGGAATGGTTAAGACCCCTTATGGATGACAGGGCAAAAAATTCCTCTTGCTGGTGCTAAAGAAGGAGAAAAAGAAGAAGAAGAGGCTGAAGGCTCTGCTCAACCATCCTACAGTCCTTTTGAATCTCTCATGATTCAAAAGATGGAAGTTTTATTGTCTCTTCATCATGAGCACAGAGCTGAGACAAATTCATCTATGGAAGAGATGAAATCTAGATTGGAAAACATAGAGGCTAGGCTTGTCTAGACATGGCAACGGGGCGGGTATTGTATTCCCCATCCCCGCCCCCATTCCCCGTTGGGTTTTAAAACCCAAACCCATCCCCACCCCCGTTGGGGTCAGGTTTTCCCCGCCCCGCCCCCGCCCCCGCTGTATTGATTAAAAAAAATTAATGTGGCTATTTTTTTGCAAAAATTGGACAAAAAAAGTTAATTAGGTAACAAAAAAATTAATAACAAACCAACATTCAAAATATGATATCATAATTTAAAAATTACAAAACAAAGTCAATCAATTTAATTAAAATCATTATGGACATGCATATTAAATCAGAAAATCCCTTATTACATTTCTAAACAAAATGTTACAAGATCAACCAAAATCAAAAAATCCACATCAAAAAGTTTCTCCAACATATCCTGGATCTAGCCTTTTAACCTTGGACTTCACAATTCCAAAACAGACTTCATTCCCACACTATTGCAAGACAACATTCATAATATTGAAACTAAAATATTTGCAAAATTATGACAGGATTAGTAATCTATCATCTGAACATCGAGAGTGTAATGAAAGGACAACATCAAATCAACCAAATTATGAAGGCCTTTTACAAACGAACAAACAACACATATAATTATGAGTCTATCATTTGATCAGCAAACAAATGAGTAACAACTAAGAACTGCAATTCACATGGAGTAAATGATCATTCCTCCACATTAGTAACACCAGCATCCACCATTTCACCTTCATAAAAGAAGAAGAACAATTAGAACAAAAGATTATATTATATAATATCGAAAACGGAAATTCAAAACATTATTTACCTTCATCATCTGAAACTGTTTCATTCATTAAAGTAGCACATTCAGCAACAGCTTTATAGCTCGCAGACCCTATAAAAGTACATTACAAGTATTATTTTGTTGAATAAACACAAATATCAATTAACAATTTATAGGTATAAAATTTTACCAGTATTTTCAGCACTCCACAACCAGCTTCTAGCACACATTTAAGCCTCTAAAGTAGTCCATTGAAGTCGACTACGATGTGGGCTTAATATTTGACCACCGGTGCTAAATACGGATTCTGAAGCTACGGTAGATACCGGAATAACTAATATATCCTTAGCAATTGCTTGAAGTGTTGGATACTTGACACCATTAATTTTTCACCACATCAAAATATCAAAGTCAACAGCTCTTGGTAAAACATCTTCTTCTAAATAGTGGTCCAACTCTGATTTAACATAAGAACTTCTAGCCCTTTTTTTCCTCATAATAAATCTATCATACTCAGATAATGCATCACCAACAACTTCACTACCAGTAGCATCTCCAACATTACTACCAAAAGAATCCTTGTTCATTTTCATTTGGTAATCAGAAACTAAGTCATAACATAATTGTTGAATGCACCTGACTTGATTAAAAGAGTCATGCTCATACAATTTTTCATAATAATACTCAAGCAACTCCATCTTGTACCTAGGATCTAAAACAGTGGCAACTCCCATCACATTATGAATCACACCCCAATATTTATCAAATTTTATCATCATATTTTGTGCCATTTGTTGAATCATTGGGTTAGGAGAAGTAATCCATTGTTTGATTGCCAACTTAACCTCACATATATTTGGAAAATACAAATTAGCAGTTGGATGTTTAGTAGAAGAAAATAGTTAAGTGATAGTATTGAACAACTTCAATCTCCCACACACATCCTTTGCAAACTGTCATTGTAAAGTACTTGGCAAACAAGTATATTGACACTCTCGTTGCTTTAATCTACAAAATACATCCTCATATCCTACGGCAATTTCAAGAATTTTGTAAGTTGAGTTCCACCTAGTTGGACAATCTAAGGCCAAATTCTTAGTGTAAGGGATTCTCAACTGTTTAGTTGTTTCCTCAAATTTTTCCTTCCTCTTAGGTGTTGCTGTCCAATATGCCACACTATCCCGAATGTTTTCTACACCTTCTTTTATCACTTCCAACCCATCTTTTACTATCAAATTAAGGATGTGTGCACAACAACGCATGTGAAGTAAAGACCCATCCCTAAGCAAACTACCTAAGTGCAATTTATCCTTAATTTTATCAATCATAGCATCATTTGTGGTACAATTATCTAGAGTGATAGTGGACAACTTTGTGTCAATATTCCAATCCATCAAACAGTCAGTCAATACATTGCAAAGTCTATCACTTGTATGAGGAGCAGGAACATAAATGAACCTAACATAAATAGAGAGATATAATATAAAAAACAGCTAATATATATATATATATATATATATATATATATAATATAATATAATATAATATAATCATATTTTATCATTTTATAAAATAAAAGGACTAACAATATAAAAAGTTCAAATCATTTTATTACCTCAAAATCTGACTTTGTAAGTTCCAACAACCATCAATGTAATGAGCTGTAATAGCCATATACCCCCTCTTCTGATTGGTTGAAGTCCACATGTCTGATGTGATAGCCACTCTTCCATCAAGACTATCCAACAACTTCAAAGATGTTACTCGTTCATTCTCATAGATTTTCATTATGTCCTTCTTAATTGTGTTTCTAGTTGGAACCTGAAACACAGGTTGGAGGGCAGCAGAGTATCTCCTAAAGCCAATGTGATCCACAATTGATAGTGGATACTCATGCATAATAATTGCTTTTGCTAGCTCTCCCCTTGCACATTCTGCATTATAAATTCCCGCACCCAACTCTTGCTTTCCTTGCACGACCTTAGGTGTAAGAAATGTTTGGCCCTTCATCCCTCTCATAAAAATCGTGTACTGAACACAAATGTCATTATGTTGCCACAAATGCTTGGTTCCATTTTTTTATTTTCCACCAAAAAGTTTCTTACAATATTTGCATTCAGCCTTGTCTAAACCATTGACTTGTATTTTTTGAAAATGTTGCCAAATCTTACTTTTCAGCCTACTAGTAGTAGTGGATACTCCTTGTGTCTCTGTCTCCACATTATTAACTTCATCTTCATGAGGTGGAGGAGTAGGATCAGACTCAATTGGATGACTAGGAGTCTGATTGTTTGCTGAAGCTGAAGGAGTCTGATCATTTGACTGATTTGATGAAGGAATATGAGACATTCCTTCCGGTGAAACACTAATATGTTCCATTACTTTCTTGAAAAGAAAAAAAAAGAAACACTAATGAGTATATAACAGACATAGCAAGAGCACATGTTATTTTCAAGCATAGTTATATCAAAAAGTTGTAAAAAATAAATAAATAATTCTTTAAAACCAGAATAAAGAAGCACACAACTTTGGACCAGCTAAAACTAAAGCGTGCTGCCAGAAATCATGATACATATATTGTTAAATCATCATATGCATGTTTCATATTACTATTACTAGTAGACTCGAGAATCTTATGCTTAATAATATGCACGCAGAAATGTATTTTATCAGATACTCTAAAATCATAATTATTTGTAATGTATATTTGAAAACATGTATTATAATAGGATTTACAATTTTTAATGCGTTGTATTCTACAAAAGACAAACTCTTCCAACTACCATAGCTTTTGACTTTACTTTAGTATCCCACTTTATTCCATTTATATATTGCCATTCTATTAATTTGCACGACAGGAAGAAATAGATATCAAGCAGCAAACCTCATAATTAAATTACTAACTTTATATTCCATAACCCCTTTCCTCCAATCCAATACCTCCCCCTATATTGTCGGTTTTGTAAATGTGTCGGTAAAAAAATAAAATAAAAGAAGAAGCTGGAACCAACCAATGATTTGTATTTGTTTTTACATTGAACATGAGAAAAAACAAAGATCATTGCGACAACTTTAACAATATCTTGAAGATGCATTAAATATTAGATATGAATTATTATTCTTATACTAAGGTTTCAGCCTTTTGAGGTTTGAAAAAAAGAATTATCTAAATCATGCTAAGCAATTAAGCAACTCCCTACCATATTGTGATCTAAGATAGATGTGATGTTTTCACAAAGGTTCCACTTAAATAGTTAAGAAAACATCTAAACTTAATAACATTTTGTGTGACCCAAGCCATTTAATAAAAAAAATTGCTCATTTTCTTCCAATTCATTCCTAATATATAGTCAAAAATAGTGAAGAAGGCACCTATACTAGAACAATTTTGAGCTAACACAGCTCTAGCTGAAGGTAAGTTTGGAGAAACGAATATTTACAAGGCAATAGATCAAAACAGTTTCTAAAGGCAAAATGTTAAGGCCCAATTCTAAAGTCATATGATTTGATATATATTATTGATGTTTATTAACTTGTATCGTTTCCTACTTGCCTTTTTTTGAATGTAACGAATCTTTGAGTTAGAATTTCTTGCACTAAGTTTACAAATGAGAAGCAGGGGGCCAGAGAAATAACAAGCACTTTATGCTAACTATACAAACAGGTATGTTTATTTAATTTCAGCCAAAATGTTTTACTTTCACGTAACTGCAGAGTATTTTGGAAGGCTTCTAAAATAAAGTCAAGATTTCTTGACAGCAACTACAAAATAAATCAATCTGTTGCAATTTTTTATGGCTTGCCGGTACAGTTAGATGATACTTGAAATAACACACTTAAAATCGAGATCACAATTTTAGTAATCATATAGTTTAAAAGAGAAAATAGCTTGCATGCATGAAGAAAAAAATAAAAAGCTAATATACAATAAAAATAATTTTAGTTATTATATATAAAAACGAAATTTATATGCAATTAATATAGTTTTCTGTTCAGGGGAGATCAAATTCTATCTTTCTTTTTTTTTTCTTTATTTTAATCAAGTGAGAGCTATTTTTCGTTTTCAACACTATGTAAGGACTTTTCTAAAAGAACTAAAGCTACTATTTCTTTTTCTTGCTTATGGAAGCTCGATGTTTTGACTTCACTAAAAGAATTAAAGCTACTTTTTCTTCTTCGATGGTAATTAATTTCCTTTGCAGAATTTTTCTCAGGCCAAATCAATACTCAACTAGGGATTAATCCTTCAATTCAATATTTTGTCTAACAGAGGGTGGCTATTCCAAGCAGCCAAACCTATGAGGCTGATAGTAGATATAGACTTTAGGTCCCAATTAGAAGTTGCAAGGCCAACACAACACTACAAAGAATTGACAGACTCGGTCCTAGTGATTTTTGTTGGGATTGAGAATAAACTGTGCAAGATAATTTTGCTGTTATGTTCTGCTGCCACACAGAAACAGTGCCTCAGAGAGAAGGGTCTCCACTTGCCACCATGGAGAACCGCTTCATACATACAAGCCAAGTGGCTCTCTGTGAGTCATAAAGAGCCTAGCCATGCAGGTTATGTGGGAGAAAAAGGCTCTCTGTAAAATCTTATTCTAAAATTAATAACTATTCCTAATGCACAAACTAATGGTTATTCCTATTTCCTAATCCAAAACAATCATGCCCATGACTAACAAACAAAATTTATCAATAAAGGAACTTACTAGTATTTTTTTCCTAATGGAATTTGTTTCTGCATCAAACTAATAATTAATAAAATATTTATTGGGATCAAAATCAAATCTCTGGAAATGCACAAACCATAATAGTACGGAGTACGGTTAAAGTTAGTAGAGGGAGAGGGAGAGGGAAAAATACTAAGACTAAGGAAGCTTTTAATGGCTGAAGTCACAAATGAACTGAGTTACTTTCATGACCTATGTCCAAGATGGCAGGCAAAGGTTCTTTTCTTAAAGAGTCAGGCTTTTATAGCTCAATATGTGATCTAGAACTTAAATTGTTTAATAAATTCAAGTTGAAATCTAAAGTATATATTTTCGTAAATAGATTTGGAGGTGCAGCAGAAAGGTTCTGCTATAAAGCAGTGGAACTTAGTCAACTTGGTTTGCATACTACCGCAAAACAAGAATGAATAGAGAGATAAACCACTTGCACAAAATTTAAAAACAAAACTTACCTGAACAAAAAAAGAAGGGATCACCACCGTTGATAAAGATAGTTATTTTGAGGCAGCAGATCTAGAAATTTTCTGTTTCAACTTCCTATTATGATTTTCCTGTTCAAGGTTGATAAAAGAAAAATCATACACAAGGTATCAGGTTGACAGGCACGTAAAAAAATAATCCAAATCACTATTTTTAAATCCTCACATTTAAAGAAAGCAACCAAACTATAAAATGGAACAGTAAAGCAAAAAAAGCACGACGCCGAATCAGTCCAACGGCCAGAATCGCAATCCATACTAGGAATATTTCAAAGTAGGTATATGAACAAGTCGACAGAGTCACCAGCCGTAAGTGCCGTCAAGCCTTCGAGAGTGAGAAGTGAGGTTGGGGTTTAGGGTTTTTTTCTTCTTATATATATATAAGGGTATTTTTGTAATTTAAGTATTGGCGGGGGCGGGGAGCAGTAATCCCATACCCGCCCCCGCCCCCGCTTTTGCCAATCAGGGAAAACCCGAACCCGAACCTGAAAAATTCGGTTTTCCCCCGTTAAAATCGGGGCGGATTCGGGCGGGTACCCACGGGTTCGGGTCCCGCTGCCATGCCTAGGCTTGTCCTTGATGACTTTGATAAATTAGCTTAGGTTGCTTGTGTTTTTCTTTCCAATTGCTGCTTCATTATGCTCTTGATGTCTTCTGTCAATCATTGCTAATTTTTTATGGTTTGTTTACTAATTTTACTAGTCTTATATTTGATTAATGTACTGCTTGCATTCTCATTAATACAAGTATCTTCTTTTTCCTCCTTTTATTCTCCTTGTTCATACAATAATCATTTTGTTTTTTTTTTGTCTTTGATAAGCCAAATAGGGGGAGAAATAATTGTAATAATTGTAGGGGGAGAAATAATTGAAATAAATGTATGTTACATGTATTGCATGTATGCTTTAAATTTGTAAAATCTACCCAAGTCAAGGGGAGCAGATTTTTTTTGGAATGACTTATGCTTATGCTTGTTCTTGCTGCAAAAAGCTGACTTAGATTTTTGGAATAATTCAGCCCTCTAAAGTAATTAAAAGATTAGACAAATTGACAATTGATTTGGCATGCTCAAAGCCAAAAAAGGGGAGATTGTTGATTTTAAGAAGGGGGAGATTGTTGACTTTAAGGGAAGCTGCAAGAAGATGAAAGTAAGGATGAAGACTTGATGTTTTAGCTTTTTACATGCCCAATCATTTAAAGGCATTTGTAATTTGTCTAAGTGGTTCAAGTGCAATGCCTTATGATCTATCATTTGCATTTGCATTCTCATTTTCATGCATACATGTTTTTGGACAAAATCTTAAAGCAATCCAATGATTTCAAAAAGAAGTTAAGTTCTCATGGCTAAGTCTTTTAAAAAGGAAAACTTACTACTTTAATTGATTACACAAGCATTTTGATCGATTAAAGACATTCATACTATTTTTGGAAAAGCCTTGAAGAACAGTTTAATCGATTACTAGCTTATTGTAATCGATTACATAGTGCTTTATGAAAATCATGCATCATTGGAATAATCGATTATCTTGTTATGTAATCGATTATCTTAACTTGTTAGACGTGATGCATTACTGGTATAATCAATTACCATTTTCAGTAATTGATTACACAGGTCATCTTCGTGTTTTGAGCTTTACTGGTTTAATCGATTATCAGTCTTATGTAATCGATTATTTCTTCATGCTTCAAATATACTAAGACTATTTTAATCGATTATGTTTCGGTTTAATCGATTATCTTGTTCATGAAAACATTTCCAGAAAGCTCAAGAACATATTAATCAATTATGTTATATTTTAATCGATTACATATGATTAAATAATCGATTACCTTGTCAGTTTAATCGATAAAAAACATATCTTTAAAAATAGACTTGGAGCGAATTGTTCTGGGCAAACTTGAGCATTTGTGTGAATCACTAAAAAGATAGAAAGCATTTTCTAGACCAAAAACACTGATTTGTTCTAAGAGTGAAAAACTTCTCATGAGATCAAGAAAGTTGAGTCTTTGAGATGAGGTTTTAAAGAAAAGAAGAGATTTCAAGAATTCTGATTATGAGTTGTGATTTGCATTCAACCTAACTGATTGGTAACATCATTCATTCATTCATTCATACATTTGAAGGATCACAGGTTGTATCTCTTGAATCTTTCTTTAGAATTTTACTGTGTATTAAGATTCTGATTAGTGTATATCTTTGTTTCTTTAAAGCTGTTTTCTAGAGTAGGGTTCTCTAGAGGGAAGAACAGAGTAGGGTTCTCTGGATCTTGATCATTTGAAGACTATAGGGTTTAGATTTTTGTTTCTTTATCTAGTGTTGATAAAGGTGATCTTTGTAAACTACTTGTAAAGATTCTTTGATATAGTGAAAACTCTAACTTAGTGTGGGTTGGAAGTAACTAGATGTAGCCTCCAAGGTTGAGAGGTGAACCAGTATAAATTGCATTATTTCTTGTTTTAAATTCTGTATATTTTATTGCTTGTCTTTGTGAAATCAAAATATTATCATCAAAGAAACTATTTCTGTCATTGTATGCATATGAAGGATTGATCTTGATAGAAGAAAGAATTCTGGATTTTTCAAAAGGTGATCAAGTGATACGATCCAAGATTTTAATTCCACTATTTGTTTGAGAAGATTTTAAATATCAGTTTTGGACCAATTCACCCCCCCCCCTTCTTGGTTTATTTGCAGTATACTCATTGTGTTTTCAAAAAATAGAATGGTTTGTTGGTACAAGTGAAAAAGATGTTGCTAAATTGTTTCAAGGAATTAGCATTCCATGTTAGAAAATATTAGGAAAAAAATACTTCTTAAAAAGTTTATGAGATTTTGAGTTATCTAGTTTTGATGATGAAAGAAGTTCATGTTGGAGAAGAAACCCTTTATACATGCACAAATATGAACATGAGGATAAATTTCAATGAAAACTTGTATATTTATTCTCCTCTTTTTTTCATTTACACATATAGTGCCTTTTATCTAACAATTAATTACAACAGAAACTAATAAAAACTAACTATCCTCTAACAGTCTAACTAACTGCTAACAACATCCTACTTATATTTGGATTAAAACTCAACACTCCCCCTTAATCCAAATCATTACAAGATATAACTTCCAACTCCCTTTTGAGTTTTACAAATCTACCAGGCCTAATTCCCTTAGTTAGTATGTCAGCCAACTGAGTTTTTGTTAAGCAGTATGTCACTTCAAGCTTTTCATTATTCACATTCTCCCATAGGAAATAAAATTTGGTTTCAATGTGCTTACTTCTCCCATGTGAGACTGGATTTTAAGCTAAATTGATAGCTGATTTGTTATCAATTAGCAAATTAATAGGTTTCTCTGCTTCAAATTTCAATTCTTCTAGCAATGAATCTAGCCAAATAGCTTGGCAAGCAGCATATGAGCCTACTATATATTCATCCTCACAGGAAGACAAGGCCACCATGAGTTGTTTCTTAGAGCACCAAGAAATTGGAGCACCTAGAAACTTGAACAAGTGCCCTATAGTGTTTCTCCTATCTGTTTTATCCCCACAACAATCTGAATCAGAATATCCTAGCAAACTCATTGGTTTTTTTTGTCTGTCTTCATGGGAAACAAAACACCATATTCCAATGTTCCCTTCACATACCTCAAAATTCTTTTGGTAGCCATCAAATGAGACTTCTTTGGATTACTCATGAACCTATTGATTAAACCAACAGTAAAGGAGAGGTAAGGTCTACTGTTACATAAGTACCTCAAGGAGCCAACTAGTTGCTTATACATTGTTGGATCCATTGCTTCTTCTTCTTCTATTGTTTTCAATTTTATATTAACCACTACTGGAGTATTTTTAGGATTGCAATTTGCCATATGAAATCTTCTCAATATATCAGTAGTATACTTTTGTTGGTGAAGCCTAATTGCCTTTGACGTAGTTACAAGTTCTAAACCAAGGAAGTATGCTAGCCTACCAAGATTTGTCATATCAAATTCCTGCATCATTTGTGCCTTAAAACACTTAATATCCTTTGAGTCACTACCTATTATCAGTAGATCATCTACATACAAGCATATTAGAATCACACTTGTCTCTTTCTTCACGTATACACCATATTCAACTGAACATTTTCTGAATCCACTCTGAATCAGGAATGTGTCAATCCTCCTATTTCAAGCTGTGGGACCCTTCTTGAGTCCGTACAGGGCCTTCTTAAGCCCGTACACTTTGTCTTCCATTCCTTCCTTTACAAAGCCTGGTGGTTGAGTCACAAAAACAATTTCTTCCAATGGACCATTCAGAAAGGCAGATTTCACATCCATGTGAAACAATGACCGACTGTCTTTGTTAGCCATTGCTACTACCAGTCTAACAGTCTCGATCCTTGCTATTAGTGCATAATCCTCAAAATAGTCTACGCTAGGTCTTTGTAGGAAGCCTCTTGCTACAAGTCTTGCCTTATGCTTTGCAACAGTTTCATTGGGGTTCAATTTCAGCTTGAACACCCAGTTCACATCAATTGCTCTCTTTTTATTTGATAAGTCAACTAGCTCCCAAGTGTTATTCCTTTTAATAACGTTCAACTCTTCTAGCATTGCATTCTTCCAAACTTGTTCCTGTAGTGCTTCTGTTACCTCAATATCACTTCCTATATCGAAATCAGAGTATCTAATTTGCATTATTCTATTTTTTTGTGGCCTTTGATTTTGAGGTGGTTTTGCCCCTGCATTTGTTTTTGCGTTCACAGTGGTAATCCCATTTTGATATTCTTCAATTGTTGATATCACTGGTATGGTTTCACCTTTGCATGTTCCAATCCCATGCCTCTGACTAATTAAAGTGTACATCTCTATTGATCTCAACATTCTGCTTATGTGGATTGTAGAGTCTATAGGCACCAGTAACATGATAGCCTATCAATATCATTGGCTTACTTTTGTCTTCTAGTTTCCTCCTTTTGGCATTAGGAATATGTTTGTAGCACAAGGATTCGAAAATCCTTGGATGACTGACCAATGACTTTCTTCCAAACCAAATCTCTTATAGACTTTCTCTTTCAATCTCTTTGTAGGATATATGTTCAACATATAAGTTGTTGTGCTCACAGCTTCTCCCAAAAAGAGTAAGGTAGCTTCTTCTGTTTCAGCATGCTCCTTGTCATGTTAAGGACAATTTTTTTTCTTCTTTCTACCAAGCCATTATGTTGTGGTGTATACGGTGATGTTACCTCATGAATTATTCCATGTTGTTCATAGTAGGTGTTAAATTCCTTGGAAGTGTATTCTCCACCTCCATCTGTCCTTAGAACCTTCAAAGCTTGTCCACTTTGCTTTTCTGCCATCACCTTGAATTTTTGGAAAATTGAGAGCACCTCATCCTTTTCCTTGATCAAGTACAACTACATTATTCTGTTGTGCTCATCTACAAATGATGTAAAGTACTTGTTTCCGCCCAGTGATGGTACCTCAAAAGGACCACACACATCATAATGCACAACACCAAGTACATTGGATGTTTTCATTGGCAAATGTGAATTAAAGGAATTTCTCGGTTGCTTGCTAATGAGACACACCTCACACACCTTCTCTGGTACATTTAATTTTGGTAGACCTATAACCATATTATCAGCTACTAACTTATTCAGAATTTTGAAATTTAAGTGACCAAACCTAAGATGCCAAAGCCAGCTCAATTGGTTGTTCTCTGTAGCCATTAACCATTGTACTTCTATTGCCTTAATGTTGGCTTGAAAGGTTTAATTTCTTGAGAGTGGAGATCTCAAGACTAGCTTCAGATTAGGATCAAATAGTTCTAGCATTCCATCCTTCATTGACACAAAAAATCCTTTCTCCACCAATTGTCCTACACTCATCAGATTACATCTTATCCCAGGAACATACAACACATTTTCAATGAGTTCTGTTTTCCCATCTTTTCTCTGAATGAGAATGTTCCCCATGCCTTCTGCACCTAGAGTTATGTTATCTGCCAATTTGATCTTGGATCACTTGTTTTCATCAAAATCACCAAGCCACTCTTGTGACCTGTCATGTGGTTAGAGCAACCAGTATCTTGATACCAAGCTTCAGAGTATGGGTTGCTATCACTAGTTGGCACTAACATCACAGGGTGCTCATCTAAATCCTTATCTTGAGCCACGTTTGCCTTTTATTCATAATTCTTGTTTGTTTTCCTTTTCCATGCCGACATTCAAAGGCATAATGCCCCCATTTCTCACAATTATAACACTGAATCTTTCTTTTATCTTGACATTTCTTTCCTTTTTTATTACTGAAGTTCCCTTTTCCTCCATTATTAGAGGATTCTAGTTTGTCTTCATCTTTGTCCTTTTCTTTATTTGAGGACCAATTCCTTTTGCCTCTACCTTTTGCTTTCTTCCATTTCTTCTTGTTTTCATCATTCTTGGTAAACTGAGCTTGCATTGCCTGATCCAAATCCCTTGAATTCGTCATTTCATTCAGTCTTTGTTCATGGGCTTCAAAAGAGTTTTGAAGTTCTTCAATTTTTTATTCCTCGAGACTTTAGATTCTTCAATCGCAACCACAATGTGATGAAACCGAGGAGATAAAGTTCTCAAGATATTTTCAATAATCATATAATTCGACAATGATTCTCCACAAGTCTTCATTGAATTCACCAACAACTGCATTTTGTTGAAGTAATCAACCAATGTTTCTTGATCACTCATTGAGAGGAGTTCGTATTGTCTCCTTAAAGATTGCAACTTCACCTTCTTGGTCTTTCCTGGTTTCCAAATGCTTTCTATAGAATTCCCAAGCCTCCTTAGCCATAACATCCTTTGCAATCTTCCCAAATACAACAAGATCAACACACTGATGAAGAATCAACTTTCTCCTTCTCTAAGCTTTCTTCCTTCACTATGCCAAGAATCTCATGGAAGCCAAGAATCACTTCTATCCTCACAACCCATTGATCATAGTTCTTACCATCAAGAACTGATAATGTGTGTATGAATCCACCAGTGTTGTTGTGGAAGCCATTGTAGTGCTTATAATTGGGTCCCTGGACCTTGAAGCTTTATGATACCAATTTGTTGGAGAAGAAATGCTTTGCACACTTACAAATATAAATAGGAGGATAAATTTCAATGAAAACTTGTATATTTCACATTCTCATTTTTTTTTCATTTACACATATGCACTTCATATATAGTGTCTTTTATCTCAAAATTAGTTACAACATAAAACTAACAAAAACTAACTATCATTTAATAGTCTAACTAATTGCTAACAATATCCTACTTATATTTAGATTAAAACTCAACAATTTAAAGTCCTTGTCTTACAACTTTAAATTGAACTACCATGAACAAAATAAACTAAATTATTTCAAGAAATTAACATTTTATGCTAAGAAACACTAGGAATGCTAACATGCACCTTCTAATTGAGTATTTGAATATATTTCTACATTATGTATTTATAGAATATTGTCTCATTTTAAAAGTTGAGAAAGTCATATCATAATTAATAATAAATATTTTTTTAAAACAAGTTAAATAATTAATACACTAACATTATATCTAAAATATATTAAGAATAAAAGGCACTTATGACTGCTTACCTATTTTCAATTTTACTGTAAGAAAAAAAATTAAATATCGTAAATTAAAAAAAAAAACTCAAGTATGTTTTTTTATATTGTAAATTCGCATTTTTTTTTTAATTATGTGAAGGTACTTCTGTGATTAACTCTTCATGTCCAGGTTAGGAATGTCAACCCAATAATTCCATGGCACATTCGTAAATACTCTCAAGTTCGGTGTAACCCAACGCAACGAACTCTCGTTGTTCTTTCTTCTTCTTCCATTGATTCGTTGCAATATTTGAGCAAGCTTCGTTGCTTTCTCCGCCACCACTCCTCCGATCATTCTCCGGTACGCTTTTTCTTCAATCCCTCTCGCCACTTCACCTCCATCCACAAATTTTATTCGCCAAATTGCTCGTTGTTTTCTGAGATTCAGTTTATCCGCAAAATGTAAAATTCGTAAATAAAATTTATAGGAATTGTGGACGTAAATATGTGCGTGTGTGTGTGAAATTAGCGTGTAAGTAATTGTGTTTGTTGTTGTTGTTGTTTAGAATTGTTGTATTGGATCAGATTGATTGGAATTGAGAAGGTGTAGGGTAGAGAAATTGAGAACAATGAGTGAGGTGTTTGAAGGGTACGAGCGTCAATACTGTGAGCAATCGGCGAATCTTTCGCGGCAATGCACTGCGGCTTCTGCTCTTGATGGAGGTAATGCAATCAAATCTCTTTCTTCACACACACTCTTCAATTCAACACTTGTTCTGTTATTGTTGAGGTTGATGATTTTTAGGCCCTTGTGGAAATGGAAAACTATGGGAACGGGAAGAATGTTGTGAAATGTAATGATCAGGTTGGGTTGACAGGAAGATGATAGGGTTTTTTGCCTTTTTTTTATGACTACTTTAAGATTATTAAATGCTTCTCTTTTGGTGTTGATTTCATGGATGTTGGCAATAGCGGACGTACGTGTAAGGTTTGGGGGGCAGTGCCCCCTTAAATTTTGGCATGAAGTTATAATATCCCTGTTGGAACGGTGGAACGGCGGTGGAACTGGGCAGTGCCCCCCTTAAATTTTCGTTGAAGAGAAGGAGGAAACAGCTTATAAGAACAGAAATGGAAAGTAGAAAGAAAGCGCCGCAGACAGCAACGAAGAAGAAGAACAGGAGAAGTTAGTTTTGTCTTATTTGGGCCTAATTTGCTTTCTGTACCCACTTTTTTTCTTTCTGCAGTTTCATATTACATTTTCGAAATGAACTTTTGAGTTTTAATTTAGGTAGTAACTATTTATAATCTTTTTTTATTATTAATATACTTTACTTGTATTATCAAATTCAATTGTTATTTTGGATTTTTCAATATAGAATTATAGATGAATTTTATTAATCAAATAATTTTAATTATATACATATATATAATATAATTTTAAGCGGATTCATAACCTTGTATATAAAACATTGATTTAAATTTTATTTAAAAAAAAATTTTCGGGGGCGCTGCCCCCAAACCCCCGCCATCACATCTACGGACATAAAATTATTTTCTACAAGGTTAGAGTGCCCCCCCTTAATTTATTTTCTGGATGTTGGAACTGGTGGATGTAATGTTTTACATGATTTTTATTTTAGACAATACTTATATCCAGCTCTTTTGATGCTAAATGTTGTTTTTCAATTAAAATTAGATAACTTTGCACAATAAAGGTTAACATTTGGGCGTTGAATAGCGAGAGGTGAACTCCAATTTTAGTTGGAGAATGGCACTGAAAATACCTAAAGAATTGCACCCAAGTTTTGACGTATAAAAATTCCATTTTGCAAGTTTAAGCCAAAGCAATTAAAAGCATATTGTATGAAACTTAAACATGTGTCAAAGGCTTGCTACTGGGAAATGTGTGTTGAAGAGCCCTTCCTTGTGATAATTTATTTATATTGAACCATTGATGTAATTTTCATTAAAGAGGCTTAAGCTTATTTGTTAAGGATGCAATTTTTTATCAACTCCTCTCTCCCAACGTAAATACACACAAAATCTGGAAAAGAAGGGAAAAACTGTACCTTTTCTGTCTAATGTTTGCTAGTTACCATTTGTGCTGCAGAACAAAAGAAGCAAAAACTTTCTGATATAAAAGCTGGATTAGATGATGCTGACACATTGGTATAATGGAACGTTTCTTTTGTTCATCCTCCAGATGTTTTGACTCTATTATAATTCCTGCTTGAATATTTTCAGATTCGGAAAATGGACCTTGAGGCTAGGAGTTTGTAGCCAAGTGTGAAGGCAGCTCTTCTTGCCAAGTTAAGGGAATATAAAACTAATTTGA
This sequence comes from Glycine latifolia, assembly GCA_013407115.1. Taxonomy (NCBI): domain Eukaryota; kingdom Viridiplantae; phylum Streptophyta; class Magnoliopsida; order Fabales; family Fabaceae; genus Glycine; species Glycine latifolia. Next base: position 19,783,846 of record CM023946.1, on the reverse strand, counting down.
GCAATTTGAAAAATGAAGTTAAAAGAGTCATGTCAGCTAGCGTCAGTCTCACTGCTCGAGATGACTTCTTGGAGTCAGGAAGGGCTGATACACTAGCGGTATCTCTTCTATATCCTTCCTCAGTAATAGGTGTCAATGTTATAATTTCTGAATTGTGGCTTAGATTACTCCATCAACATCAACAACACCTTTAATCCAAGATAATTGGTATTGATGATAGATGAATTCAATGATAAATCGGAAATGAGACAAAGAAAGAGAAAGAGAGAGAAGAAGAAAAAAGTGAAAATAAGATAAAAGAGAGAAAAAATAAGGGTAAAAGGAAGAAGGGAAAAAAGAAGAGGAAAAAAACTAAAACAATGGAAGGGACTGGAACATCGAACTACTAATGGATTTAACCCTCCACCAAACTTATAACTTTTCTCCACTCCGTCCTAAGACATACTTCTGTCAATCTATATCCCACTCCATTAGGTCTTGTTTAACTACCTTTCCCCAGGTAAGTTTCGATCGATCTCTACCTCTCTTTGTGTCGAGCTCTTGGTAACAAACTCTTGCTCTTACAGGAGCATCCAGTAGTCGTCTCATAACGTGCCTAAACCACCTCAATCTATGCTCCCTCATCTTTTCTCGTACCAGTACCACTGATACCTTTTGTCAAATATCCTCATTTCTTATTTTATCCATCTTCATATATCCACACATCCACCTTAACATCCTCATTTCTACTGCCCCTATTTTATGCTCATGTTGCCTATGTGCTGGTCAGCATTCTGTTCCATATAGCATTGTTGGTCTTATAGTTGTTTTATAGAATTTTCCTTTTAGGTTAAGGGGAATTTTGCGGTCTCACAATAACCTCGATGTACTCTGTCATTTCATCCACCCTGCTCTAATTCTATGATTAACATTCTCATCAATCTCACCACCTTTTTGCAACATTGATTCCAAGTATCTAATAACATATTTCTTGGGTACCTCTTGACCAAGTAAATGCACTATGTCTTGATAACCACCTCTTACCCGTGAACACTCACACTTCATATACTCCGTTTTGCTCTTGCTTATCGTGAATCTTTTAGACTCCAAAGTTTTTCTTCACAATTTCAATTTCCTATTAACACCATCTTTGGTCTCATCAATAAGCACGATATCACTACAAAAAGCATACATCACGATACTTTCTCTTGAATATCTTTTGTTAGTTCATCCATCACTAAGGCAAAGAGATAAGGACTAAGAGCTGAACATTAGTGAACACCTACCGTGATAGGAAAATACCTTGATGTTCCATGACAAGCTTTCACACATGTGGTAGCCCCATCATACATATCTTTGATTGTATTAACATACTTTAATGCTACATTTTTCTTATCAAGAGTTCATCATAATACTTTTATTGGGACTCTATCATATGCTTTCTCATGATCTATGAACACTATATGTAAGTTTTTCTTCTTTTCCTTATACATTTCCATTAATTGTCTCATCAAGAAAATAGCTTCCATGGTACATCTTCCTGGCATAAATCTAAATTGATTTACGGAAACCTTGGAACGAAAGCATTCATTCTTCTGTTTAATAGCCTCTTGCACCTCTTCATTCCACCACCATGTTTCCTTTGTAAGAACTTTGTTTCTTTTGCTTTCACCTAGCACCCTCATTCCCACATTTTGAACACACATAGTCATCTTATTCCATATTTCATTAGCTTCTCCAATAAACTCACACGGTCCTTCACACAACATGTTTTCCTTAAACTCTATTTGTTTCTCCTCCTTTAGCTTCCATCATTTTATCCTTGGGTATTGAGCCTTCTTCCTCAAATTAAGAACTTTGTTGAACCTAACCTCTAGAACTACCAACTTATATTGTGTCGTCACACATTCTTCAGGGTAGACCTCGCAGTCAATACACGAATTTTATCTTTCCGTCTAGTCATAAAGAAATCAATTTGACTACAATTTTGGTCCCTATGATACATGATAAGATGAGACTCCCTTTTTTCGAAAAAAGTGTTTGCTAGCATCAAATCATAGGCTGGTGCAATGTTCAAGACATCTTCTCCACTCTCATTTCTTGTCCCATAGCCAAAATCACCATGAATTCTATCACAACCTCCATTGTTTCTACCAACATGCCCATTTAGATCTCCTTCTAGGAAAAATTTTTCCTCTCGTGGGATCCCTCTCAGAACCTCCTTCAAGTCTTTCCAAAATTGGTTTTTTTCATCTGATAGTAGTCTAACTTGAGGTACATACACATTAAGGATATTCAAAATTAGATACCCTACTACAAGCTTAATCATCATAATCCTATCGCCTTTCCTTTTGACATCAACGACTTTATCTCTGAAACTTCTATCGATCATAATTTCAACCCCATTGCGACTCTTGGTTGTACCTGTATACCACAACTTGAAACCGGTGTCCTCCACTTCCTTGGTCTTTCCTCCAACCCACTTAGTTTCTTGCAAGCAAACAATATTCACTTTTCTTCTGGCAAAAACATCTACTAACTCCCTCAGTTTACCCTTAATGTTCCTATGTTCCAGCTTCCCAATTTCATCCTAAACCCCTGGGTGGTGTTTGTCTGCCACGATCGCCCTTTTGCATGCTGGGATCCTTGCCTTTTTGTCACCAAATCTGGATGAAGACCTAGTGTCTTGCCTTTCGGCATGAACCCTAGCTCACTTATCACTACATCCCGGGATCGATGTAGCGTCTTGCCTTGTGGCAAGGACCCTAACTCATTTTTCAATACATTCAAGGCCCGATGTAACGCGTTGCTATGAAGGGTACGCCCCAACGAAATATCATAAAGGTTCATCACATGAAAATAGCTGATTTTTTACGGTCGGTTCGCAACTCCTGATGCTAACCCTCCTCCTTTATCCTGACTTGGGACAGACCATGCATACAAACACACATAGGCGGAGTTTGTGGCTTAGATTACTAATACATATTTAAGAAGATTAAGATTCACTAATTGGGAGACTTGATACTGGTATTGCCTGTTAAATTTTATTGTCCTAAAGGCTTTTTGGAAGTAAAAGTTGTTAATTGTCTTGAAGCCAAAGTTAGCCAGTATGTGGGCGTCCAAACCTGTAATGCATGGTACATCTATAAAACATATTAAATGACTGAAGTCTTATATGTATTTTAGGGTTGGAGAGAGTGGGAAACATTGCATGATGTAGATTGACATTTGCAATTTCCCTTGCATCTCAGTACTATGCTTCTTATGTACTACAATATGTTACAATAATTTCATTTGCATCTCACCCCCGCTTTATTGTGCATTATAATAACTACTTATGGATGCTGGGACAGGCATCAAATGATCAAAAAGGAAGACTTCTGATGTCTACTGAAAGACTTAATCAGTCCTCTGACAGAATAAAGGAGAGCAGAAAAACAATACTGGAGACAGAGGATCTTGGTGAATTTATCCTCCGAGATTTGCATCAACAACGTGAATCCCTACTCCACGCCCATAAGACGGTCAGTTTAACCAAAAATTTCTTAATTCCGATTGCTAATTTGTTGGCCCCTTTCATCTAGATGATATAGCATTTGATGCTCATGTTCAACCAGCGGATGCACTTCACTATTTAAAATGGTTTTCTCTGTGTGGAGTCAATCTGACTTCATGTCAGATCTGGTTTTCCCAATACCTTTTGTCAAGGCTAATTTTTTTTCTTTCCCCATTCAGATCCATGGAGTGGATGATAACATTAGCAAGAGCAAGAAGATTTTGTCGGCTATGTCAAGAAGGATGAGCAGGAACAAATGGATTGTTAGCTCCTTAATGACAGCTCTGGTCCTTGCAATTATAACCATTTTATATTTCAAGCTGACTCATTAGCTGGCTATCTTTGCTTCTTATATGGTTAGCTATGTCTCATATTGGAGTGTATGTTGCCCAACAATGTCACGATGTTTGAAGAGTTGTGTGAACAACAGTTCTAACTTATTTCTCTTATTACATGTAAAATTCTTTCGTTTGAGCAAATGAGAATATTTTACCATTACAATGCATCGTTGTTCAATTCATTCTATTATACTTTGTAATGGCGTGTACAAAGAAAATTAGAAATATCGTCGTGCCAAAAGAAGAACGGAGAAAGTGGACAGTGGAACAGTTAATTATTGTTGTTAATCAATATTTACACGCATTACAAGAAGATTGAATCATTGTAATTGTTTTTAAGTTCCAAACATGTACTAATTTTTCTTTTATCACATCATATGTATTACATCTCAATTTCATCATACTAACCTCCTGTTCATCGCGTCATAGAAATTTTAAATATATAAATTATAGTATAATTAAAATTTATAATGAAATAAATTTTAATATAAATTATATTTTAGATTTATAATAAAAAAAATTATAATTAATTGTGATATAAGAACATTTTTAACAATTGATATTAAAAAAAATGAAATTCAATTTGAGGAGAGATCAAGTTCTGCAAGTAACTCTAAAAGGAGTTACACATTAAATCTAATGATTTATATTAGTTATACATTAAAACTATTGAAAGTAAATTTGACCCTCTCATTCCATTTAGATATAAATATAAATAATAAAAAGGATAGATGGAAAGAGATAAAGTTAGTATAAAGATAAATGCAAAATAAATATAGTTTGAAATGGTTTAGAGTGGAATTTTTTACTAATAATGGGACAATGTGTGAATGCATATTCAAAAGACACTAAACTAATTATAGTGTCAAATTGAGAGAGTAGAAAGAGTGAGATTAAAAATAAATTTGTAGGGACAAAATTTATATTATGAATTAATTTATACTATAATTTTTATTAGGAACGTAAATATATTTAATATATATATATATATATATGGGGATAAATTAAGTTACAAGAATAATTTTAAGAAAGTTATTTTTTATTTTTATCATTTATTTTTTAAAAATTTAATGATTAAGATTAATTACTTGTTATAACTATTAAATCTTAAAAGAAGATAGATGAGTAGGATAAAGAGTAACTTTCTTAGATTAATTACCCATTACGGGATTGGCTTCAATTGAACCAATTAGAAGAGCAATTGAACAATTACGGTTAGCTTAAATCAACTATCAACTGTGAATTAGTCAATTCAAATTGTAATACGTTACAAACCTGAGAGGCAAAACGTGATTAGCTTAGAAAATAATTGAATTACCTAACTGTTGAAGACGATAGGGTTCTACTGGCCGGAAAAATTACGTTTGTGTGGAGAAATTAGCCTCAAGATCTTTAACAAGTCGTTTGACATGTTTCAAATTTTCTAGTGACTTTTTAGCTGATATATTTAGCACCGTTAGTTTTAATGATATTAACGAATGAGACAGGGGCGGAACTATGCATTTCATTTTTAAAAAAAATTCATAATTAATATAAATATTTTAATTATAAACCTTTTTATTTTGTTAATTTTTAATTATTAGATAAAATTTTACTCTACTTTAAAAGGCTTTGTTACGTGGTCTGTTTGGCTTTTCTTTGTAGTTCCAGTCTATGAATGTTAAAAAAATATCCTTAAAAAAATATAGGATAATTTTGAAATTTAATTTAATTTTAATGTATTTGAAAATTTTAAATTCTTTTATTAGTAAAAGTGTAGAATATATCCAATGATATTCATATAAGCAACTTAAGTAATGTCACTTTAATCTTGAACAACTCAATTATTGTTTTTCAATGAGCATTTTTTAGTAACATGTTGATTAACTTACAAATATTTTATTTCTCTTTCCTAAAAGAAAATTATCCATGAAAATCGAAATAATATTAAGGAATTTACAATATTTACACACATTATAAGCAATTAACTAAATTAGACTCCTTTAATAATAGTTAAGCAACTCAAGAGTAATAGTGTTTATATAAGTAACTCTCTAATTTTAAGCATCTCAAAATCACATATAACCCATAAAAACTAAATTTTTTTTAAGTAATCCATTAAACAACTCTCATTGTAGATAGTCTAATAAATTCTTTTATCAATAGAACGTACCATATTCAATTATGTAACAAATATAGACTTACACAATTATATTATATTATTAGAGTTTAATGGCTAAACATTAATAATATAAGACAATTTGCATTATCATTCAATCCTAAATCGTCATTTATATAAATTTTAATTTAATTAATATAACGAGTTTAATATTTATACATTGATCGTCATCCAATCATATATCATCATTTGAATTACTTTAAAATAATTTTTAAAAATTGACAAACTTACCATATATCATAAATTATGATTGAATGACTATGTAAAATCTTTTACACTTTCAATGCACAACTTTTTTTTCTCTATTATAAAGGCAAACAAACTTATTACATATTGATTTGTTGATTAGATAATTGTGTAAAACTATTTTACGCTAGCATATTCATTTTTCTTACATTGTAATATTAGCAAGCATGTTTTTTTTATAGTTTTATTTGTTTATTATCTCATAAAATGATTTTTTTATTATTTATTTTCATGTATGTTAATTTGTATTGTGTGCACAATAAATGTAATTAATTTAAATATTTGTTTAAATAATTGAATTATTTTAATTTCTATTATTGACAGTTTTGTCAATGACAAATAAAAATAAATTTTTAGAAAATTTGATTCCCTATTTTTTTTATCATGGATCCACCTGTAATGAATTATATTAAATGTGTCGTGCACGCGCATATATATATATATATATATGGGAGCAATTGCTCCCGCATCATTACACATGGATTAGTCCTGTTTTTTATTTTTCTTCTTGTGATTCCTTATCTTTTAAAAAGTTAATTTAAAATATAATATTTTTAGTATTTATTATTTATAATAAAAATTAACTTAAATACTACAAAATATAAAAATTAACATTAAATTATAATTATAGTTTATTATCTTTTTAGTGCCTGTACTTTTCATAATTATGGTTTTACAGTTTTACTCTCTATTTTAAATTTTTATGGGTCTAAGTCTTTGAAGTTTTTTTTTTTTTTTAATTTTTGGTTCTTGCTGTAAATTTATGTCATTAAATGTTGCCACATGTTTTTATATATTATTATTGTGTCAAGTATGATCAATATGAAGTGAAAAAGAGAAAATACGGTCAAACATTTCTTTTTCATTGTTGTTCGTGCATGTTTTAATAAAAGTATATCCATAATAAATAAATAATAATTTAAAATATATAATTACAAATATTTACCTAATTTAAAAGTAAAGTTATGCTAATTATAAAACATAGATAAATTCAGTTTTTTTTATATACAATTTAGAAGAAACAATATTGAACAATTTTTTCATAAATACTTTGTTAAACTTACAAGTTATCAAAAGTAAAAAAAAAAATGCATTATAAAATATTTCTCATGAACATAACATTTAGTTCCAATAAAAAATTCGATGTCAAAGCTAACATTTAGTTCCAATAAAAAATTCGATGTCAAAGATCTCTACCGTGGAGACCACTTATTATTTATTGTTATTTCTAACTGCAATAAAAGAATGGAACGAAGCAAATGATTTATAATGATTTAAATTAAATCTACATGATCATGATAAATAAAATACTATCATATCACTAACATAAAATGTATTATTATATAACTTTCATGAGTTTATTTTCATGCATTGTTAGTGTAAGAGTTTAAATAAAAATTGTTGGCATTAAAATAAAAAACAAAAATAGAATTAAACTGAAAAATAGGTAGAGTAATATTAATTAAATAAATTTAAATTGATAATACATGCACAAATATAAAATTGGAAGTGAATTACCTTATAATACGTGTCATATAACATCCTCTTTTAAATGAATAACAAAATATATCCATAATTAAATGACATTAAATTAAATCAAATAAAAAAAATTATGATGCAAAAGATATTGCTATTTACAATAGCATGAAGATTAATTCCTACTACAATTAAAGATCAACATATTAAATATAAATATTTCATACATTTTTAATTACTTATAAGTAAATATCATCACGTCCTAATAATTAAAATTACATTAAATTAACACTAATAACATAAAAAAGGTTTTACATAATAATAAATATAAATTTTTGCAATAGCTTTTTGATTTGTTTACAAAAATTATACATTATTACAATTTATTAAATAATCAATCAAATTACAATAAAATTGTACAATAGATTAATATAACAACTTCATAAATTATATCTTACACCTATCTTGCACCAAAATTAATAAATATTGTGTCTTTTTTTTTACTTCATAAAATTAATAAATATTGTGTGTATAATAATCAAAAAATAAATATAATTTTTTAATATTTCTTTAAAAAAACTTCAATATATAAATAAGCAAATCATAATTAAATAAAAAATAATATATTCTATGAATAGTAAAAGTGTCACATCAATTCATGTTGCTTTTACAAAATTATAGATTACCAAATTTCAAAGCTTTCCACTCCTAAGTAATTAAAAATTTCCAAAACCAATCATGATATGTAACTCATTGCTTTATTATTATTATTATTATTATCATTATTATGTGTCTAAGATACTTATAATTTTTACTTAATTAAAATAATTCTTGCAAAAATGACAAATTATTTTTCTTATTTAGGCCAAATTTTATTCACTTGACATAAAACTTTAAATATTATTGTTTTAGTAATTTTGTGAGCTCATGCTTCGTTCATTATCAATTTCTTACATAATATATAAATTAATAGGTTTTACTCTGGAAACATATAGGTTAGGTTTTGGGTAGTTTTGAAATTTCACTGTGCCAAAAAATTGAACTAACATCTATCGGGTAAACAAAAAGAAAAAAAAAAGTACAAAGACAATTGGGGAGGGCAAAATGCCTTGGATGGTGGTCAAATTTTGAAAGTAAAATTTTAGTCAAATAACTCATTTCTCAGGTCAATTTTAAAAAGATGTCTTGACATTTCTCCATAAAATAAGCAGGAACAACCTGCTTGTAACTGTTTCAATAAAAAACGCAGAGGTGATACTTTCAACTGAATTGGACATAACCACCAGGAGGTAAATACCTTACGCAATAGCTCAATAGTACGGATCATTTGATGAACTGCTATTCAAAAATGACCAGAATGAGCTTGTTTCAAGCATAAATGATGAGGGTGCATATTGGATCAACACCCCTAATACATGAGCACAAGCTCATAAATTGATGCTTTGGTGAGAGAACTTTCCATTAAAGCAAGGAGTTCTTTTGACAGGCCAATATTAGTTGCATGAAGGAATTGATTGGCTCTTCATCCTTAAGTCAAAATAACAATTTGACATGCTCAAGCATCCTCAGGAGGAGAATCTCTTGCTCCCTGGTCATCTTCATCCTCTTCGTCATCTTTGTCATAGTCAATTGATGCAGGCTCCCCGTTAAGATCCACATTAGCACCGTTCAAATTTCTGACAACCTGTCCCCTCACACGAAGCCGCCTTTTAGCAAGTCGTTTCCGATTAATGTACCTAATTTTCTTATCAAAGCAGCGTTCTTTCCTTTTCTGTCTGAACTTCATCAATGTTGCTTCTCTCCTATCAACTTTACTTAATTTTGCTTCTGATGAACTTGAGTTTCCTAATGATTGCCATGAATGAGGATTAGGAATCTGACCAGGTTGTAAGCATATGCTCATTGGGTAGTATGGGAAGGATGTCATTCCTGTTCCATGAGGACCACCTTGGGGAAGATGATTGTACTGTGAAATCATAGCTGTGCTAGTATGATTCTGTAGTCCTGGATATTCTTTTGATGATACATTTGTGCTGATGAAGGAATCATAACATGATTAACAACCCCTGAAATATAATATGGATAAGCATGTTGGGAAGCCATGCCAGATACTTCAAGCTCGGAACAATGGTTCCCATTTCTTGGGTGCATCACACCCTGATGTAAATTTTCTTCCCTGTAGTGCTTTTGCTGTGAAACTTCCATTGATGCAGGTGGAGTACAAGACCTCTCAATAGACAAAGAATCAAGTATACTAGTGCTGCTGGGTAAGTCATTTTGCAATTGACTTTCACATGCCTCTCCATTTTCCAGTATTTGAAGGCCATTCACCCCTTGTTGAGCACATGCTTGATGCATAACTTCCATCCTCACATGTGTAACATCATTGTTGTCGACATTAACAACCCTTTTGAAGTTGCTCTTAAGTATTGATGCTTTAATATACGTGAAGAAGGTTGATGATTCCCCTATCCTTAGTTCACTCTTTTTCGGACCAGATGAAAAATGTGCTACAAAATTACAGCTAATCAGAGAGAAAACAATAGAACTGAAATGGGTATTTGCATAAGTCAAATTTTGTTTAATCTTAGGAACTCAAATTCCCATTCAGATTGAAGCCATTTTCAGAAATTAAAAATTATGGAGCTATGAAAAGCAAGTCATAAACAAGTGATTCTGTTACATGAACAAATATACTTCTACAGACCAAGACGGGCTAAAAGGTGAGAACGATAGCAAAACCAAAAATTTGTACCATTTAAGTCATTATATGGTATTCAAAACAAGTTCTTATTACAGAACTAGTTGGTGCTACATTGTATAACTTCATTTTTATTGCAAAAATCAACATCAGTTTGTGGATTTTAAAAAAAGGTTGAATGAAGAAAAGAAGCATACCTATTTGGTGATCATTAACTCCATCCACATCAGGCCCACATTCTGACACATGAGCATCTGGAGGTCCCTCAACAGCAGCAGCAATTGCAATAGTAGACTGAAAAGATCAATATATGCATAAATGACCGCATCTACAACACTTCTAATTTGAAGTTATTAGTAGCTATATAATAATGTCTGCCCATAGCTTAACAACATCAACATCAACAGCACCTTTAACCCAAGTTAATTGGGATCGGTGGTAGATGAACCCAATGATAGATAGAAAATAAGACAAAGAAAAAGAAAGGGAGAAGGGAAGAAAAAGTGGAAATAAGACAAAAGAAAGGAAAAATAAGCTAAAAAATAAGACAAAAGAAAGAAAAAATAAGCTAAAATAAAAGAGGAGTAAGAGGAGGGGAGAAATGAAGAGGAAAAGAACTAAAAAAAAGGGAACGGCTGGAACATAGAGATACTAATGGGTTTAACCCTCCACCAAGCTTTTATCTTTTCTCTACTCCATCCTAAGACATATCATCCGCCAATCTATATCTCGCTCCATTAGGTCTTGGTTTGCCCATAGCTTAAACACCTATATAATGATGTCTGCTCATTGCTGGCTGATAAAAGGTATTAGAGAAATGCTACATCTAAACCCATTTACACTAACAAATAACTTACACCCCTTTGGATCTGTGAGGAGGAGACACACCACCACTATACATAATTGTGTATGGGCACATCAGCATTTTTCAGCATGTTGTACCATGCATAACTACCCAAGAAGCTTAAGATGTTAGGTAAAGACTGGTTTTTACACTAGATCTCTAATTTCTAACATGCTCCCGCATGCAAGATGGCAACAGTCCTTTATGTACTAACTAACCCAAAAGGTTAAAGTTAAATGATAAGAACCTTGGGAGAAACACACCACAAAAGCTAGCTATTGTAGTTGGAGAGCACGGGGCCTTATAAACCCCACACTAGAATCCCATATTCCAATGTGGGACTCAAAGTCTCGTACCTTGCAATTGGGTCCTAAATAATATTTTTCAAAGTATCACTTAGGTTTTGTTTATAATTTCCATGCCCACGCCCATGCTACTTAAAATTGGTTTTAGGGAATCGATTTATTTATGACCCAGACTTGATGGCACCTTAACATTGAAAGGCAATATGGATACTTACCTGTTAATGTCAAAGTTTATACTCTGAAAGGTAGAATTATTTGCAAAGTACGCCCCAAGTTGAAAAAAAAACCACATTTTCATAGATAAATTTAATTTAAAATTTTAGCATGATGTACACATTTATGATTTGTGATCGTGTTGATCCCATTGCTTTTTAAATTCTTGCATTATTTAAATACTTTATTTTAATATTCACCTCTTGCTCTTGTTGGACTGATATTCCTGCCTCTAGATTAGTGCTTCTCTTGGACTTGTCATCTGTGTCATCAGAGAACAAGGTGGTACTGTTTGTGTTGGCATCATTAGGGTCAGATACTACCAGATCAAAATCGTAATTCAAGATGTTCTTCTCTACAAGTCCAAGCTGCCAGAATAGATATAAAACAATTTCAAATTGGGAAGGTCTAAGAATGAATTGGTAAATCCAGAGAAAAGTTTCATGAATGTTTATATGCAAATGAGCCGAGGCAAAGGGGAGAGAGGCCACCCTAACATTCTATATCCTATGTACATTATATGGTTGATTCATCATCCATGTAAAGTGTTTCCATATGAGACCTCTGGTTAACTCAAGTTCCCCTAGTTCTTTCCAAAATCCAAATTCTTAACATCTGAAAAAACTTGATGAACATAATTTCATGCAACGCAAAAATGAAACTACTAACTATAAATAACGTCTGTGTGACAGTAGCAGACATAAACTGTGGGTAACTAACAGTGTTCGGCATTGTCACTAAACTGTTGCACATATGAGGTAGCCTGATAAATGGTATGCAATGTGGCATTTGCAAAATCTTAAGCATCTCCTATAGTAGCTCCATACAAAATTAGACAAATGGTTTTGTTATATAAAAAAGATAAAAATAATGTATGGTTTATTTTTTTTTCAACCTCCTTGTATCTATCATTGGGTTCATTTATTACCAACCCCAATTAGCTTGGGTTAAAGGTGTTGTTAATGTTGATTATGTTGACGAGTCAAATCATAAACCTAGAAACTTTTGGTAGAAAGTAGATTGGCCGGATCAACCTCAAAACTTAACATAAAAAAACTTTCAAAATGATATATATTTTACTCATCTAGTATATCAAAAAATTATGTATAGTATCTTATACATATAATTAAAGAGCATTCATGTGTCATTCTTGAATCTTGACAACATAATTTTCCAATAATAAATGGCTGTGATGGTAACTCGGCATCAATTTCATATTGCCCAAAGTTCACAAACAATGGGTGAAAAACTAATAAGAGGATGAAAGAACACAAAATGGGGAACATCCATAAATATGAAGTTGACCAATACAAACCATGCGCCTCCGTCTCCACATGTGCGTCCACAAATTTAATAGTTCATTAGTGCGTAAAGGCTTTACTAGATAGTATGCTACTCCAAGTCTCAAGCACTTAACAACAATGGATACCTCATCTTGTGCAGACATCACTTATCAAAACAAGATATTCAAAACATTGATGAGGAGCAGAATATAATTTGCTTAAATTCAAGAGTCTCACTGGTTTCTTAGCAAAATAAAGAACACAAGCTTACTTATAACAGGGATTCTGCGAAACTCTTTATCCCGTGCTATGTACTTCAACATCTCCATGCCCTTCTTCATCGGAAGGTCAAGTTCAGCCAGTATGATATCTATATGTTGCCCTTCTGCATTCAGTGCATTAATTACTTGTCTTGCCGACTTTACTAAGGTAACTGTGAAGCAGAGAAAATCAAGAGGTATATAAATATATAAAATCTCAGGATGCATGTCATCAATTAATTGCATAGCCTTTTAACCAAACAAGCCAAACTGCATCATCACACAATAGGTTATCATAAAGCATTCAACAAAATCACCACTCAAAGGCATTTTCACTGACAGATAAAACTTCTCCACAATTCATACTACCAACTTTTAAAGGGGAAATCAAAACAAAAAATGAACCTCAAACTAAACCACAATAGAAGAATCAAGAATCTAGAATTTATAATGATTATACATGTAAAAGTTGCAGCAAGCAACTACCATGCAAGGTCTTAAACAAACCCATCTTATCTTATTCGCAACCAAACATCCTTCTTGCCCTTATCTTCATCAACCAATCTTTGAAACTCAACAGTCAACATTGGCACAAAGAACACAGAGTTTCAAAAGGAACAATGATAGTCAAACTTGGCTTAATGAAATTCAAGTATGATTAATCATCCTTCCTTTCACAGTGTTGCCAACTTACAAAATCCAAATCCACAGTACCCTTTTTTAGCAACAAATTCAAATTAAATATTAAATAATTTTTCACAACATAATGCCCCAAAAAACAAAACTCTTTTTTTCCTTGGGAGTTTGAAAGATGACATAACATGACCACAGCAAGTAAAGATTATTACGCACAAACAAAGTCAAGGATGTCTAGCTCAGTTAGTGTGTTAGATTGTAAATTGTTGTAAATTTCTTGAGTCTTTGATTCCTAAGGATAAAAAAAATTACCCACAAAAAAAAATCAACCAAGTACAAAAGGGGAGTCAAAGAAAATAATAATAATAATATTATTATTAATAATAATAATTCGTACATACTTACATACCTTGATAAGAACACCTCAAAAGAAGCGTGAAAACCTCTTGAGAATTCTTGGAATCGTTATCGCACAACAAAATCCGCACCTTACTCCTATCAATGAACCCATCACCACCACTCTTCCCACCACTCTCTATGTTCAAATTAATCTCCTCACCAGACTCCATACCCCACCCCCCCCCCCCCCCCTTATTACAAATAAACCCCCCCCCCCCCCCCCCACCCCCCCCCCCCCCCCCCCCAAAAAAAACACTCACTCACTCATCACCTACTACCCCCATCATCGAAGTTAAAGAACTTCCATAAAAACTCTCATAAAAATCTCCTCACAACGAACCCTGGACTTGCTCAATCAAATAAAACTGCAACGACAACAACATCGTTAAGGAGATCGCACGACACCGTTTAGGCGGCGCACGTTAGCAGATATTAAAGGAAATGGGGAAGAAAACAGTGGTGGATGGTTATTATTGAGTCAATAGGAGTCGGCGAAGCGAAGAATGGTAATCGCAGCTTTGTTTGGTTTGGTTGGGGCGTGCGAAAAGCAGTTCCTAAATTGGAATTAAGAAAGGAAGGGGGGTGAGCTCATGTGCTCGGGGATTTGGGGGGTGCGCAGTGCGCACGTGGCGTGGCGCAGGGAAGAGGGAGACGTGGAAAGGAAAGGGAGAAAAGTGCAATAGAAAATGAGAGAGGGAGTGGGTGGCCTGGATAGTTGGGTAGAGAAAGGGAGCCGGCCACCTCACCTGCAGATCTTTCTTAGGGAAAAAAAATTAAAATATAGCAATTTTAATAAAAAATTACGAAAATATTGCACTTTTAAAAGTATTTACGCATCTATAGCAATCAGTCGCGTTCCTTTGGACGTGACTCATTTCGTCTCTAATTCCGTCGTTAATACTTTTTGCGACGAAATATTAGGCATGACCACAATATTCAATCGCAAAAAGTATTAGCGATTGAAATAGAGACCGAAATTAGATTACGCCTTTAAAATCAATTTTTATTTACAGTATAATTTTTTTCAAATTTTGAAATTAGTGTTGCGACCACAATATTATGATTTTTTAATTTTTTTTAAACCGAAATCATTAAAAAATTTGCAGTAAATTTTTTTTTAAACGTACGACTTTAAAATCAATTTTTTTTTACAACTTTAAGTTTTTATTATTATTAATATATGACTTCAAAGTCGGTCTAAAACTAATTTAAAATTAGATAAATAATAATAATTAATAATATTATTATAAACTACCATAAATTCGTAATTAATTAGACTGAATATTGGCAATATCTAAATTTTTTTCTAATATCGGTCTCTATTTCAGTCGCTAATATTTTTTTCGACTGAATATTGTGGTCACGCCCAATATTTTGTCGCAAAAAGTGTTAGCGACGAAATTAGCGACGGAATTAGCGACGGAATGAATCACATCTAGGAGGGGCACGACTGATTGCTATAGATGCGTAAATACTTTTAAAAGTGCAATATTTTGTAATTTTTTTATTAAAATTGCTATATTTTAATTTTTTTGCCATCTTTCTCACTCCGCCGAAAAGAAGAGGAGAACCAATGTTCAATGTCTGTCCAAAATATCCTATCACTCTTTTTTATCAATAAAATCTAAATCTATTCTACAATAAATTCCTGTAAGGCTGTAGTAGTAGTAGTAATAATAATAATAATAATAATAAAATTCAACAACATATTTGTATAATAATAACTTTTGGGTTCATTATTTTTTTCCTAAATATTTGTATAATAATCACTTTTAACTCCATTATCGAGTAACAATGTTAAATAATAACATAACATTGATGTTATTAAATATGACAAAATAGTCACATACTCCATCATCTCTCAAATATAAGAAAAAAAGATCATGACACATTAACTAACAATGTTAGTTAACCATATTTAATTACATCAATTTTAATTAAAAATTAATTTTTTTAACTTACCCTTCATTAAAACTTGGCATCAAGGATAAGAAATAGTCATTGAAGCTAGCACCTAAATTAAATGAAGAGTATTTTAGATATAATAACATTAAATAAAGTGAAGTTAGTTGAAATTTTCTTATATTTGATTCCAAGAAAATTATATATTTTTTCTTATATTTGGTAACAAAGAGAGTATATTTTTTTATCCCTCTAAGAATAAAAAATAGTCCTTAGGAAAGGATACTCTATCTCTTTAAAGGAAGGGAATAAATTCCTTGGAGAGAAAGATTCCTCCTAATAAGGTGGTCTAATTCTTGGAATTCTGGTTCCACAAGTTGGTTTGAATTGAACAAGCGAGAAATCACATTCCAAAAAGAGATAGCCAAATGAGTTCCACAAGGGATCAAAGGTGCTTCGAGTAAACTTGTGATTCTTTCTTTTAGGCAAACAATTCTCAATATCGACTATCTCGAGGAGGGAATTCCTTCATACTACCACAGTCTTAGCCGCTGCAGCAGATCCTCATCAGATATAGATTCAGATACTACTCTTTGTGACATATGTTTAACTAGCTGTCGGGTGGAAAAAGATTAGCAGTTAAAGGAGTCGCATCCAAAGCAATGAAATTGTGTTGCGAAAATGAGTATACTCTTGTCACTTTTGTGTACCCATCGAATGACAGCCTTTTTGGGGTCGAGGCTTCCTTAGGGACCAATTCACTTTACGTAGATTGATTGAACACATAAAGTCTTCCACTGGCAGGCGACCATGTTTTTCACATGATTTCTCGTTACTCATGTCAGCATTCTCACTTTTGATATTTTCATGTGTTTTTTAATTTCTGATTAACTAGTTTTACATTATCAACTATTTTTAATCAAATGAGAGAATAAAAACACACTTTACCCAAAAATGAATATTATATGTGGTCACCTCGTTAACCTTTTAATGATATGACAAGTCACTAAGTTATTAGCATTGTTGTTAGATCATCAATGAACATTATTGCTTGCTTGCAATGACTAAAAGTAATAATGAAGATAAAATTAAGAAGACACTTGGGTTGATCAGAATAGGGACTAAAAGTATAAATATCCAAAAGTTTATAATAAAAATATAGTAAACCTGAATAAATTACTTTTTTTTTACAAAAATAACACACCTTATTTATTGTAATGTATTTTTATGTTTTCAATATAATATACAATATAATATTATAAATTTGAGATTGTATAATTTATATTTGGTAAAAATAATTGATAAGTTGATTAAAAGTTTAAAAATTTAGTTGATAGTAAAAAAATGTTAATAAAAAATGTTGAATAAGGTCGTGTTGAAAGGTGTTGAAACCTTTCATCAAATAATAATGTGAGATGAAGGTGTTTAAAATGATGCTTTATAAACACCATACTTGAGCCTAGGTTGTTCTCAGCAACTTTGGTCTCATTAAGGGTGTTCGTTGTTAGGTTTACTATAAATTAAAATGGAGGCTAGGTGTTTAAGTTTTATGAGAGCTTAGGTTTCTTTTTCTAAGAGGAAAAGAGGGTGAGAGCTCAAAAGTTGATAGTGTTTAGCTTGTGAGGATGAAAATATTTGAAGTGAAGGGAAATGAATAAATTTTGAAAGGTGAAGGGTTTTTAGGAGAGAAAAAAAATTGTTCCACTAACAAAACATGTTATTGCTATGCGAAACTTGCAAATCGTGCAACATTAATTGTGACGTGAACTTAGCAAACCATTAACTAAACACTTAATATAAATCATTGAAAGGTTACATTTTGCAATAAATACGCTCCACATTAAAGCACAAACATTGGATGCATGCAATGGATACAAATCTAGATGATACATGCCATGGATTGAAAGACTTATACCTTGGACGTTGACACATGCTTCGATGTTTTTAAATAAAGCTTAAAACATTCAATCCTTTATAAACTTCATACCAAGATTTTCTCGAATATGCATAAGTTTATCTTAAGGAAGGGATTTTGTAAAGATATTTGCAAGCTGTTTTTCAATAATAATAAACTAAACATAAATAATCCCTTTTTGAACATGATATCTTATAAAGTGACATTTAATCTCTATATATTCAACTCTAGAATGAAGCATATGATTCTTAAATAAATTGATGGCAATAATATTATCACATAGTACAAGTATTTTACTTTCATATTTATTGTAATTTTCTAGTTGATGATTGATTCACAATAGTTGAGAATAACAAGTTGCTGTTGGTATGTATTCAACTTATCCTATGGATAAGACAATTTTTTATTGCCTTTTGCTTGCCTATAGGACTAGGTCAACTCTAGTTAAGTGACATATTCCATTAGTGCTTTCTATTATGTCTCTAAACATAGTTAGCATCATAGTGTTCAACTAATTTGCACTTGTTAGATTTCTTAAAACACAAACCTAAATTAGCAATACCATTTCAAATATTTGAAAATTCTCTTAACAACAATTAAGCCTATTTTTCTAAGATCGGATTGAAAATGTACACATAAGCATACACTAAACACATTATCAACTCTGGACATTGTTAGGTATAAGAGACATCCAACAACACCTTTGTACATTATTTGCTCTACCTATTTTTATATATGGCATTCAGTCCAAGTACTTATGTTGGATGCATGGGAGTGTTCCTTGTTTTGCAGTGGTTCAGCTTGAATTTGTTGAACAATTACTTCGTAAACTTTGTTTCATACATGTATGTTAAGTCTGACTGCGTCCAAGTCATATTGGACTGTATCAAACAATTAAATCCCGAAGATTTTGATGTTAACAAAGTATAAAATTTATGTGTTAACCTTTCATGCTTAAGTTACAGGTTTATCTATTTCTATGAGATACAAGCAAAAAGCATGAATAGAAAAGCTCTGGACGATAGCTAAAATATCAGTCATTGGACGACATTGCCTCAGTGTCCCGTCCTAAGAAGATAAGTGCTTTAGCACTTGGCTCATAGTCCAAAGGCAACAGAACAATTACTTGATTCTCAAGTACTGAAAGTAATCATCAGAAAGTAACGTTCATTGTTCAGTAAGTAATTCGTGTCATAGCACACAAGAGAGAAGTTTTAAATTGTCTTGTCTTAACATTTTTAATTCCTTTTGTCCTATGTTGTTAACGTTGTGTTTGATTTATATGCTGAAAAGTCAACTCTGAGCACAAGGCAACACTAGCAAGTTGTACTTCTCTGAAGATATGTTGCAGAAGATCTTTGTGATCCCCACACTCTCTATTCACAATAGTGTGCCTCATGTAAAGTGCCTAAGCTATTAGACAACGACTAGCTAGGATCTCTGAAGTCTATATAAAGATTGAAGATGTTCATAATGATGTTGTCAAATTACTAGATAATTATCTGAGTTAAAACAAACAAAGTGTTGTCAGTTTAGTTAGATGAAAGAAACTTGAGCAAATTGAGTGAATCTTAGTTATGCTAAGTTAGCAAGTTTCATTGTATTTGACCTTATTATGTAAACACTCTTTGAGTGATTAGAATACATTTTCTATCAAACATCTATTGTTTGTGAAAGCCATGGGTGACATAGTGACAAAGAATACTTGAGTCTCAGTCTTAGGGGAAGATTAAGGGCAGTGTCAAGAGTGACCTAGAGAGTATTCATTGTAGCTAGAAGTAGCATAGAGAATACTTGGTTGTAGTCAAATATTTGATTAGTGGAACCCTTCAAGTTTTGAAGGAGAACTGGGTATAGCCCAAAAGTTGGGTTGAACCAGTATTAAAGTAAAATGCAAATAGCTTCAAGTCTAGCTATGAGTGTACAAGTTTCAATGAGATCTATATCTTCCTACTGCAAGTAACCTTGGGCAACTAATCTTGTTTTGTTTCTCACAACTTTACATGATTTGTCTAGCTTGTATATGTAGACCCATCTTTTTCCTATAACAAGCTTGTCTATGAACAAAGAAACTAGTTTCTAGACATCATTCCTTTGAAACATTCTAGTTCTTATTGCATAGCCTTGATATAGACTTCATCATTCAAAGCTTCATCTACCATTTTTGGTTCTATTTCTGAATGGAAAGCATTGTGAGCTTGTTTTTTCAATGTTGATTTGGTTTTAACTTTATCAGAAGGACTTCGTATAATTTGGTAATATAGATAATAACTTTCAACGGCCAATTACTTTTGGTATCTAACTTCCTTATCATATTTTAAGTGAAGAGGTTAATGAAACATGTAAAATTACATACTAATTAAAAATAGATTAAATTAAATGGATTTCTCCCCGAGATCTATTCTTAATAATCTCCAATTACTCTTAAAAATAATACGTCGCTTATCATATTTTTTTTCTTTGGTGATATACATTGCTATGAATTGATTATATTAACTCCCCACTGCATGTTGTGTGTTATTACAAAAAATTGTTTAGTCTCTAAAATTGTAATTTACTATTACTTTAGTTTCTAGAATTAACAAAAGAAAAAAACCTAAAAAATTATAATTTATTTTTCATTTTAGGGTAAATTTATACCCAATGGAGATTATGTGGATTAAATTATTATAGTTTAATTAATAACCTCAAATTTAAGTGTTGAATTTATAATTACTTTAAATATTTAAAATATTTTGTTATTGTTTATAATATTTATTCAACTCAATCAAGATTGTTTTGTGAAAAAATACTTGTAATCCATAAGAAAAAAAAAAGTGTAAACTTATACATATTAAAATACCAAAATCACATTAAATATTTAAATCTAAGAGCTTAGATAGAACAAATTATAATTTCAGTTGCACTAAAACACAACCTCAGAAATTATCATTTACTCCACGTTTTTATCATACAGATCCTCGTACCTCTTCTTCTGAAGCAGCAAGAAAGTTGTCACATAACGAGTTGATGTGTGCCACGATACTTGACGAGTATTATGCATTTGTTTGAGTTCTTTCACTTCAGCTCCAGCGATTCATGCGTGCAATGTTGAACCTTGTTCGTCGAAAAGGCATCCGCATAATCAACATTGCTCTCACGCACTCTTCCTCATTATTCTCCACATCAACTTCTGATGCAAACGCCATAATC
>CM023946.1:19734390-19747443 GCA_013407115.1 Glycine latifolia | reverse complement strand
AACCGTTTCCACATGTTTCCTGGCTTCTCCCTCCTGATTTCCCTCTCAACAGTCAATTTCCCAATTTTGGTCAGAAATCTGATCAATGTTATGGGCAAATGCTAAAAAATAAATCAACCACAAACTCTATGGTACCCTCTTTTGTCTACCTTCATCTAGCACATGACTATGATGATCAGGACAAGCTTTTCTTCTGTGATGAAGACCAAGCTTTTCTTCAGAAAGTTCCATGGTTAGTGGTAAGAACAGATAACTATTTTGTCCCATCTCTATTCTTGATGCCATCTTTTGAGAAGCAACTAAGTGATCTCTTCCCAAACAAGGAAACAGTTTTTCATTTCTTGGGTAGATATCTGTTCCACCCCACCAACAAAGTATGGGGACTTGTTAGCAGATACTATCAAGCTTATTTAGCTAAGGTTGATGAAAGAGTAGGCATCCAGATAAGAGTGTTTGACACTGGAACTGGTCCATTTCAACATGTGTTGGATCAGATCTTAGCTTGCACTTTGAAGGAGAATCTTTTGCCTGATGTTAACCGAAAGGGGGATATTGTCAATTCGTTGGCAAAACCGAGGTCGAAAGTTGTACTGATGACTTCCTTGAGTTCTGGTTATTTTGAAATGGTGAGAGACATGTTTTTTGAACATCCTACTGTGGCAGGAGAAGTTGTTGGCATTTACCAGCCAAGCCATGAAGGGTATCCACAAACAGAGAAGAAGATGCACAACCAAAAAGCTTGGGCCAAAATGTACCTCTTGAGCTTGACCGACATGTTGGTCACGAGCTCGTGGTCTACTTTCGGCTACGTGGCACAGGGCCTTGGAGGGTTGAAACCAGTGTTTTAAAAATTGGACCGACCCGACCGGTCGGACCGTTTGGACCGTGACCCGGTGGTTGGACTGGGTCGAGTCTATCAACGGATCGGACATGCTTTCAACCCAGTGTAACCCGGTGCGACCCGGCCGGGTTCATGGTTCAACCGCCGACCCGCTGACTCGGACCGGGTCGCTATTTAGAAAGAAAAAAAAAAGAAGTAGGTCACGGACGGTTCAAGCAAACAGAAGAAATGAATAAAAATGTAGCAGCCAAAGACTATTAATCTACACCGGCCAAAGAAAAAAAGTGGGTCGCTATTTATATTGAAAGTGCAAAAAGAATAAAAGAAGCATAGAAGAAGAAAGCAGTGAGCAGCCACGGAAGAAAAGAAGAAAGCGCATGAGAAGTATAGAAGAAGACGAAGAAGAAAGTGCAGCACAGGCACAGCTGCCAAAGAAGAAAACAAAAACGTTGCAGGCGGCACAAAGTGCAGGCACAAAACATTTTATATACATGGGAATAGGGTTCTTTTCCATTTGGGCCAAGATCCATTACAGCTTTACTTCCTGCACCCGCTTTATTACTTACTATACTCCTTCTGCCTTGTTGTTTTTTTAATTGAGCTTTTGTTTTAATTTAAGTAGTTACTATTTACACTTTCTTTTTTATTAATGCACTTTACTTGTGTTATAAACTTTAATACTTTAATTGTTATGTTGAATTTTTTAATATACTTTTCTTAATCAAATAAGTTATTGGATGAGAATTAACATTCTATAATTTTTTATTCATAATTTTGTTTCTTGAACTTAAACTTATTTAGCTTATATTTATGATTTTTGTTACTTGTTTGTTTGAACTTTGACAATAAATTTTTTTTTACATTTTGGTATCTAATTATCTATGTTATGGTTTGTGATGCCTTATTTTATTTAGCTTATGTTTGTGATATTATTATTTGGTACTTGTTTGTTTGAACTTGGATAATGATGTTTTTTTTAACATTTTGCTATCTAATTATCTATTACTCTATGTTATGAAAAAATATTAATTTGTGACTTTTTATAAATATTTTAAGACATTATCATGCGGGTCAACCGGTTCAACCACTAGTCAGGTTATCCGGGTCAATCAGTGACCCACCGGTTCGACCACTGACCCAGTAACCCAGTACCTTGACCGGTTCAGTCATCGGGTCAGTTTTTAAAACACTGGTTGAAACCATGGATACTGTACAAGCCCGAGAATGGAACAGCTCCTGATCCTCCTTGTCAACGTGCCATGTCGATGGAGCCATGCTTTCATGCTCCTCCCTTCTATGATTGCAAAGCTAAGAGAGGAACTGATACTGGTGCACTTGTTCCACATGTAAGGCACTATGAGGATATGAGCTGGGGTCTTAAGCTTGTAGACAGTAATAGTTGGCAATAAGTAGCTATGGTCATGAATGCGGTCATGACTGTCAAAACTAGCTTACAAGTTTTGCAAATTTTGTTGTACGATAGAATTGGTTATTGATTTTAAATTTATATGATTTCATACAGAAACCATAAAACAAAAAACTCTCTGTCATCACTATTTTACGGTTATTGAGTGCATGATATATTAGCATCTATGGGAATGACTACGATAACAGGTAGCCTGTGAGTGACTTCTGTATTTAAATGCACTTGCATAAGATATCAGTTAAAATCAATGTTCTCATAGAACCATATCAGTGATCAAATTGATGAAGACACTAATTCAAGAGTCAATGGTTCAACCAGGGTAGAATCGATTTTAATAAAATATTTTTTTAATATTTTAATATAATAACATAGTAATATTGAACAAAAAATAACATAATGTGGATAAATTGATAATAATAAAAAGTAAACTTCAATCAAAAGTCTCATAAGTTATAATTTTTTTAAAATCAAAATGACATCATTTTGAAATTTATTTTAAAAAAAAAGTTTTAAGCGAAATCAGTTAATTTATTGGTTTTTTATTAGTTCAACAATTTTAAATCAGTTTAAGGATGCACCGGCTTTTAAGAAGCATTAGACTAGACATGTGATCGGTTCTTAGTCGAATTGGCTGATTTAGTCTGGATTTCAAAACACTGGTTAAAATAACATAAAGAGGTACAAAGGACACTGTTAAAAATCAGAATACACATAATTCGAATAATAATTCATCTTTCATTCATTCATTTACTCCATTCTCTTTCATATATATTCTCTTAGTTCAACAACCTCCTAATAATACGGAATAATAACAAATTGATCTAATGTTAATTCCTATTTAAATATAATAATCGGAAAATGTAACAGCCTAAAAAATCCTAACAATAATTTGAAATTTAAATTACACAATTCAACACTCCCCCTCAAGTTGGTGCATGAATATCGGTCATGCCCAACTTGCCAATTGCTTATTCAAACACTCTTCCAGGAATGACTTTGATCAGCAATAGGCTCAAGAGGTGCTTTAGGATAGTCCACAACATTTGCTTCAATTATGTAAGGTAGAAAAAGAACTGAGATATGAGAAGCGATTCAGAACAATCATATGTTCAGATCAATAGACTTCAGGGCTGGTCTATGAAAGATTCAGAACAATGCAACTGACTTCACATCAATGACCTTCAAATGAAATACGTACATGGAGAATTGATCCAGCAAATCAAGAACCATCAAGAGTAGAAGCTAAACAATGCTTAACCACTCAAGACAAAAGTAACCAAGGCTTAACCATCTATGGCAAAAGCTAAAACAGTACTTAACCACCATGGATAGAAGCAAACAAAGGAACAATGTTTAACCACCACACATGGCAGAAGCTATAATCATCAAAACAAGCCTAAAAGGCAAGAAGCACAAGCAAGGACGAAATTGTGAATCAAAAATAGAATCACAAACAGAGATAATAGATGCAGAAACCGTGAACAGAAGCTTGAACCAGGAACAAAATGCACGATCAGTGCAAAAAGTTGATTCAAGTCGGGACCAAAGACACAAAGGTTATGCGGAGCAAAGATGAAGTTCATGATTATAATAATCATAATTTGTAGAGGAATCGGAGAAGGTAAAGGTTAAGAAGGAGATAAATGGTCGATTATTTCAGAATCAGAATATTTGGGAATGTGAAGAAGAAAGCTAAGAGAATCTTATGGCAGCGGAAGATAATACCATGTTAAAAATCAGAATACGCATAATTGGAATAATAATTCATCTTTCATTCATTCATTCATTCACTCCATTCTCTTTCATATATTTTCTCTCAACGTGAGGTTCTTATGTATAAGAGCAGTTCAACAACCTCCTAATAATATGGAATAATAACAAATTGATCTAATTTAATTCTTATTTAAATATAATAATTTGAAACTGTAACAGCCTAACAAATCCTAACAATAATTTGAAATTTAAATTATACAATTCAACATGACACAAACATCAACTTTCCGTTAATGTTATACTCTGACTTCAGCAATGAGAATTTCATGTTCCAACACACAACGATCGTTTTCACTTTTACATGAGGCTCCAGAGTAAATTAAAGTTGAGAAATGTTTCTGAAGACGTTTTTCCAAACAATCTCCTTTTAGATTTGAGAAATGTTATTTGTACAGTTCATACAATAGTTTGTAAAATCATTTTTTATGCGTCTATATCTCTCTTACATTTATTATATGTGATAATGATAAAGAGTCACATAGACAAAAAAACTAATCTTGTACAAATTGTTATAAATATATTAATTTCTTTAGATTTTGTAAAAACAGCTCCTGTATTTAATGAGTCCTATGGTTGAATAGTGCAAATACCCTCTAGATTAGTTTAAAAAGTACTATCAATAGTTGACACAAGTAACAATTTATATTCCTTAACAAGTTAATCAGGATTTGAATCCTAGTCTTAAGTATAAAATAAATTATATTTAAAAGGGGAATATCCATTTTTAGCGACATTCCATTTCACTTAAGACAAATGACATGCTAGTTTACAAATAATTTTGATAAGACAAAAAAAAATGTACAAATTTAATGTATTTAGATAAAACAAATGAATTACAAGGTTAACAATAAGCTATCATATAAAACTAACTAATAAATTTGACGATGGATACGTTAACATGCACAAAAGTTATCATGAACACAATTTTTCAAAAACAAACAAATTCATCTTTCTCAGGGTAAGATTATCGTAGGCATAATTATTGACCATGTTCTTACACCAACAAATTCACCTTTGAGAAATATTTATGAGAAACATACGGGCTAGAATTATTGTATTTTTAATCTTTATCCTTTCGGTAAAACGTGATCAAGGTTCGTGTACTTTATGTTGACTTTGATACCCAAAGGTTCAACATGATGAATTCTTAAAAAAAATTTAGATCCACATTTTTCCCTTTTTAAGTTTGATGACGAAATTCATTGGCATGTAAGGGTGTTCGCGGATCAGTTGGGATCGGTTTTCAGAAAAAAAAAATTTGGAATCCAACCCAACACAACCCGTTCATGAATAGTTCGTTTCGGTTTAGATCAACAGGTTATCCATTCAAATTTTTTTTCTTACAACTACTATTTTATATCATGATTCTTTCAAATATCCAATACAATTAACACAAAATTATCAAATGTATAAAAGTAGTAAATTTGATTCATTTAATACCATCAATATATTATTCTAAAATAGACTTATAATATAAATTAAAACAAAAGATTCTTGAACAATATTTACTATAATAGTCTGAATCACAACTATTTCTTACAAACTAAGTTTTGCTATAACCAAATTTGTTGCAACCAGATTTGCTGAAACAAACAAATGAACAAAATATGATTCATTAATATTATAAACATGGTAAACAAAATATGAAAAAAAAGGTGAAACAAATAACAATATACCTGAAAGTAATACATTAAAAAGTTTCAGCACTTGCAGTTTCAACACTTGGAGACCCAATATTAGTAGTATTTAAAGTCAAACCAAACAACTCTAAAAATTTAAACACAACTCCGTTGGCACAAAAATTAATTGATATTTTATACAAATATAAAAAATGAAAAAAGGGATTACACACATGATTCAGTCTTTTCCGCTTCATTTATTTCAACTTGCAAGTCATTAACATTTTTCTTAGTAGATCTAAGCCAATTTTGGGCACAAATGAGAGCTTCAACAGTAGTAGGACTCAAGGAACTATGAAATGAATCCAGAATTCTATCCTCTGCACTAAATGCAAACTCAGATGATATAGTAGATAGAAGAATGATCAATATATCTCTAGCTATACAGGAAAGAATATAATATTTGGATGTCTTCAATTTTCACAAATTCAAAATGTCAAACTCAGAGTGGTCATCTTCAACATCATCCTCCAAATACCTATCTAACACAATTTGTGTCAATCAGTGTGATATATATACATATATCAGGAGCAACTCCAAATATCATGTTTACACATATATTACATGCTATTATTTTTAACACAAGTGAAACCTAATGTATCATTCTTAACTTACAGAATGTAAAAAATGCTTTGTTGAAAAAGAAAAAAAAAACCTAATGTATCACTTTCTCTTAATATGGAAATGGGAATTCAAAATTGATGTTGGGTTTCTTAGAAAGTGTTACGGCACAGAGGGAGAAGCACACATCATAATCAATTGAAAACAAACCCAAATTAAGAGAAAGTGATGAATTGGAACAAGTAAGTAAATAAATAATTAAAAAAATGGAGGCTTTTGAATTCTAAGCAGAAATGAATACATACACACCCAAGTTGTAGACTGAGAATTTGTGAAGCGCGATGAAGGATGAAGACGAGTCACCCCAGTAGCAGGAAGTGGAGAAATAAGAAGAACCTCATTCCATTTCACCTTTGAGTGCTTCTTCATACACCATTCAATATTTCTTCTATACGATTATTTTTTTTAAAAACCCAAAAGTACCCCTGATGGCTAGTTGAGCTATATCACGTGTTTTTGTGTTCGCAAAGCATTCCGTTTTGTTTTTTTTGCTCATTTGGATCGTCGGAGGTGTTGGTGTCATTTTGGTTGATGATTATTGGTGGCATTTCGTCCGTCGGACGTGTGGGTGGCTGTCGGAGGCCGATGTGCGTCGTCACAGTGCAGAGGTTAGTGGTGATTTTTGCTGTCGTACGGATTCGGTAATCCGTATGGATCATACGGATTGGCCAATCCGTATGGTTTGAGATTGCTGTTTTTTGGCTTTTTTGAATTTGTAAAGTTGTTGGAAATATGTTTTTGAATAAAGTTGAGTTTATTTTGATAAATTAAACAATATAAATGAGTTTATTTTATAACATTCGTCATAGTCTTGTTAATGTCATTGTATGCGTGTCAGGCATGCGTCCTGTATGTTTTATTCGTGTGTATTGGTCTTAGGTTTGACATAGACCTTTTTATGCTAAACTAAATTGTTATTTGTTAGGATGGACAACGATGACTGGATGTATGACAGTATAATGTCAGAAGAAGTTAATATGGATGAAGACATTGGACCAGACGCTGATGCGTTTGAATGTAATGAAGACAATGGTGTAGACCCCAATGCGTTTGAGGATAATAGTTGTTTAATTGATTGTTCTGCAGCGTTCCAAATGAATGAGGTAATAATGTGAATTTGAATGTATTTAAAGTTGTTATATGATTGTATTTAGCATATTAAATATGCATTATCCATTTGTGTAGGTGTTTGAATCGCGTGATGCGATATTGAAATGGGCTCATACGGTTGCATTTCAGAATGGTTTTGCAGCGGTTATAATGAGGAGTGACACAAAAACTGGAAAAGTAGGAAGAACGTCATTTGTGTTAATTGGTTGTGAAAGGAGTGGAAAATATAGAGCATGGAAAAAAGGTTTCACACCTTCAGTGACTAGCACCAGAAAATGTGAGTGTCCTTTTAAGCTGCGGGGTAAACCAACCCCGGGAGGACAATGGTGGATGGTGAACCTAATATGTGGCAATCATAATCATGTTTTGGCCAAGTCATTTTGTGGACACCCATATGCTAGTCGAATGACTGAGGAGGAAAAAGTTATTTTTGGTGATATGACAAGGTCCATGGTTAAACCAAGAAATATTCTGTTAACTATGAAGGAGCACAATGTCGATAATGTAACAAGTTTAAAGCAAGTTTACAATGCAAGATATGTATACCGGACGCGTACAAGAGGCGATAATACTGAAATGCAACAACTAATGAAACTTCTTGAACGTGACATGTATATTCATTGGCATCGAGTGAAGGATGAAAATGTTGTACGTGACTTGTTTTGGGCACATCCAGATGCGGTACAGCTGAGTAATGCATATCATATGGTGTTCCTCATAGATAGTACCTACAAAACAAACAGGTACAGACTTCCTTTGCTTGACATTGTTGGTGTCACACCAACTGGGATGACATTTTCAGTTGCATTTGCCTATTTAGAGGCTGAACGCATCAACAATGTTGTCTGGGCCCTTGAATGCTTTAGAGGGATTTTTTTGAAAAGTGAATTCTTCCCACAGGTTATTGTTACTGATAGAGATTCAGCATTGATGACTGCTGTGAAAACTGTTTTTCCCGATTCAACTAATTTATTGTGTCGGTTTCACATTAACAAGAATGTGAAGGCAAAATGTAAAACTTATGTTAGGCAGAGTCATGCATGGGATCATGTCATGCAAGCATGGGGAAATCTTGTTGACTGTGCTACTGAAAAGCAATATGATAAATATCTTATGAAGTTTGATGTTGCATGTGCACCATGGCCTACATTTGTTGATTACGTTAAGGACACTTGGTTGAATCCCCACAAAGAAAAATTTGTCACAGCATGGACAAACAAAGTGATGCATTTTGGAAATACAACAACAAACAGGTAAGTTTTTTATTTGACATTGCTTACATTGACATTTGTATAAGTTTATTGTATTATTTTATCCTTGATGATATGATACACTGCAGGGTGAAGTCTGCACATTCGACCTTAAAGCGCCTACTGCAGAATAGTATTGGAGACTTGTGCACTGTTTGGGATGCCATGAACAACATGCTCATCTTGCAACATACTGAAATCAAGGCTTCTTTGGAGCAAAGCACACATGTTGTAGGGCATGTCTTTAAAGTTACTTTGTACAACAGACTAGTTGGCATGGTGTCCAGGGTTACGTTAAACCATATTGCTTCTGAGTATGAGCGAGTTCATTATGCAGGAAAAAATCTGAACCGTTGTGGATATGTTTTGAGAACAGCTTACGGTTTACCTTGTGCATGTGAGCTAGCTAAGTTTGTGCTTCAGAGCATTCCAATTAACACCGTTCATTTTGTTTTGCGGAGATTAAACTTTGCAAGTCAAGGTATGCACGAATTTGAAGTTACCATAACTGAAGAGATTGAAGTCATATCCAACCGTTTTGAAAAGCTTGGTTTGTGTGGCAAAATGACTCTTAAGAGTAAGCTTAAACAAATTGCGTACCCTGATTTAAATTCCATGTGCCCTCCCTCTGATAAGGTCAAAACTAAAGGTGCTCCAAAGAAGAAGATGACAAAGTACGAAAGGTCAACGAGAAGGGATCCGTCTTACTTTGAGTATGTAGAGGAGTTTCATTCAATGCAAAACAGTTGTTCCACTCCAAAACAGTCCAATGCCTCATGTGAAGTTCAAATGCAACAGGGGATGGTTCCGATGCTAGATCAATTTCATCCATTTATGCAGAAGTTCATTGTGAATGTCACCGATGTGAAAGCAGATGGTAATTGCGGGTACCGTGTCATTGCTGCCTTATTAGGTTATGGTGAAGAATCTTGGTCTTTGGTTCGCAATCATTTGCTCAGAGAACTTGGAGACTGGTCTGATGGATATATTGCCTTGTTTGGTGGTATACATAGATTTGAAACCTTAAAGCGGTCCCTACCGGTTGATGGATTGTCGAAGGTAAACCTTTATTGTGTATGAGAGTATATAGCTTTAATAACAACGCAAATGTATACTAATGAAATATATTTTAAATTCGATGTGTATTTACAGGTTAATATGGATAAGTGGATGGATATTACGGATATGGGCCATGTAATTGCATCAAGATATAACGTGATTGTGGTATCTCTTTCACTTCAGCAAAGTATGACGTTTTTCCCCTTAAGACGTCAACCCCCGAGAGATCCCCAAGTTCATCGCATTCTATGTATTGGTCATGTTTTTGGTAACCATTTTGTGCAGGTATGACATTCATTTGTTTATTTAATGATAAAACATGCATATTTCAAACTGATGATTGTGTACTTTTTTTATGTGTAACAGGTTTTTTTAAAAGAAAATTCTCCTTTACCATTGACTGCATTCTTGTGGGATAGGCACTGTACCAGTGAAGCAAAACATTGGCCCATTTATTACGTTAGTAGAATGCAAATGTATACTAACTGTATGAAGTTGCGCACTGAACATATGGACCTACATGATGTGTAGAAAGATTTGAAAAATAATTAATGAAGTCGTTTTGTTCATAACTGTATGTATATATATTTATAAATAACCAAGTTTGTCCAACATGAGGAAAAACAAAAAAATGATACATAAATAAGTTTGTCCAACAGTAAAATAAAAATCAAGTGGACCACTCAAATGCGCCTCCGTTGTGCATCTCCTCCTTGTGTTCCTCGAGTATAAACAATCCTGTGGTCCCTGACACTACGGGCTAGAAGCAACATCTGTTGCGTCCTAGAATATGCGTCGGAGCCCTCTGAAACCATCCCGTCATCAATGAAGGCTTGCAACCCCTCAGCCAGTCATTGACAGACAAGCTGCAATTACAATGACACAAATAAAAACATTATGTTCTGCATTAACGGTATTATAAGACAGTGCATAACTAAATACAAATATTCTTACCACTGCATGTGCTGGGGACTGGTCCTCCTGTGTCACATTAGATGCATTGGGAGGGCCATCTGATGTAGGGGGATGAATATCTACTGGTGGGGAAGGAGCTGGCTCAGTATCGGGCCCGGAAGTCACATGTGAACGGGCCTGAGCATACTGCGTCGGAGTCATAAATGGGTGTGAGATCCGAAAGAACCACTCCAAATACCCAGCAACACAGTGACTTGGATACTGTACCAAGTCACCGGTCGATATAAGGTAATCCACGAAGTGGCCACATCGGTCGTCAACATCGTCTGTGGAGGGACCTCCAACATGGGCAGCTCTGGAATCTGCTGGATCTGGCCGAATTGCCTGACGACCCTGTCTGGAAGGTACCTAACGATGTGAGGACCCCATCTAATGAAACCGGAGAATAAACTAATCAGCTCAAAATCCCTCAGGGGTCGGTGCTCCGCATATGGTGTCCAGCAGATGTCATATGGTCTCAACCTCTCTATACGGGCACGATATGTCACCAAGGGTAATGCCTTCGCACTCTTCCAGCGACAGGCACGCGGTTCCGTCTCGTCATATGTCTCCAGAGCACCCCCATCCACAACAGTGGGAAAATGCTCATATATCCAGCACTACAAATGGGAATGAGGAAAGTCAGAAATAATTCAACATATAACAAACCCACACGCACACACAGAGACACAAGATTACCTATAATATAGTAATGTATCCAGGAACATGCTTTCCGTGGTGTTTTGATGCATAACTCAAATTCTGATACATATGCACCAAAGCACCAGCTCCCCAAGCAAATCCGACAGCGTCGTCGATGTCGCGAAAAGGCTCTAAGAACTGCACGCCTATATGTGTCGCACTCTTGTTGGCAAACAAAGTGCAACCAACAAGATGCAACAGATAGGCCCTAGCTGCTAGTAGCCACTGCCTAGAGTCACAAAATCTGAAATACTGCTCTCGAAGCCAGGACAATCAAACATAGGCCCCGTGGCACTGCGTCGTCTCGTCTTCAGCTTCATCTACAGTCACGTCCAGCAGCTCTACTAATAGTGTAATAGCCTGTCCAACGTCTATCTGGTCATACAAATGGAACACTCCTATGACGGGGATATACAGTAGGGAGGCAATGTCATCCAGTGTAATAGTCATCTCGCCAATAGGTAGGTGGAAACTGGATGTCTCGGCGTGCCATCTCTCTACAAATGCGGACAACAATCCTCGATCTCCAGTGTCCACTGAGCACCGTACCAGGGGACTAAGGCCAGTAGCAGCCACTAACCCTTCAATCTCAGGAGCTGGTTTCCCAAATTTAGTAACCTTACGTCCATGGGAAGCCAACTTGAGCTCTGCACGCTCCTGCAATAAATATATGAACACATCAATACAATGTCTCAGAAGCAAACATATATATTTTAATAACATGTCATAGTCTTATAAATACCTCTCCTGACCAGACTTTAGCAGCCACATGGTCGGCATATGAAGTCAATACTGAGCAGTCCTCTGGACCTCCTGTAAAACCTGAAGTACCTACATCATCCGTCGCAGGTACATCGGTATGCATATGTGGTTCCTCTACTGGAGGATCCTCGAGTGGATGCTGTAGGCCTTCGCCGCTCAGAAGGTCTACCACCAGGCCCCTGCATTCCTCCTCTAGTCTTAGCCATAATCTGCACAACAATTGTTTATCAGGTTATGCAGGTCCAATTCACAGGCATAGAAAGCAATCAGGTCAAATTCTAAGCAAACAATCCCATTTCGGGTTACACAGGCTTGATTCACATGCATGGTGACAAGTATAGTCCAATTCACAGGCATACAAACCAATATTGTGTACAACAGGTCCAATTCTAACAAAACAAACCAATTCTGTGTTGAACAGGTCCAATTCTAACCAAACAAACCAAAACTGTGCTCAACAGGTCCAATTCTAACCAAACAAACCAATAATGTGTTCAACAGGTCCAATTCACAGGCATACAAACTAATACTGTGTTCAACAGGTCCAATTCTAACAAAACAAACCAATTCTGTGTTGAACAGGTCCAATTCTAACCAAACAAACCAATTATGTGTTGAACAGCTCCAATTCTAACCAAACAAACCAAAACTGTGTTCAACAGGTCCAATTCTAACCAAACAAACCAATACTGTGTTCAACAGTCTCAATTCACAGGCATACAAACCAATACTGTGTTCAATAGGTCCAATTCTAACCAAACAAACCAAAACTGTGTTCAACAGGTCCAATTCACAGGCATAGAAAGCAATCAGGTCAAATTCTAAGCAAACAATCCCATTTCGGGTTACACAGGCTTGATTCACATGCATGGTGAC
>CM023946.1:19721047-19734380 GCA_013407115.1 Glycine latifolia | reverse complement strand
TGATAAAATCCCATATCGGGGTTGACAACTTTGATTCTCAGCCATAATCAACAAAAAAGTCCAATTCTAACAAAAGAATCCCATACCGGGGTCGACAACAAACAGGTACAGCCCTATTCAACTAAAAAGTCCAATTCTAACACAAGTTTCATACACATGCATAGTCACTTATATAGTCCAATTTTCACTGCAAAAAATTCCATAACAGATTTGACAACTTTGATTTTTTATATTTGATGGTTTGTTTCCATATTTAATTACAATTAGTACTCATGGTTTTAGTGAACTCGGGCTTATAGTTGTAATGATACACTAGTACTTGACCAAATTATATAAAAGGATCATTTACTCACCATCTTATATCACCATTTCAATCTAATATTCCATTCACTGTGCTCTTATTTATTTATGTCTCAATTATATTTCTATAGAATAGCTCCTAGTTTATAGAAGCAAACTTAGAATCTTTAACGCCTGAGCTGAAATTTAAGTAATTCATTGCTTGCAATCCCATACCGGGTTAGACAATTTTCATTCACAGCCATACTGACCAACCAAGTTTCATTCACAAGCGTACTCACAACCATACAGTCTACATTTGACAGTTCTTTGTTGTTGAACATCACATGTAAAAACGCAAACACAATCCATAGCATGTCATCATCAATGTATGACTAATAATTGCAAAATGATCTTCCTAATTATTTAAAAAGCATGTCATCATCAATACATGGATAAAAATTAAAAAAATCATGCTCCTAATTATTTAAAAAGCATTTTTTCCAAAAACATACCCTCATACGGATTGACTAATCCGTATGGGTTATACGGATTAGTTAATCCGTATAACCCATACGGATCATCGAATTCGTATAACCCACACTCCTCCCATTGACGAACCAATTACAGAAAACAGCGGGGGACCAGATGAAACTTACCTCACCAGCATTGCCACCACCCACAGAACACGCCACCAGCCAATGCCACCACCACAGGGAGAACGAAAGGATGAAGAAACCAAACGCTGAACCGGGACGAGGAGACGAATGAACGGAGGAGAAGAAGAATAATAAAAATGAGAAGTTTTAAATTTAAATGGCCAAGGGTACAATGGGAAATGCACTATTTGGCTAATGGTGTAAAAGAAATTTAAATGGTGTATGAAGAAGCACTCTTCACCTTTTCTGGTGTTTACGGTATTGCCTGGGCAAAAGATGCATTGGGCCAATTAACAGAACCTTCAACCTTGGCCCAAGTTGAAAACACATGCATTTGTTTATAATTAGTTTAAGAGTTGTGCTTCATACATCAGATGATTTTCTAATACACCATTTGGTTTTTTGAAAATCCAAAATTATCCCTGATGGTTTTCTTCCTTATTTTAGTTGGTTGCAGCATTTGGTGTACATTTTTGCTTGTTGGTTCTTCTTTTTGCTTTGTTTGAGTTGTTGGGAACGACTGTGCATTGGTGGTAATTGGGTGACATTGTTTTGAGTTTGTCGGAGTGGAGTAGCGTCTTGGTGGCCGTCAGAGTCGAGTGGCGTCATGGTGGATGTAGAGGTTAGTGTTGTTGTTTTGTGCCATACGAATTCGGTAATCCGTAACATCCATACGGATTGCCTAATTCGTATAGCTTCAAATCACTATTTTTTTTTTTACAAAAAAAATCAATAATTTTTAAAAATATATATTTCATTAAAATTGATTTTAAGTTGAGAAATTATTTGATTAAGTAAATACAATAAGTTAATTTTTTGATTGTTTATTTAAATCGTGTTCTTGAGACTTTCATCATTTGTTAAAATATGTTATTATTTATTTAATGAACACTTTATTGAATTTAATGTTAGTAAATGTTATTATTATGCGTGCATGTGTTTTTGTTAATGATTAAATTAAATTTTAATTTGTTAAGATGGACATCGATGAGTGGATGTATGACAGAATTATGTCTAAAGAAATTAATATGAACGAATACATTGGAGCAGACCCTGATGCTTTTAAAAACAATAATTGTTCTGCAACGTTCAAAACGACTGAGGTATTTATGTGATTTTGAATGTAGTTAAAGTTGTTAAATGATTGAATTAAGAAGATTAAAGATGAATTATCCATTTATGTAGGTGTTTGAATCTCGTGATGCGGTATTGAAATGGGCTCGTATTGTTGCATCTGAGAATGGTTTTGTAGCTGTCATAATGAGGGGTGACATACTGATTGGAAAAATAGGAAGGACATCATTTGTCTTAATTGGTTGTGAAAGGAGTGGAAAGTATAAACCATGGAAAAAAGGTTTCACACCTTCAACGACTAGTACTAGAAAATGTGAGTGTTCTTTTAAGCTGCGAGGCAAACCAGTCCAGGGAGGTCAAGGGTGGATGGTGAAGGTAATATGTGGCAATCATAATCATGCTTTGGCTAAGTCATTCTGTGGACACCTATATGCTGGTCGACTAACTAAGGAGGAGAAGATCATTGTTGCTTATATGAAAAGGTCGATGGTGAAACCAAAGAATATTCTTCTAACTTTGAAGGAGTACAATGACAATAATTATACAACTTTGAAGCAAGTATACAATACAAAATATGCATACCGGACGCGTACAAGAGACAATAATACTGAAATGCAACAGCTAATGAAACTTCTTGAATGCGACATGTATATTCATTGGCATAGATTGAAGGATGAAAATGTTGTACGTGACTTGTTTTGGGCACATCCAGATGCAGCATAATTGAGCAATGCATATCATACGGTATTCTTGATAGACAATACATACAAAACAAACAAGTATAGACTTCTTTTACTTGATATTGTTGGTATGACACCTACTGGGATGACATTTTCAGCTGCATTTGCCTATTTAGAGGCCGAACGTATAAACAATGTTATGTGGGCCCTTGAATGGTTTAGAGGGATTTTTCTTAAAAGTGAATTTTTCCCAAAGGTCATTGTTACCGATATAGATTCAGCATTGATGAGTGTTATGAAAACTATTTTTCCAGAGTCAACCAATTTATTGTGTCGGTTTCACATTGACAAGAATGCTAAGGCAAAATGTAAAACTTATATTCGGCAGAAGAACACATGGGATTATGTCATGGAAGCATGGGGAAGAGTTGTTGACTGTGGTACTGAGAAGCAATATGATGATTGTGTTATGAAGTTTGATGTTGCACTTGCACCGTGGCCAACGTTTGTTGATTACGTGAATGACACTTGGTTGATTCCCCACAAAGAAAAATTTTGTGACAGCATGGACAAATAAAGTCATGCATTTTGGAAATACTACAACAAACAGATAACTTTCACATCTTACATTGTTTAAATTATGATTTGCATAAGTTTAATGTCTTTGAAATGAATTGATGATATCATAAACTGTAGGGTTGAGACTGTCCATTTGAACTTAAAGCGGCTACTACAGAATAGTCTTGGTAATTTATGCACTGTTTGAGATGGCATGAACAATATGATCAGCTTGCAACATACTAAAATCAAGGTATCTTTGGAAAAAAGTACACACATGGTAGGGCACGTTTTTATAGTTACATTATACAAGAGTTGTTGGCATGGCATCCAGGTATGCGTTAAACCAAATTGTTGTTGAGTATGAGCGAGTGCATTATGCGGGCAAAAACCATTATCGTTGTAGATGTGTACTGAGAACAACGCATGGTTTGCCTTGTGCATGTGAGCTAGCTAAGTATGTAGTTGGGAGCATTCTAATTAACACCGTTCATATTTTTTGGCGGAGATTAAACTTTTCGGAGGAAGGTATGCATGAATCCGAAGTCAGCATAACTAAAGAGATGGAAACCATATCCAACCATTTTGAAAAGCTTGATTTGTATGAGAAAATGACACTAAAGACTAAGCTTAAAGAAATTGTATACCCTGATTTAAATTCCATGTGCCCCCCCTGATAAGGTAAAAACTAAATGTGCTCCAAAGAAGAACATCACAAAGCACCAAAGGTCTATAAGAAGGGACTCGTCTTACTTTGAGTATGTGGACGACTTACATTCTGTGCAAAATAGTTGCTCCACTCCAAAACAGTCGGTTTGTCATCTGATGTTCTAATTAAGAATCGGATGATTCCTATGCTCGATCAATTTCATCCATTTATGCATAATTTTATTTTGAACATCACTGATGTAAAAGCTGATGGTAATTGTGGATATCGTGTAACTGCTGCCTTATTAGGTTATGGTGAAGAGTCTTGGTCTTTGGTACGCAATCATTTGCTAAAAGAACTTGCACAATGGATTGATGAATATATAGCCTTGTTTGGTGGGATACATAGGTTTGAAACCTGAAAGCGATCCCTACTAGTTGATGGATTGTCCAAGGTAAAACATCGTTGTCTTTAGTCATCGTTTGGCTTAACTTGGAAACCAATATGCATTCAGTATATTTCATTAACTGTTTACTTACAGGTAACAATGGATAAGTGGATGGATATCACCGATATGGATCATGTCATTGCATCAAGGTATAACGTCATTGTAGTCTCTCTTTCACTCCAGCAAAGTATGACGTTCTTCCCTCTAAGAAGCCAACCTCCTAGAGATCCCCAAGTTCATCACTTTTTGTGTATTAGTCATGTGTTTGGTACCCATTTTGTTCAAGTAAGCGATTAATTGTTTAATTTTATGAATTCAATTAAATGTGTAAAATTCATTATTTCTGTGGTAATATGTTTGGTACATGTTCTTTTGAGAGACAATTGTCCTTTGCTGTCCACGACATTCTTGTGGGCTACTCACTATACCAATGAAGCCCAAGAGTGGCCCAATCATTACATTGATCGAATGCAAATGTATACTAAATCGATGAAGTTGTGCACACAACATGTTGATTTAGGAGATGTGTAGAAATTTTGTTAACCTTAAAGCGTTGTTTAATGTCATATATGCAATCATATCCAAAATGTAAAATAAGGTTCTTTGTGCTGGTGTTCTCCAAAATTAAACTACAATCATGCACAATACGGTTTAAAATACATAAATGTCAAACACATCGTCTTCAACCTCAACCACCCGAAGGCCTCCTCTACATATCTCTTGGCCGTCTAGCTCGAGTGTAGACAATGCCGTAGTCAGTGACACTGCGGGCTAGATGCCTCAATTGCTCCTTCATAGAGTATGCATTTGTGCGTTGTGTAACCATCCTCGTATCAATCATATGTTGCAGGCTCTCAGCGATCCGTTGGCACAAAGCTTGAAACAAACACAATATTCATTTTAAACAATGCATTACGAAAATAAAATGTTGAATAAAGATTAAATTACACAAAATGATGCCTTATTACCACAACATGTGGTGGCCTCTTCTCATCTGTAGATGCGTCTGACGCTAACTGTGTCTGTGGTTCTGTAGCATGATTATGCAAACGGGGGGAACTGGTATAGTACGAGGCACCTGCAGAATGTGTGAACGAGCCTCCTCAAACTGAGACGGGGTCATGAATGGGTGAGAAATACGGTAGAACCACTCCATATATCCAACAACACTTTGACTTGGATAATCAACCTAGTCTCCGGTTGCTACAAGGTAGTGCACCCATCTGTCGTCAACATCTTGCATGGAGGGAACTTTAGACACAGGCAGTTCTGGAATGTGTTGAATATATCCAAACTGCCTAAGTACCCTATATGGTAAATGCCTGACAGTGTTAGGAGCCCACCTAATGAAACCAGAAAATAAGCTAATCAACTCAAACTCCCTGTGGTGACGTTGCTCCTATATGGTGTCCAACAGATATCATAAACTATCAACTTATCTACACGTTTATGATAGGTAGTCACTGGTAAGGCCTTGGCACTCTTCCAGCAATAGGCACGAGGTTGCCTCTCTTGATAGTGATCATCTGCAACCACATTTCCTACAATGGGAAAATGATCATATATCCAACACTACAAATTGAAAACGATTAAAGTCAGCAATACATAAAAACAAAACACACACACACACACACTGCGGTTTATCCAATACACAATTGAATAAATATGATTACCTATAACAAAATAATATATCCAGCCAGATGTTTCCCGTGGTGCTTACATGCGTAGTTCAAATTACCATACATGTGCACAAGAGTAGCCGCACCCCAAGAAAATACTGCAGATTGGTCCAGGTCACGGAAAGCTTCTAAGAATACCACACCTATATGTGTGGCACTCTTGTTAGCAAACAAAGTGCAGCCAACAAGATGGAGTAAGTGTGCCCTGGCTGCCAAGATCCACTACCTGGACTGACACTTCTCGTAATACAACTCTCGGAGCCATGATAGTCAAACATATGCCCCATGGCATTGTGTCATTTCAGCTTCAGCTCTTTTGACTGTGATGTCCAACAGTTACACCAACAAGGTAATGGCCTTGTCGACGTCAATCTGATCATATGAGTGGAGCACTCCCATGACAGGGATATGCAGCAATGATGCCACATCATCCAATGTTAATGTCAGTTCCCCCACAGGCATATGAAAACTGGAGGTTTCAGGGTGCCATCTCTCAACAAATGCAGACAGCAACCCCCTGTCTCCAGTTTCAACTGAGCAAGCAATCATTTGACTTAGGCCTGTGGTAGCCACTAATCCTTCAATCTCAGCTGTAGGCTTCCCGAATTTAACAACATTATGCCCATGGGAAGCCAACTTTAACTCTGGACGTTCCTGCATTGAAGACATCAATCAGTTTATAATGATGGATAATCAATAATAATACCATGTACTATGTAATTCATCATATTAATACCTCTCCTGCCCATACTCTAAGAGCCACATGATCGACGTACTCAGTCAACATAGAACAGTCTTTCGACCCTCCTGGAAAACATTCAGACTCAGTACCTATATCCTCCGTCGCAGGTACATCAGTCTCCACATGTGGTTCCTGAACAGGAGGATCCCCAGGAACATCAACACCGGCCCTTTGTCGATGAATAGATGTCGTAGGCCTACGCCGCTCAAAGGCTTCATCATCGTTACCTCTAACATTTCTACCCAATGCTCAGTTGACAACTCTTCCAAGAGCCCAATGCATTCCTCTAGTCTTAGCCATAATCTGTACAAAATTTGTTTACAAGTTACCCAATCACTTCAAACCAAACCACACCAACAACAACACTCAACCATTTCAAATCATACACAGCTTCCTTATTATGAACAGGTTCAACCACTTTGATTCACATACATACTCACCTGACAAATACAATTCTAACCAAACCAACCTATAGCGGGTTCAACAACTTTAGTTCACATAGATACTCACCTTTTAAATAGAATTATAACCAAACCAACCTATAACGGGTTCAACAACTTATGTTCACCTTATAAATACAATTCTAACCAAACCAACCTATAACGTGTTCAACAACTTTAGTTCACATACATACTCACCTTACAGATACAATTCTAACCAAACCAACCTATAACGGGTTAAAAAACTTTAGTTCACATACATACTCACCTTACAAATACAATTCTAACCAAACCAACCTATAACGGGTTCAACAACTTTGAGTCACATACATACTCACTTTACAAATACAATTCTAACCAAACCAACCTATAACGAGTTCAACAATTTTGATTCACATACATACTCACCAAACAAATACAATTTTAACCAAACCAACCTATAACGGGTTTTCGATTCACGTAATACAAAATATCATACTATACAGATTGTTTATAAAAGCCAACCAAAATTCTTAAGATCTAAGTTGTCCACAAATTCTTGACAATAAACATTCCTAACTAGAAATATGGACTTAAGAAATGTAAATCAATACATGATAAATTATATTTTCACTTTCTAATATATTTTTTTCTACATATTACTTAATTATTTTTAATTTAATTATTTTAAAAGCAATTTAAAAATTAAAAAAACTCATATAGATTGGTCAATCCGTAAGAGTCTTACGGATTCTCGAATCCGTATGCCCTCCCCTATTCCGTTTTGCAGACCAATTATGACTCACCTCATTAGGGCCGCCACCAAACGGAGAAGACAACCACCAACACCAACTATGTGACCACGGATGTCGACAGTGCGTTGGAGAACGAAACAGATAAACGTCGTATGAAGCAGAACAAGCAAAACGTGACGCAGGGTGCAGGAGCGGGGAATGCCAAATTATATTTTTAAATATTAAACCTAATGCTAGAGGGTAATTGCGAAAATTCACTATTACACTAATGGTGTATGAAGTACCACTCTTAGTTTAATTTGATTTTGGATACACTACATTCAACCAATTAAAATTTGAGTCTATTTTCTCATAGGATTTTATATCTGACACCTCCTTAATCGCATCCTGTACCTCCCATTTTTATAAAAATCCCAACCTACCCCTTCTTCCTCTTCTTTCTCTAGCAGTAGCTATGCACCATTTCTTTCGTTCTTTTCTTCTTCCCACAACACACACCGCTTCCCAGTTCTCTTCTTCTCCAACTCAAGTCTTATTCCAACTCTCCACTCCAAAGGTTCCAATGTAGAAGTCCCTCTCCTCCTCCAACTCTCCTCACCAGGTACGTTTCAACGCTTCTCATTCACGTTGTGGACATTTTTTCAGAACAGGCTTTCTAGAAAGTTTATTTTTTGCTTCTAGAATGACTGTTTTGGAGTTCCGTAATAGCTATTTTGGAATTGATGTTCTGGAACACCTGTTCTAGAATAGGTGTTCCAAAACATGTATTCCAATATAGCTATAGACCTTCCCTACTAGAACCCAACCCCCCACCAACCCTCGCCACCAAAACTAGAACACAACCGCCACTCCATGCCAAAAGAGATAAAAGGAACTTACTTACCTTCAATGGCGACAAGGAGGTTGCAGGCAGATGGAGGTGTTGTTGTCGCTAGATGGTTCAAATTGTTGGGAGGATCACTTGAAGGAGACATGCCATCGCGGGTGGTAGGTGTTGTCGTCACGGGGAAGGAGATGTTAGGATACGTTTCTAAAGGAGGGTATTAGGGTTTGGGTTGTTATTTATTAAGGGTAATTTAGTAATTTCAAAGGTAGTTGGGAGGTGTAGGATACAAGTATGGGGGTGTAGTATTCAACTCCCTTTTTCATGTATTGATAGCCCAAAAAATTCTAAGTTCAATCAATAAGAAGTGATTGTTAATAGGACATTTAAAATAGTTATTGTATACTTATTAAACGTGATAATTTATAATTATATAATAATATAATATTTTTAAAACTGGAAATGCATGTAGTCAATAATCTAAATGTCTTTCAAACAAATTATTGAAAATTCATTTAATTTAAAATTGCTCTAGTTGATAATCTTATTATACATAATTAATGATTGAATAACAATATAATTTATTTTTATAGTACATTCTGATTTTAATTAAATTCTTGATAAAATGTGGATTAATAAGTAAAAAAAAATTGAGTCAAATTTACTTCAATGAAAAAAAAACTAATTGAATTATATAAAACCATTGAATAAAAAATATGAATGTGAAATCAAGAAAATCAATAATTTCATAGGTCGTTAATAATATCGTAATATTCTAGAGGAAACAAGGAGATGATTTTTTTTTTAATTTTTAAATTACAAGAGCAAACAAGGAGAGAAAATTGGAAAATTATTTAAATATTAATTTTATACCAACTTATAGTTTTATTCATTTGAACGCTTATATATGAATTTTGTTTTTGTTCTTCTAAATTTGCATTTTTTTTTCAATTTTAATCTTTGTAAATGATTTTTTGTTCATTTTTTAATTCTTGTAATAGTTCCTATAATTTTTGTATTTTTTAATTTTAAACCATTTAAGATTTTAATTATTTATTTTTTTAATCCCTATAAATTAGTTTGTACTTTAGAAACCAAAATTAAAAAAAATACGAACTTACAAGGATTAATAGTAAACAAAACCTTACCGAAACCAAAAATAAAAAAGTACAAACTTAGTGGGTTAAAAATGAAAAAAAAAACTTATAGGGAACAAAGTTGAAAAATCATGAACTTACAGTACTAAATTCATATTTAAACATTTAAAAATTAA
This sequence comes from Glycine latifolia, assembly GCA_013407115.1. NCBI lineage: Eukaryota > Viridiplantae > Streptophyta > Magnoliopsida > Fabales > Fabaceae > Glycine > Glycine latifolia. Next base: position 19,724,342 of record CM023946.1, on the reverse strand, counting down.
AGAATATTTAGAAATGAGAATGATTTTTCCTCCCAATTTCAATTCCTATGCATATTCTACTCTTAATTTTAAAAACTATTATAATTATTTCATTTAAACTTAAATAATTAAAAATAATATTATTTATATTTTCACCTAAATAAAACAATAAATATAAATTAACAGAGTCAATATGCTACTTGCACTGAAAGAAATAGGTGTTACAAAGAAAGACAAGACATCCGAACGCAGCAAAGAACAAGTTTCATGCGGCTGTTTAATCAGATGTTCTACAAATGAATTACAAATGATAAATTTTCACAGGTCATGTAATTTTATCTTCATAGGGTAAGCCTCTCAAATTTGGTTAAAGTATCCGGCTTAATGAATTGACTGACATGAATAAATAAATATCCTAATCGAAATATTAAACAAATTTACGTTTAGAACAGTCAAATTCCCATATATGATATATTTATAACATAAAACACGTTTTTCATTCTTTCATTCTCGAAATATCTAATATAAGGGGTATGTGCCTGCTAATCTCTTGTTGACATGGTAGCAATCTTGTATATCTGGCTCCCAACCAATAACACAATTGAAGAGTTTCACCTTCAGAGTTCAGACCGTGTAACATTGTCTCTTGAAAAGCTCATTTCCTTCATGGAGAAACCAAACTGAAACTACTCAGATTCAGAATCTGATAGGGGCATCTGGTAAGCATCTGAAGGTTCCAAATCTGTCATAGATGGGGGTGCTTTTTTATTTGACCGACTCCGAACCCGGTCACTAGGTTTCTGTTTTCTTTCATCCTGGGAAGACATTTGTCAGAGCAAAATTATACAAGTAATACCTCCATTTGGAAAAAATGCAAGATATGCGTATTAAGGAAAAAGTTACCATGGAACTAGGTTGACTTGGTTGGTTTGAATCAGATGGTTGATTGAAACTAGGTTGGTTTAATTCAGGTGACTGAACTTGTTGGCTTCTTCGCAGCCAGATAGTTCCCAAAGAAATTAATGCACCTAGAAGCAAAAACGGACCAACTCTTGGATCCTCACGGTATGCAGAGAGTCCACTAAGACCACCAAGAACACTCTGCTTCAGATTTTGCAAAGGAATATTTTGTGCAGACATGGACCAAATAGGTTCTGTGTCATCCGGAACAAGCTTAGGAGTTCGTAGTGTCTGCAATGAGGAAATGGTATTTGCATTATCAGCAAACAATGCAGAATTAATCCGATCAAAAACTATCTCTCATTTTAAAGCATTAACCTGGGCAATCGTAAAATTATAATCACATGAATAAATGTAACATTTGGAAAACACCAGTAAACAGAATCAAATACTTGAATGTGTGCCCAGGTTATTAATTCAACATTGAATGTGCGGACCCTGCATTAAGGCTTACCTACAAAACCTATTCAAAAGTTAATAAAACTTACAAAGAATGGCAAGTCCCTGGAGTCACCATCAGAAATAATATTTGCAAGCCAGTGGGTTATCTGTAAATGAAAATAGAAAATATCTTAAAAGAGCTGTGCATTAGATCTTATTCATTCTACATTATTAGTTCTTATACCACGACATATTTCACAAGTAATATGATGATAATACATTTAAGTTACAAAAGAAACGCAAAAACTACTAATGGCAGGCAATGCAAGCAACAAGCAAAGCACCACTTGTCATTGAAATTTTTTTATTGCAAAATGGCAAACCTGTGAAACATCATCTTCTCCCTTGTACCCAGCGACAAACTGGCCTGTCTGATCAGAATCATTGATTAGATCTTGGACCAGTAATGATTTCCACTTTGTCTTTTCTTCTGTTCTCAAATCAACAGCACTACTATTCCTCAGGTAACGAATAACAAATAACCGAGGAATATCAGTCACACCCCGTCGTTGCCCACAAGTGTGTTCGCTAGCCGCTTGACCAAGGTAAAAATGGCAGTAATCCTAAACAATGAGTTCAGTTAATAGCTCAGGCCAAAAATAGTTGCAAAGATGATGCAAAAGTATTTTCCATTCAAAATACATCAAAAGAATTTAAAGCAACACTTCACTTAAACATGAGAGGAGATTATAGGAATTAGGAGCATGTTTAGTTTGAAAAAACATTTTGTATTCATTTCCTGTTTTTTGAGATAATTACACAAAAAAAAAATCTCATTTTCACTTTGTTTCTCATTTTCAAATATCTGCATGAATAAGCTCACCAAAGCAATCTAACGATTTAGTAGTAATATTAGGTCATGCGACAGAGGGCGATCCCTGGCACATCGGTAAAATTGTGTCTTGGTGATTTGTTGGTCATGAGTTCGAATTCGAAAACACTCTTTACATATGCAAGGGTAAGGCTGCGTACAATATCCCTCACCCTTACTTGCGCATAGCGTGGAGCCTCCGGACAATGAGATACGTAGTTTTTTTTATTAGGTCATGTGACAAGTTCAAATTGATGTATTATATACAGCTATCGTCTGGCAGATTAGACACTGTAAGGACAGCAATTTAGAATAATATTTGCTTTGATGCCCATTAGTAATTCTCAAATGAAATTGGCATCCCTAAAGCAGTTTTCTTATACATATCTATTAAATTCATTCAGTAAGTATCAGCCTTGTGAAATTTATTTTGATAAAAAAGAAGAGTAATTGATTTAGAATGACAAACTACAAGATAAATCAAACAAAAGAAAGGAAAAGATTACCTTTTGCTTTTCACCATCAAGCCAAGCAAATGTCAACCGCCTTCTCTTAAATGCATCCACAGCTGGAGCTAAGGATTGATTTTCAGATGATGCATCCACCTGGCTATGCTTAGACAATGTTTCTTGGACCCTGCACATAGTCTATGGAACAGAATTACAAATCTTCCAAATTTGATGAAGATGTGAAAAACTAGCCAATTTCTTAAGATTATGCATATGTCTAGAAAACTAGACTGGAGCCCCAAATATACCTAACTAGGAACCTATCAAAACCCAAATATGCCAGCAATGATAAAAGTGATTTGACTTTTGTAAGTCATAGAATTTCTAGACTTAGAGAATTGAGAGAGAGAGAGAGAGAAAACCAAGTAAAATATCATTTATTGACTCAAGATCTTCAGGTTTAAAAACAGTATATATAGACAATTCTGCTAGTCTCTTAACAGAATTGGCTAATAACTAACTAACTAACTAACAGAATTGGCTAAAAACTAACTAACTACTTAAAACTGACTAGCTTCTACTAGAAGCAACTAACCAACTTCCACTAGAAGCTAGAGGAGACTGCAGTTGAATAACTGTAGCTCCTTATAATAGT
>CM023946.1:19593815-19707026 GCA_013407115.1 Glycine latifolia | reverse complement strand
GGGGGTACTAGCCAGGTAATGAACATAGACAAAGGGTCCATCCCCTACACTTTGACTATCTATACAACTCACCAGGAAGACACCTTCGATGTAGATCCATGCGATAACAACATCGACAAAGGACCTAAGCTAATTGAAGAACTCGTCAAGCTACAGCTCGGACCTAAGACTGGGCAGTGTACACAGCTCAGCAAGGACCTTACCAGTCACGAACACAGACACATAACTGACATTCTCAACAAGAATGTAGATTTATTCGCTTGGCAACCATCCGATATGCTAGGCATTGATCCCAGTGTCAAATGCCACAAGCTGGCAATATGTCTACAAGCCATGCCAATAACTAAGAAGAAACAGAATATAGAAGGAGAAAAATGCAAGGCAGTAAAAGAGGAGGTCGATAAATTGCTCAAAACTAATTTCATCAGAGAAGTCAGGTACTCTACCTGGCTTGCCAACATTGTCATGGTTAAAAAGGCCAGTGGCAAGTGGTACATGTGCATAGATTATACCGATCTCAATAAGGCATGTCCAAAGGACGCGTACCCATTGCCCAACATTGACAAACTGGTCGATGGTGCACCCGATTTCCACATCCTGAGCTTCCTGGATGCCTATTCCGGGTATAATCAGATCAGGATGCACACCTCAGATGAAGAAAAGATGGCATTCATTATTAAAGATGCCAACTATTGCTACAAAGTCATGCCTTTCGACCTCAAAAACCCAGGGGCCACCTACCAACGACTTATGGACCGCGTCTTCAGAAAACAGATCATACACCATGTCGAGGTCTATGTTGATGACATAGTCGTCAAGTCTCAAAGTGTAGCACAACACATAGCAGATTTGGAGGAAGTATTTGAAGAAGTACAGAAGTATGACATATGTCTCAAACCCAAAAAATGGACATTCGGGTCGGGGGTAGAAAGTTCCTTGGATTCATGATTACACATCGAGGAATTGAAGTCAATCCGGACAAATGCTCAACCATTCTATAGATGCATAGCCCCACGAACTTCAATGAAGTTCAAAAATTGAACAGAAGACTAGCTACTCTATCCTGATTTCTCTCAAAGCTAGCCAAAAAGGTGAAACCCTTTTACAGGTTGCACAACAAGACAAAACCGTTCCTCTGGAATAAAGCTTGTGAACAGGCCTTTAAAGAGTTCAAGAAGACCATTGTTGCACCACCAGTCTTGAGTCGACCTATACCAAAGGCACCACTGCTTCTGTATCTATCAGTTGCTGACGAAGCTATCAACTCAGCACTTGTCCAAGAAGAAAGGAAGCATCAACTCCTTATCTATTTCATCAATCATATGTTACATGACGTCGAGAAGCGTTATTAGATGATAGAGAAAATAGTCCTGACACTTGTCACCTCTGCCAGACGCCTCCGACCTTACTTCCAAAGTCACCAGGTGATAGTGAAAACTAACTATCCAATCAAACAAGTACTATGGAAATCCGAGTTGGCAGGCAGGATGGTGGCATGGTCAGTTGAATTGTCAGTGATCGACATATGGTACGAACCTTGTGGCCCCATGAAGACACAGTTCGTGGTGGACTTCTTAGCAGAATTCACAGGGGATGACAAATCCACCCCAGACTGGTGGAACCTCTATGTGGACAGAGCATCCAACGTGAGGGGAAGAGGAGCAGGAATTATCCTTGAAGGTCCTAACAACATCACGATAGAACAAGCCCTTAAGCTTAATTTCAAAGCCTCTAACAACCAGGTCGAGTACGAGGCACTAATAGCAGGACTTAAGCTCGCAAAAAAAGTTGGGGCTAGGTATCTGCGGTGCTACTCCGACTCGCAACTAGTCCAAGGACAAGTCACCGACAAATTTCAAACCAAAGAAGCAATACTCCTCCAATATTATCATCTGGTTAAAACACTCATTGACAACTTCAACTGTTTTGAGATGTACCATATATCGTGAGAGAGTAAGACAAGGGCTAACCTGCTCTCTAAGCTGGCCAGTACTAGGAAGATTGGGCACCTTAAGACCATTATCCAGGAAACACTCCAACATCCCACCATCGACACCCAAGAGGTAATGGCTAGTGAAGTGGAGGAACCTAACTGGATGACTCCTTACAAAAACCTTTTCACTAAGGGAACACTGCCGACAGATGAAAACGATGCTCGACGCTTGAAAAGGAAAGTCAGGTACTACGTCATCCTTGATGGTGAACTGTTCAAAAGAGGGCTGACACACCTCTACTCAAGTGCCTAGACAACCAACAAATGAACTATGTCTTGAAAGAGCTCCATGAAGGGATCTGCGGTCTCTATACAGGGGGCACTCCCTTGCCACCAAGGTAGTGCGAGCAGGATAATACTGGCCAACACTCAGGACCAATGCCTTCGAGTTCACCCGAAGGTGCAAGAGGTGTCAGGAGTTTGAGGACGTCTCACGAATTCCCCCTGACAACCTTTACACTATCACTTCTCCATGACCCTTCGCAATGTGGAGGATGGACATCTTGGGACCACTTCCTAAAGCTCCAGGAAGGGTCAAGTTCTCACTAGTGGCTATTGACTACTTCACCAAGTGGATTGAAGCAAAGCCCTTACGAGAAATTACAGCCAGCGAAGTCAAAAACTTCACCTAGAAACATCTCATATGCAGGTACGGTCTGCCCTACGCTATCATTACTAACAATGATACGCAGTTCAAGGCACAGACCTATAAGGATTTTCTCACACGACTTGGTATTAAACACCTAGTCACCTTTGTCGAACATTTGCAGACAAATGGTCAAGCAAAAGTGGCCAACCGAGTAATCCTTCGAGCCTTACGGACCAGACTTGACAAGTCTAAAGGCCATTGGAAGGAAGAACTCCCTAGCATATTGTGGGCTTACCATTGCTCACCATAGTCAACCATTCATGAAACTCCCTTTCGACTCACTTATGGCACTAACGCCATGATTCCTGTCGAGCTAGGGGAACCATCAGCAAGAAGGTTGTTGTTTCAAGGACAACGCAGTGAAGAAAATATGCGGGTTGAGTTAGAAACCACGGAAGAAGCTTGAGACATGGCTTGAGTCTGGGAAGAAGCCATGAAATGTCAGATGACACGAAGATACAACACCAAGGTTCAACTGCGAACCTTCCGGCCAGGCGACCTAGTCTGGCGTGTCCGAGGTGAAGCTTGAAAAGAATCAAAAGATTCTCGCGCAGGCAAGCTTGGACCAAACTGGGAAGGCCCGTTCAGAGTGATCACCAACCTAGACAATGACGCTTACAAACTACAGGAACTAAGTGGTAAAGACATTCCAAGAACTTGGAATGCTACCCACCTAAAGTTCTACTACAGCTGAGGCATTGAAGACCGGGTGAAGTACTATTTTTCCTATTCAAGTCCTTTTTTCCCACAGGGTTTTTCGCTTGAAAGGTTTTAATAAGGCCCATCCGAGAAATAGTAGAGGGAATATGTACGCTGAATGTCACATTAATAAAACATATATCTCTTTTACATGTGCTTATGTCAACATTCCAGGAATTTAACTAATTTCAGGAACTACCACCTGATTACTTTCCTAGGTCTAGCCTCGACAAAAACCCAGGACCATGTCCTGGTACTACTTGCAAAGGTCTATCCTTGGTAAGCCTTCCTAAATCCAGGGCGGACACGTTCTGGTACTCTCCAAAGGTTCCCAAAACCATAGGGCTTCCTTAGGTGGACCTCCAGCAAAACCCAAGGTAGCCCCTTGGTCGGCTACAGGTTCTTAAAATCCATTAATCCGGTGAACCTTGACAAAACCAGGGCCATTTCCTAGTACTCTCCAAAGGTTCGTAAAACCCTAGGTCTTCCCTTGGTGGACCTCCAGCAAAATCCAAGGCAACCCCTTGGTTGGTTACAGGTTTGCAAACCCTAAGGCCTCCCTAAGTGGACCTTCAACAAAGCCCAGGGGCATCCTCTGGCACCTCACAAAGCCCAAGAGCATCTCTTGGCAACTTACAAAGCCCAGGAGCATCTCCTATCACCTTATAAAGCCCAAGAGCATCTCTTGGCACCTTACAAAGCCCAGGGGCATCCTCTGGCAACTTACAAAGCCCAAAGCATCTCTTGGCACCTTAAAAAACCCAAGGTTTACCCTTGGTACACCACAAAACCCAAGACCTACTCTTGGTAACTTACAGGTTTATAAACCCAAACTCTGTCAAACCGCCAAGGTTGATAAACCTAAGTTTTGGTCGACCTCCAAAAATCCAGGGCGGACGCGCCGGTGGTAAATTCTCAACGACACATGGAACCCAAGATCAGCTTTTAGGGCCACAAACCTAAGATCACACCTTGGAGAATCTCGACAAAACCCAGCATGGACAGTTCCATTGGTATCGGCCTTGACAAACACAAGGTACAACTATGTCTACCCTCAACATATGTTATTATTTCTATATTTCTTCCTTGCAGGAATACAAGTTCTCAAGAACATAAAAACCCAAGATACACACTTGGTACACAAAGCCCAGGGTCTACCCTTGGTCTCCTAAACCCAAGAAAACTCTATTGGTACTCTTGCACCTATGGAACCCCGTCATGTGGGACCATAGGATTATTTGTTTTGCAGGAATAGGTGTCCGGGGTTTACCCTTGACACTTCAAACCCAAGACATACTCTCTTGGTATTCTCATTCACTTGGAACTTCAACAAGCAGTGCTACACACTTAGCCACTTGCGAAAGCAGAAGTCCAATACAAATAGCTCAAGAATCACCATTGACATCCAAAATCTGAGACAAGCTCTTGGTATACATGTTCTCTTAGAGCCTCGACAAGCAAGGCTACATACTCATTCATTTGTGAAAGCAGAAATCCAACATCAATTCAAGAATCATGCTTGACACTACAAACCCAAGTTGCACTCTTGGTAACTCATTTGCTTCCAGGTCTCAACAGATGAAATGAGACGCTATCAATTACAAGGTCTCAATTCTTACGATGAAAAACATAAGTCAAGCAGCTTTATTCATCGACACAAATATTCGTAAGCAGAATACAGTATGCAAAGACACAAAAGAAATTGAAGAAAGAAAGATATTTCATTAATTTGTTAACACTTTACATTGCCTCCATGACCAAAAGTTAAAATAAAGCAAAAAAAGCACAAAGCATGGTAGCCTACACATTGGTCCTATCATCAACGATCTCTTCAATAAAGTCTTGCTTCAGATGACTATCTCATTGCCATCAACCACTAAGTTGTTCCAATACCTTGGCAGCATTAGTGAGATGATCTCACTAAGTTGTTCCAACACCTTGGCGGCTCTGGTGAGACGATATACACTTTCCCCAATAAAGATACTGAGGACGAGCTTCTGCACCTTTATCTCCCTCATTGGGTTAGACAGTTTCTCCTCTAAAGCCACTGAATTTGAAGGATGAAAGGATACCTAGTGGCAGGGCAGAGCTAGAAAAGACTTATAATTCAGAGCATCTTCCTTCACCCACTCAAAACTAGATGCAGCAGGAGCAGGAGTAGGCAACCCAGTACTACGATTGAGACGCACACGAGGAGAAGCCCTCGCACTCCTAACACCAGTGGGCCTTACCCTTTCTGAAGCAGAAGGAAGGGGAAGAATGGTGAGCGGCAGAGGCTTGCCTACCCTAAGTGCAATGGAATGCCTTGCCTGCTGATGAGGGCAAAAAGTACCCTCACCAGCCCGACGGGAACTTTCCCTCCTCCCAAAAGAGAAAGACCCGTTGGAGACACCACCATGAGTGTCCTCTTCCGAAGAGTCACCAATGGAGATCACATCACATATAACGTGTTGCTCCACTGATCCTCCCGAATCACTAGTCCCCATACTCAGGGCGAAATCAGATAAAGGGGATTCAAACATTTTCAGAGAAGGTTATTGAGAACAGAAGGAAGGTTTGGGCGAAAAGGAAATTGAGGAAGAAGAAAAGTTTCAAAATGCAAAGAGGAAGGAGAAATGCGGTGAGAGAAAGGTCGAATGTCTTATCAATTTAAATGAGGCATGACTACTGAGCAGTTACGCGCAGATTTGAAACTTCTCCCTTGCAATCCGTGCCACAATCAATACCCACTCACTTACTACCACACTACTCCAGTACGTGTTCACTCCTTGAGTGACATGTATGCACGAGTACAGCGAGTGTGCAACACACACTTGGGGAAATGACAAAGCATCACGTGTGCTTTCAAGGCTCACGCTAACAGTCAAATTTTGGCAGAAGTGCCCAACCATGATGCTTCATTGGCCTGACACGTTTGACTTCATCAATATAGCAGATACATGCACTCTGGACACTTCAACAGTAACAACATGAACAACACAGTCCATGTTAACGTGCTTAACATAGCTCCACATTACTTTTTACAAAGACTGTCAGCATTGATATTAGACATCACTTGTCCACCCTCGGCGACTCCTTGAGCTTATTATCTATCGCATTTGTTAAGCATCAACCTTGACACTGGACATTCTCCATCAATGCTTACTCATCCTTTTTCGCCTGCAAGCTGGCTTAGAGGATGAGGGGCTTCTGTACTGTACAAAAAGGTAAAATTACATGTGGACATTATTGTGGGGTCACTGTACACGTGTCCACCCTCCGTGTCAATCCTGCTACAGTAACCATGGGCCTTTCAACCATAAATATCAACCTCGGCACAACGAAGACCAGTCTGACCACCCTCTGTGTCAACCTTGCTACAGGAGCACGGACGTGAACAGTAATTATCTTATTATCAACAGCATATCTATTATGCCTTATTATTCAAAATGGTGTAACCACCTTATCTTTTATTATCTCTCCACTTATCCACAAGATGTTACTTATCTACAAGTAACCACATATCTACAAGGTACACATTATCTCCTATTTAAATTACATAACTACCTGCAATTATCTATTGTTATCTTATCACCACATTATTAACAAACAAATGCTCAAAGTCTATACTTCACGCTATAAATACAGGTGCTCTCTAAACCTATAACAATTCCATACACATACTTGCATTATAGCACATTCACGCTCATAATAATCCGAGACAACCTCGGAAACTCTCTACTCTCTTATTTAATTATTCTACATATTTAATGTTCTTACTTGAACGTCAGAGTCCTTTCCTTTGTTTTGCAGGCCCTCCTTCTTGACAAAGACAACGTGGCATCCAACGTGCAGAGTTTGGAACCCACTTGCCATCATACATTGAATTATATATATATATATATATATATATATATATATATATATATATATATATATATATATATATATAGAGAGAGAGAGAGAGAGAGAGAGAGAGAGAGAGAGAGAGAGAGATACAAATTTTCATCTTAATTCAAAATTAGGGTAATTGATTAAAATAGGTGATTTTTACAAACTTAATACAACATTGTGTTTGTCCAAAAAGTATTTAAAAGAGTGGGTGATTTAAGTCACGTTAGATATTGGTGGTGCTAATCAACAAGCTGCCACTTGGATGGTGTCACCAGTCCAGGTGACTTACTAACTTGTTGGTGCCACCTTAGGTGGCTTCACCAAGTGGCGCCATGCTAGGTAGCTTCACCCAGTTCCTTATGATATTTGACTTGGTGGCGCCAAACTGGGTGGCTTCACCGAATCACCAAACATGTTTTTTAGGGAGTTAGGGTTAGGTTTTAATAATTTTAATGATTGATTTTAGTGATTTTATGCTAAGATTAGGTTTTAGGATTTAGGGTTTAGGTTTTAATCATTTAAATTTTATATTAAATTGTTTTTATTTGGTCATTGTTTTTATTCACTAAGTTTTGAATGTTATTTTTACTCTTATAAATTGTTGGTCTTTAGGCTTTAGAGATATTGTTTAGGGTTTAATAATTTAATTTTATATTAATTTTTTTATTTGGTTATGTGTTTTTATTCATCCATTTTGAATGTTGTTTTTACTTTTATAAATTGTTGGTCTTTATGGATTAGAGATATTGTTTAGTATTTAGGGTTAATGGTTTTATTTGGTCATGTGTTTTCTAGTTAATGATACTTTTTTCAATTAAATAGCAAAACATTATATTATGGTTAGAAAAATTGAGTTAAATTGAAATGCATTATTATTATAATAACAATTTGGATGAAATAATTTAAGTTTTCATTCATGGCAAACTGATGTAAAATTTATGGACAATTAGTTTTGTTGTGCCCTTGATGCCTGCATTGGTTACAAGTTTGTGTACATTGAGATTAGACCAATTCATTTCATTCCTAACGTGTGTAAACTTTAGTCGACCCTTGAGACATAATTTGGACTCATCATAAATAATACTAGGATCAATCATTTCAGGTATGGTTTCTTCACAACCAAGGGGATTCGAGTTTTCTAGAATATGCTTGAACGATGCTATCGATTTTTTAAACCTTATCTACGTATTGGTATGAGCTGATGTTAACATGGGCACAAGCTGCAATTACGTGGGAGAAAAGATATCTGTAGTCTTGAAAAGCTTTACACCTGCAGTAATATTCATTTAAGATAACAAACCATGTTTTCCCTCACCTTTTTGTTGCATGATTAAACAACTCTTCAACGAAAATTTTGTTTGGTCAATATCATATCTTTTAATGTGAAAATTACAAGCTTTGATGTGATTTTTTGAAGAGCATCTAGCAATCTCTTACGGTAGTGTCGTCTGGCAGAGTATTCCACTTTAGTTTGTGCATCTCTCCTCACAAAATAATTGATCAGTCTGTCATGTGTAACATTAACCAAAGTCGTCGGGAACCTTTGACAAATTACTTGTCATCTAGCCATATCTCCATTTTTCTACAACTATAATATTTCTACAAATTGATTTCTACAACTATAAAATAACAACAATAATTTTTGTTACATTTTTTTCTACAACTATAATTTTTATACAAATTGATTTCTACAACTATAAATTTTATACAAATTGATTTCTCCAACTATAAAATGACTACAATAGTTTTCTGTTAGATTTTTTCTACAGCTACAATTTTTCTACAATTATTAAATGACTACACTAATTTTCTATTACATTTTTTTCTACAATTATAATTTTTCTACAAATTGATTTCTACAACTATAAAATGACAACAATAATTTTCTATTAGATTTTTTTCTACAACTATAATATTTCTATAAATTGATTTCTACAAATAAAGTTTATTCCTACAAAGTAACAAATAACAAGCACTTTTTTCCTAAATAAATTAATCACCTATGAACTAAATAATAATAATAAATAAATAACATCACATATTTTGTTCTATAAAAACCAAAAATTTAAACAAGCAAAAAAAAATTGAAACATTAAAAAATATATAAACAAAATATAACATAACAGAACTTACAAGATCAAAAAAACTTCAATAACACACTCAAACACAACACCAACAACACTTAAAACAACAACATCACTAGCAACAGTCTATGCAACACCAAAATAATACTTACACAACAACAAATAAGGTTCAAGAACACTCAAACTCACTCAACAACATAATCAAACTTACAAAAAAAGTCTTTGCACTTCAACAAAATTTACAATGCAAAAATTTTAAGCTTGTGTTTCATTTTATAACCAAAGCAAAGAGCCAGATGGCACTTTACCTGGTAGTAAGGACCATGTTGGCACCTTCAGGAAGAACCAACTAGGCTGGCACCACAAAGAGGTGTCACCTGCACCCCCTATCTTTTCTCACATTTTCAAAAAGTGTCAATTTCTCAACAATTATGCATGGAAGATTGTGTTCACTAGGTGAAGTCATCCATGGTGTCACTACCAAGTCAAATAAGTCACTTAAACTAGTGACAAGCACCACCCAGGTGACAACTTGTTGACTGGCGCAAGGAAGGTCATTAGGTCAGGTAGATTCCTAGCTGGCCAAGTCCTTCCTTAGCAGCATTAGAGGAGTTCTCAAATGTCGGTCTTCCTCCTAGCTTAGGACTTTGAACCCACAACACTTTCCTACTAAGAATAGAGCTGTTGGGTTAATTCTGCCACCAATATCCAATGTGACTTGAATCACCCACTTTGGTAAATACTTTGTGGACCAACCCAATATGGTATTAAGTTTCGAAAAATCACCCATTTTGTTCGATTACCCCATTAATTGCTACCACATTTATACAGATTAAAATTCACATAATATAAACTTTTCAAAATATACCAAAATATGGATTGTTTGATTACCTTCTTATTATTATTCAATTTTGACAAAATTTGACACAAAAAATCTTGGTAATATATAGATATAATTCAATGATTGGAACGATAAAAATCGCATTTTACATAAAGTTGTAAAAATCGCATTTCACACAGATATAATTTGATCTCTCCTCATATATGTGTGTGTGTGTGTGTGTGTGTGTGTGTGTGTGTGTGTGTGTCAATATCTCAATTATTTGCATAATATGTTAAAAATGTGTTTTTTTTTTAATTCCAAGTGTTTGAAAAATTACCAAAAGAGTTTTTTTATCATTTACTTTGCTTAATCTTTGTTTAAATTATAATCCTATCACTTATATTTTAGTTTTCCAAATCAAATATAATTTTTGATAGCTTAGATGATAATATTTGTGATTTTAGCTAAGTATTTGCAAGTACCTTGGGAGACATTCTATAACCACTTGCACGATCTAGTAGCTTGCCAAACATGTAAAACTTGCATCTTTTTGCATGTTTTTTGATGATGTTGGTAGATCCAAAGTCCACAAAGCGACATGTATTCCCTCCTATCTCCTTTGTGCCTCCTTATTTTAGCAATGCATCGCCTGCTATGCCGTTTGTGCTTCTTTTGCTCTCCATCTTTGCCCCCTGTGGCATAACTCATTCATGGTGGACATGATTTGCTACAATGCCAAAGGATCAATTTCATGATTCATTATATGTATTTTGCGATAGTTTCATGATCACTCTTATTGTTGTACAAGGCTAAATAAAGGTTAGAAGTTTCCTTTGTTAAGTTAGAAGTTGCCTACCCATAGCATTCTAGCATTTTTCTAACTTATCTTTCATGGATCACGCCTAGTTAGGTTTTATGCTCATTGTCATGATCAAGTCATTTTCAAAGGTAGTTTCTCCTTATTGTGGATTAGTTTCCTTCCATTATCTTCAAGACAACCATCAAGGTAGTTAGAACAATGTGTACTTGGTGAATGTTGGGGCAATTTCCCACACCAACTTTTTATTTTTTCTTAATAAAATGTATACATATAATTATAAATTACTGCCATAGTTTGAAATACAATATAAAAAATCAATTCATAATGAGTCTTGCTCCCACAAATTCATGTATATAAGTATTGCTTTGACAACATAATATTTATGGATTCCTCAGTAAGAACAATAGTACAAATTTTGAACCATATATGATTGCCTGTTAATGCTCCACCAATGTGGCCTTGGTTTGGGGGGGGGGGGGGGTGAACCCTTTCATTGCCAACTGACTAGGAGTCTTCAAGATGCACTTGGTCGGCCAACGAACATGGAGGGTTCATAATATATTGCTTAGAAAGTTAACATGTTTAGATCAATATTTTAAATTCGCATATAAGACCATAACTATCCCTTTATACATAATTAGTTATCGTAGAAGTTTCACAATCGTTTTTAACCAATTTCTATATAGATCGGTATTTATTCAAACATAATATAATATAATATAGGTCTTACAACTTTTGGTGTTTTGTCCTTGAAGATTAAATACAGAATCTTAATCAAGATAAAATATATTTGAGGTCCTTATAAAATTTGAAAAATATTAATTTTATTCTCATAACATTTTTCATGTTGATTTGGTCATAGTGAAATAAAACATATTTTTGTTAATTATTAGTGATAATCAGACTTAATTACTTTTTCTCTTTATCTTTTCAAGTACACTCAAAATATACCATAACCCATTGTTGTATCATCTTCTCCCTAATCTCATCATAAAGTGTGAAGAAATCGTCCAAGAAGTGACCAAAAAATCATATTTTTGGGTAGTGTTAGTGATAAGCGTTTGCCGAGCGCTTCAAAACAATTAAACTAAGTTAATTCTGTAGCACATGATTAACCTAGGTCGACTCAGAGACACAATCAATATGGTTCCAACTTCAATTCACTAGTAAATAATGGGGGGGGGGGGGGGTTTATCAAACAGTTTGTATGCGCTAAATGAAAATTGCAAAAACACAAACTACGATTAAAGATTAATGCAGAAACTAACAGAATTGATAACAAGTAATGTAAAACAGATTAAAGAGCATCAATCCAATTCACCAAACCAAGCTATTTGAATCATCATCGTTCTCAGAAATTTATCCTACTGTGAAAGTTCATTCAATTTCCTTAGAAGCAGTTCAATCGAATTAACCCCTAAATTAATTGAAACCACAAACCCTAATTGAAATATCATCCAATTAATCTGTGATTTATATTGGAAATTAGGCAATGAATCCATAAACCTAATCCGCTTTCAATTCTAAACGCATTCATAATCATGAAAACAGAATAGCAATTGAAGAAGAAAGTGAACATTCACACAGAATTCGAAATATTAAACCAGAACTCAAATTCTCCTCTTGCTTGAGTTGGATCCTTGGATTGAATGATTATTTAGCCTTCCATGATCATCATCAATGAAAGCCCCATGAAATAAGTGCATGAAAATGGAAGAATGGAAAACGAAAATGAAGAACACTGAAGAACAAGGAAGAACAGTTGAGAGAAAATAAGAACAAGGATTTTGATTCTAAAAACTTAAAAAGAGAAAAATAAAGTTGTTTGTGCAAAATGAAATGTAGTGTAATAATTCATCCTAAAGTCACTAATATATAGTGACTAAGTCTGAAGAAAGAATGGACCATGAATAACCCATCAATTCTAATTATTTATGCTATTTACACCAACAAAAAGTCCAACTCGCAGTCCAAAATACAAGTACAGAGGTTTCGACTTCAAAGCCTAAAATGACCCTTCAAACGGCAGAATTGGCCTCGGCTTATTTCTGGAAAACTTGTAGATCTTTTCGTTATCTTTCCAAGGACTACAAGAACGCTCAATTCGGAGTTTTGTAGAGCTCTGTAGGTCCTGTACAAGCCAGATACATCAAGTGAGCATAAAATCCAAAAATACGCAACAATTAGCAATTAAACCCACTAACTTGCCTAAGACAAAAACTGAATTAGAATGAGAAAATAAAAGTTCAAGAGAAATCAAATAAACTAAGAATGATAGAAAAATATTTAACTAAAGACACTCCATCAGTTAGCTGTCAGAAATTAATATCATCAAGAACAATAAAAATATGTTTTATTTTTATAAAGACAAAATTAATACAATAAAATTTATGAGAACGGAATTAATACTTTTCATAATTTTACTATACCCTAAGCATATTTTACCCTAAAAATAATTTCTCGTTCCATTTGTTTCATATCACTCTCTATAACACCTAACATTTCATAAACATGCCTTGAATTCAAGTACATCTTAGGTCAAAGGGCAATCTTATCAATTTTAGCAGTTGCAGCAGAGCATGAGTGAAATATTAAAATAAAATGCCCTGCTGGTGCTTAACCTGCATGATTAGAGAAGGACAAATAGAACACAGTAACAATTCAAAATTTGAAAGAATAGTTTCGTTTAACTCCTAGGTTTCGAACGCAGTTGGCTCTAATCGAGATGCAATTTGTCTAATTGATCTTGTGTCCTGTCTCGTGGTTCAATTCAACTCATCGATGAAATCAATGGTTATGAAGATTTCAATACATCAGCGGATTCAATGATCACAACAATATTTGGATTGTCGATGGTTCCAATATTCGTATCCATCTTTTTTGACAGCTAAAAAAAAATGTCTCAGATTAATGACAGGTAACTTCTAAATTAGGTAATCAACATTAAACAATTGAAGTTACACTTTTACAACAATGACAAGTGTCCATTGGTGGCTTCTGGTGACTTCTAATCATGGCATTTTTTGTACTGATATAATCATATGACATTGTGGGCCACTTTTCTTTGTCAATTGGAATTTACTTTGCAATAATAGGTTTCATTCCAAGACACTAGATAAAGGACAAATTATAATTGATAAAAGAAAAGATAAAGGACAAAGTATAAATATCTAATCACCAGAAATACCTTGTGTAAAAACAACAACCAGAAATACCTATTATAATTTGTCAATTTTTTTTATGATTATTGATGATCACAATATTTATAATTACAGGATCATTGTGGGCGTCACATTCTTTTATGGGCGTTGTACTCGCATTGAATTTTGACACCTGTTTCTTCGTGAATCAATAAAGGACTTGTTAAAATAATTGATTTTATATAGGTTGGCAGGACCACTAATTATCAACACTGTATTCACAAAAGACAAGTGTGAGTTAATGAAGAACTTAAAAGTAGTGACAAAGTTAAGGATTTGAAAATTAACGGCAGTTTTTTTTTTAATTTATGGGAATTTTAAACCCCAAAAATTGTAAGAATAATAGTTAACAGTTGAGCTAACAAGACAGGGACGTAGGCAAAGGAATGACATATAGGCATGAAAATTAATTGAATCTAATTCTGAGTTAAAAAATAATATAATTTAATTTTATGAGGATAATATATAGACTAAAAAATTTCAAGAACCAGATCCATATTTTGATAATTTTACAATAACCCGAAAAGCATATTTTACCCATCTTTGAACAAGGATGAATAATGTCTTTTAATTTGAGTAAGATTAATCTATAATTTTTTTTTAAAATGTAAGAATTAATCTGAATCATTCAATTTATTTTATTATGATTAATGATTTTGTAGTCCACGTGTGTGTCAAAAGATATGATAGTTCCCTAATAAAAAATAAAAAAATTATAATTATGGTTCCTAATTTTTTAAATCCATAATTTTGGTCTTTCTCGATTTTAATTATAATATTTGATACCTTAAATTTATAAATTGGTGATTTTGAAGTTCGTAGTTAGACATTAGGTTGGGTCGATCAGTTTGCCTCCGATGTGCACTGGTCAGCTCATCCCTTTTGTCGGTAATGCGCTCCTAGTCTTAAATAGGTGGGTCGTGTTTGTGGTGCGATTACTTTGAAGAATTTAGAGTGCTCAAAGCAAGCCTACACTATGTATCCATTAGCATGAGATAATAACACATGATTTCGATCCTATTGCGTTGGTCTTCGGGATCAAGAGTCATGATTAATAAGTAGGGGTGTAAATAGGCTAGGCCAGACCAGACTTTGGCTGGCCTGAGCCTGGCCCGTATCATTATCACTAAGCCTAAGTCTAACTTGTTACTTGTTAAAAATAATTTACTAAGGCCTGAGCCTGGCTTGCATAAAAGCCTGACCCTGGCCTGAAAGCATGTATACAAAGCTTGATTAAATAAAAATAAATAATCAAAAGTAAAAAATAACATAATAAAGACACATACTTCCATTTTAATTTGTGTGTAAAAAAAAAAGTTAAAATTAATTAGAACACTTTTAAGTATTCAACAAAACATTATAAACAAAATAAGCAAGCTAAATAAAATACCATAAGTTTCATTCAATAATCTAGTCTTAATGTCAAATAATAAAATAAATAAGAAATAAGAACCAAGACAAGTTAAATACAATGACAAATAAAATTTTTAATTCCCAAACCATCTCCCAAACATGAAGAAACATTTTTTTAGGAAATTTAATTTTACAAAACACTTTAAATCAACTTAAAAAAATAAATATATTATTTTTAAGTTTTAATATATATATATATATATATATATATTAAATAGGTCAGCTTGATAGATTTAATAGACTTTTTTAAAGTTTGAATCTGACCTTTTTATTTAAACAGACTTTTCAAAAAGTCTTAATCTGACATTTATAATAAACAAGTCACAGACTAAGGCTAATAGTCTTTTATTAAATTTTTTAATGATTAATAATTTTTATTTAATTTATAATTAATTTAAATTTTTAATAATCACAATTATTAGTTAATAATTTATTAGAGGATCAAAATTACAAATTTATAAAATTAAGAATTAAATATTATAATTAAAAATGAATAGAACCTATGAATTTAAGAAATTAGAGAAATAAAATAACAATTAAGAGAAAAAAGAGAAGAAGATATGATACTTCATATTAAATCGATCCATGTGCAGCCATCATATAACGAAATATCTACACGTCCAACTTTCATTTCCGACTTTTTTCTTTTTTTTTTTTTTTTTTTTCAAAAAAAAAACAGCACAGAAGATAATTTGAGCAATGTCGCATTGAGGAAACTAAAATGTCACCTTTTTTGTATAAGATAGACACATTAACATATCAAACAAACACTTCATTAAGAGTTATTATCTCTATTTATCTTCGTTTTTTTTTTTTGTGGCTCTATAGTGTTTATTATATTTATGTATTTTTAATTATTTTTTATATGGTGTTGCATCAATCATTTTTATATATTTATTATTTTTTGGGGGTCCACCATTCTGCACATAAATAATAATTTCAGAGATGTGAGGTCGCATCATTCACTAAGGTATAGTGGGTCCTAATTACATACAAGTTACTTTTATTTTATATTATCGTATCTGCTAGTTCATTTTTTTTTTTCACGTTGAATAGAAATTTAGATTATATTATAAGTTTGGTCCCATTATTTTTTTTTACAATTTTGACTCTTTTTTCTGCTAGTATAAAAACATATTTTTGCTAGTTTAACTCTTTTTCTTTTTTTTCACGACTTTAATCTTAAGATTTTAAAAATCTATAATTTTAATCTAATCCTGATTGTGCATGCGCGTATTTCTTTAACTTTTTATATTTTAATTATTAAAATATTATTTAATTGTTAAATAATAACTTTCACCTTATCACGATACTACACATTATTCGTTAACCAAGTTCACCATGAAGTTAAACAATCAACGTTTACAAAATTAAGAATTAAATTAAAATTACAAATTTACTAAAATATGAAAAAATAAGGACTAAAATGACATATCATGAATCAAAGGAAGACCAAAATTATAATTAAATAAAAAATGTACAAAGAAAAAATATACTTTCTTATTACAAAATAGAGTGATGATACATAGACTCCTCTATCAAACACCTCGTATAAACATCTCTATATACCAAACACTCTTCATATATATTATTTCTTTTTAGATTATTTCATGTTACATCATTAATACCTATATTTCTCTCTGATTAGCAGTCCACTATTTTTTTTCCCCCTACAAATACTGAATGTACTTGCTTATCTCATCATCACATGTTCCAAGGTCAGCATTCTCAAACAGGAAGCAGGATGTGGAACTAGAAGACTCACCCAAGTTGATCTCAGAGACACTGCAGTCACCACCACCACCACCACTTGCAGCACAATTTCTGAAGGAAACATAGTTAGATGAAACACATTGCCAGTTATCTTCATTATCTTCTGAAAAGCATGAGGGTGTGGTCACTTGGTTGAACATTAGTGTAGGACTAGAAGGGGAGTCAATTATTTTTGTTATGTGTGGTCCATCCTCAAAAGGGCTTAAAGCATTTAAACAACCTCCAACTTGATCACTGCTAACAAAGCTACTACCATCACTAGTAGCCGTGTCACCTTTTTCACTGCTTTCCATCAGTTTTGAGAACACCGCTTTTGCAGCTTCAAGGCCATGAACTTTATGAGGGAGTGAAGTAGCCATCTTGTTCAGTAACTTAGCAGAAGTTACTGAATGACTTGGTGAGGTCAAATTAGGCACAAGGGGGTCTCTAATATGGTCCTTTTGTGGCCCAATTCCACTTTTAACCACACTTTCACTTTTGCTGTTCCCAGCAACCACAGGCTGCCATGATTTGATTGCTTCAAGGTACCCTGATGCCAGAATTTTACTAGCAACTTTGTTGAGAAGATTAGTTGAAGATGAGATTGACTTTGATAAGTTGTGCTGATGAGACTGGTTGGTGTTTGGTTCATGGCAATCAGTTTTCTCTAATGGAACCATGCACATGTCATTGGATTTTGATTCTGTGGAACTATCAGTGCTAATTGGTTTTGGACTTGAGGGATCCACAGCATTCTTTTCAAACTGCTTTTTCAGATATGAGTTCCAATAATTCTTGATTTCGTTATCAGTTCGCTTTGGTAAGTGCTTTGCAATACTTGACCACCTAGCAGGAAAAGAATAAGAAAGCAATTCAATGTATTAAAAATTTGTCCACCATTTTCACCTAATAAGAACTTAACACTAATTGGAGACGAAAATAAGAACCAAAAATAAAATAAACTTTTTTTCACAAGTTAAAATTAATTTAGAAATAAACTAATTTATAAAAACTATCTCATATTAACTTCCTCAAAAATTTATTTTTTAAATTATACATAACTACAGTGTATAGAAATTTCTTATTTCCTTCTTCTACAAGTATTTACATGAAAACTTATTCATAAAGCTGCAGAGGTGCATTATAGTATTGTCCGTTGGAAAAACCAAAATATGATTGATGGGAAACTACAGTGTTATTCTAACATAAATTTCTTAAATCATAAAAACCAAATTAAATGCAAAATTTCCGCAGGGTACCTAATCACAAACATTCATAACTATATATTCCAGCAACTACAGCTAGATCTTTCACCTGTTGCCAAGAACCGCCTGAAGTTTTATAATTGTCTGCTCTTCTTCATGGCTTAATTTTCCTCTCTTAATGTCAGGTCTAAGGTAGTTAAACCATCTCAGCCTGCAACTCTTGCCACATCTTTGAAGACCTGCACAATACATAAGAACTCAAAAACTTACCCTCATTTTATTGTAATGGAAAATGTTACTCCCCACTTAATTACTAGTTAATTTAGCCATATCCAAGAGCAAAGCTACTCAAAGATGCTCCAAACTAATTTCTAAACAACTCTGTCTCTAACCTACAGCAATCAAAGGAAATGATCCATGATCCTAAACCCCCAATAATAATATAAATAAGTAAATTATTTACCCAGATACATAATCTAAAACAACAACAATTTTTTGGTTACATCTAAAACAGCAACAATCGAACCTGACATAATGATAAAGTTGTACTTCAGTGACTTATTGGCAATGGAGTAGTAATTTTTTTTTATATCTAAAACAACAACAATAATATAACAATAGTCTTATCCTACTAAGATTCACCAAAAACTAGTCTTATGGATCAAATAAAAAACAAATTTTGTCCTACTAAGTGAGATCCGCAAATGTATATTCTAGAAAGAGAGAATCAAATTAGACTAATGATGTACTACTTAAATCTGAACCATTCAAGACTAAGATAATATATGAAGGGTTTAATTAAAAAAAAAAATTTGACCTGCTTTTTGAGGCAAGGTACGCCAGCTTCCTGTGCCATGTTTCTGAATGTAAGCAATGAGTTTCTGATCTTCTTGAACCGTCCATGCCCCTTTCCTCAATTCCTCATGACTACAGCAAGGACTCCTTCCCATTTTACAAAGCCATATTGTTGTGCCTAAGAAGGGTATTATGGCTCGCTATGTTGTTGGGGTTGAGGACTTGCCAAAACAATGGTGAAAAAAAAAGTGTAGTAATGATACTGTGTGCCTCGGTGAGAAAAAAGGGTTTATGATTATTATACTATGTACTGTGATGGACAGACAAACTGATCAGGGGCATTGAGTTGTGGCTCTAGCTGCTGCAAGTGTTCAATTTAAGCCTCTTTGGTACGACCACTTTGAACACTGATGGCACGTGGGGGCG
Organism: Glycine latifolia; assembly: GCA_013407115.1. Taxonomy (NCBI): domain Eukaryota; kingdom Viridiplantae; phylum Streptophyta; class Magnoliopsida; order Fabales; family Fabaceae; genus Glycine; species Glycine latifolia. The sequence continues at coordinate 19,687,294 of CM023946.1, read as the reverse complement.
AAAATATGGCTGGACTTATGGAGATACTATAGTCCACAATGTGACAATAGTACAAGTATAGTTAAGAAATGGTCCTTATGTTCACCCACGCTTACCTCGCGGAGGATTGGAGTTTGACCATTTGGTCCATGAAAAATTTAGATTATAAACAATTGCAATCATATATCTTATATTATCTTATTATAGAATACACACACATGACAATACACGTCCTTTCTAAATGGGGACCAAATGTGGTTGTCGACAATAAATTTAAATTGTGATGTATGCAATAGCGATTGGTCTATATATGATATTGTAATTTTACACCACGTAAATGGGTACGGTTAATTGGTTCCTAGCTTGCTCCATGTATTTGAGGCATAAATAGAATGAGACGTCTTAAGTAATCCACATCGCTCAATGAGTTGCGTTGATCTTGATGATATTACTATTACAGATCAATACTGTTGTTCTGTCATGTAGAGTACGAGCAGAGGTACACGAGGACAGATATTCCATTAGTTTTTGTTAATGGTGAAATTTGTGTTTATATTTTGTTTATAAATATAATTCTATAGTTATATTTGAGGAAAATGATAATTCTTTGTTTAGATACCTTTTATCATCTTAGTAGGTCCTTTATCATGGGTTTATGTTTAAATTTTTTATGTTTAGTTCGATTTAAAATATATGATTGTAAAGTAGAATCAAACAAACTATAGATAAGAATTAAGTAAAAAAAGATGTTGTCTAAAGGAAAAAAATAATATAAAAATGAGAAAATGATGAGAAGAAAATGTGTAATAAAAATAAATGAAAGCAAACAAAGTTACTTGATAAAAAAAGTAAAATATTTTAATTGAAATGGTGATTAAAAATATTGTCGTTAAATTCATAAATATCTCATAGACTCATGAGGGTCACATGGACATAAAGGATATAAAAGTGTTGTATGTTTCAACTTTTATTACAATGATACAAATTAGTATTTATGTACAATAATTCTTAACTACCTATAACTTTTCAAATAACTTTTAATAACATCTGACAATGACATTTGTCTTTGATTTTCACCCTTAATGACTTATATCTTCAATCTCTATTGTTGATATTTTTTATTGTTTTGATACTTTTCAAATTTTCATTTTACTATATCATACAATTAGTTAAAAGACTATATTTTGACACTTAATGAAAATAATCTATTAAAAGACTAATTTTCAATATTGAAAACCATTTTTCAACAATAAAAAATAACAATGTAAACAGTTTTATGTTAATTTATTGTATAAGATATCTAGTGCGTGGGCTAGACCTCAAAAAGTTGAGTTGTTGTACTTTTTCTACATCTTTAAGTTTACTATATCCAAAGTAATGCATGTTTGGATTGAATTTAAAAATATTATGCACATGTTCTAATACAAATTTAATGAATAAAATCAAAAGAAAAACAAAAGCATTTTAAACCTTTAACAAAATTACTTATCTCAAAAGTATTCTTTTACCTAAAAATTAAACATACACCCAAGGTTGTTAGAATCGCGATTCTACGTAAAATCGTGGAAGTCTCGTAGAATCGAATTGTAGAATCGTAAGAGTCTACTTCAAAAAAAATTACCTATAAAAAATTAACCTTTGATTAAAAAATAATATATTCAATGGTTAAAAATAGTAAAAATAAATTTTACTTGTGCACCATAGCCATTCGGCCCATCCCACCAAATTGTGCACCATAGCCATCCGGCCCATCCCACCAAATACATATAACTGATATAAGTTTTCTCCTTTCTTTCGGCTTATTGGTTTTTGAGACATGTGCTAAGAGACTAAGACCAAATCATAGCCCTTAATCTAAATAGTAAATACATTCAGCGGATCATAATATTAGTTCTTCCTCTTTCGCATTGTGATTCGTGAAGCATTTTTTTCTTTCCCTTTCTCAGTCACAAACTTACAGTCCTCCCCCAATCCTCAAATCGCCCCTCCTCTCGTCGAAATTCAACCCCATCTCCATTCAAAATCATGGCCTTGTATGTGGACCGAAACTGCCACTACCAGAGAAGCAGCAATAGCGAAAGAAAGAAAAAGCCATGGACTGATCAAGCTTGAAGTGGCACGGAGGCACAAAAGAAAAAAATTAAAAAGTGGCACGGAGGCACGGAGAAGAAGAAGACAAAATTACCAAGCACGGAGGAACGACGCACAACGGAGCGACGAAGACGAGCACAATGGAGGCACGACGCATGAAGACGACGGCGGATTGACGAGCACGGTGGAGGCATGGGAAAATGACGACAGCTCGCACGAAGAGAAGAAGAGAACGCGGGGAAGAATGAAATCCAACTCTGGAAAACCTCTCTGGACTCAACAAAACGGCGCCATTTTGAATTTATTCAGACTTGCGGACTCGCAATCAAACTCGCGATTCTAAGTGGAATCGAGCGAGTCTATGTAGAATCTTACGATTCTACTCCTTTTTCGAGTCTGCTTCCGATTTAACTCGCCAGGGGGTGCTGGACTCGTAAAATCGTTCGAGTCTGCGAGTTAACTCGCGATTTTGATAATCATGCATACACCTAATATTTGTTTTGACTCTGGTTATATGTGGGTATTACAGTTTTATGGATAAAGGAAAGAGAGACTTATTAGATGCATCGAGTTGCTGCTACTACCCATTTTTTGAAACATCCTTCTACCCATTAAAATTTAGTCATCTGTCAATTTCTTCAAGAGAGAGTTTAACTTTTTTTTATTTTATTTTAAGAAAAATATTCCAAATTTACCCCCTTTAGTTTATTGTTTTCTGCTCTCTCTCTCAAGTCTTAACTTTTAGTTTTTTCTTTTTCTCTTTCTCAAGTCTTTGTCTTTGTCTTCTCTTCTAAACAACCCTCTTTTGTTACCTCATATTCTTCCGCTTTGCATTGTGTGTGGGGGCTTTTATTTTTTATCTTAATGACACACAAACTGTTATATATATGTTCACATACAAATCCAATATATGATTATATGGGTCCATAGAGGCTGGAGTCCAATAGCTTGTTATATCACTAGGGTTCTTCCTATGCTAGAGGTAACACTATTGAGCATTCCACATTTGATGTTTCTTGGTGTAATACTTCAAGCACCCAATACTAAATCATTCTCTCTCAAATCTCTTACCTCTAACAATCTTGAAGTATTAGCTTCGTGTATCAGATTTGAGCGAGTAAGGTGTTGTTTTGAAGATCTCATTGAGAGAAACTCAAGGTGTGATCACTTTCATTTTTCAACAGAAGGATTGATCGGGATCTAAGTTTGAAAACTCTGTCATGCAACCTTTGAATCCAAATTCAAAAAATTCCACCCGATTTCACGAGTTGAAACCTTGTGATCTTTGTTCTACTCATCGAGATGATCATTTTGAATGGTAATTTGCATAAAATATAGGTCAGACGAAGGAGATATAGCCATTTTTTGCAGTTTTTAGGTGACTTTTTTGGCGATTGACGACTTTTTGACGAGCTTTCTCGACGAGTTTTCAGCAAGTCTGCAACCACCAAAAATAGTCATTCGTAAGGTTTTTGGGTGTTCCATATTCATTTTTGGGGTCAGATTTGACAAATTTCACTTCTACATTGCTGTTTTTTTTTTGAAAAGTTAGAAGATTTGATATACTTTGGAGAATTTTAAGGTGCACTATTTCTAACTATTTTACTCTGATTATAATGGCAAAACATTGCTCATATGATATCATAAAGCTGAAATCTTTTGATGTCACTGAATTTCATGGGTGGAAATTTCATGTTCAATTTGGCATGAAAGAACGTGACATATTCTACACTATATTAAGTGGTTTTGCATCTACTGTTGAAAATGTGGATGAATATCAATGGATTAAAGATGGAGATTTTTGTAGAGATTACTTGTTAAACTCTTTAAATCCTCGTCTAGATATGACTTATAGTGAGTATAAGACTACAAAAGATATATGATATCACTTGAACACTTAATTTCAAAAACAAGATAGGCTTTCTAAGACTCTTCTAGCGGAGAAGTTCTTTGACTTTAAGTTTAATATGAACTCAAGCATCATTTCTCAATTAATTGAACTTGAGAACATGAGGAACAAGCTAAAAGAGGACAATTATGATTTGTCTTGTGTTGAGTAAGCTACCTGCTGAATGAAATTCTTTTAAGACTGACATGCACAAACTAAAAGAATAGATGGGACTGGATGAATTAAAAAGGTATATTCATATTTAAGATCAAAACATTTGTAGGAAGAGTTTGGAACAAGTAGGACAACAAAAGTCAGTTGCCAACTTAGTTTCACATTCCAATAAATCTTAGAAAAAGTCCAAGTAAAAAAAAAGTTGAATCCTCTTCACAGTTAAAGGCCAAAAAGACTGTCTTCAAAAAGAAGAAAAAATGGCAAGTGTCATAACTATGGAAAGTGGGGTCACTGGGCAGCAAAGTGTAAGCTACCAAAGATGTCAAAGAACAACATACCACAAAATGAGGCTAATATGCTAATTAGTGAATCTGAGCCTCAAGCCTTCATTGGATGATGAATAATGGAAATGTCAGTGTCTCTTCTGAGTGGTGGTTGGATAGTGGTGCTACATATCATGCAACAAATGATGAGAATTTATTCATTGAGTTCATAGAAGTGAAAGACGCCATAGAAAATTGTAATGGTGGTGAGATAGAGGTGACTCACGTTGGAACTGCTAATTTGGTGTTTTCTTCAGGTAAGTTACTAACTTTGAAACATGTTAAAGTAGTACTTTTACTTAAAAAAGAAATTGATATCTATGAGTTTACTTGATAAAGCTGGTATGTCTTTTTCAACTATGAATGGTAGAGTAACTTTATCTGTTAACTCATGTTACTTTGGTTGTGCATTTATGATTAATGACATGTGTAGATTGAGTTTAGATATTGATAGCATAAACCATGTTAGTTCTACTTTGATTGATCCAAAATTATTACATAATAAACTTGGACATGTGAACTATACGAAAATGCAACATTTATCTAAAACTCACAACATTTCATTAGATACTTCTATTCGATTTGACAAATGTGAAGTGTGTGCACAGACTAAGATCACTAGAAAACCTTTTAAGTCGGTTTCTAAAAGCACAACACTTCTTGAGATAATACAGTCTAATATTTGAGATTTTAAAAACTATGTTACTAGAGGGGGTTGGAAGTACCTAATCACTTTCATAGATGATTTTTCTAAATATTGTCATGTTTATTTGTTGAAATCGAAAGATGAGGCTTTTGAAAAGTTTGAGATTTTTAAATCTAGAGTTGAAAATCAACTTATTTTGAAAATTAAGAGGTTTAGGAGTGATAGAGAAAGAGAATATACAATAACTGGGTTCAAGGAATTTTGTGCCTTAGAGGACATAATACTTGAAACTACTGCTCATTACTTACCCCAATTAAATGGTGTTGTCGAGCGTAAGAATAAAACTTTATAAAATGCTTCAAATTGCTATATCATATGAAGTTATGTTTACTTGGTTGAAGCAGCAGAGTCCTAATATACTTGTTTGCCAAGTTCTTCACAATGGCAATTTGCTAAGGATGTGTGTGAGAGGTTGAAAGTGTTTAATGCTGTAACAGAAATATTTTCTGCTACTAAACAACCAACAGCTAACATGTATTTTTAAAAGATTTGTGAGATCAACTTGGCAATTAAGCAGTGGGTTACTTTTCCTAATGAAATCATTCAAAAAATGGCAGAAAAGATGATGATCAAATTTGATAAATATTGGGTTGTGATTCATGATATCATGAGAGTTGCTACTGTTTTGGATCCAAGCTATAAAATGGAGTTGTTGCAATATTATTATGAAAAATTGTATGAACATGACTATTTTGCTCAAGTTAGTAAAATTAGACAATTGTGTTATGACTTGATTTCTGATTATCAGTCCAACATGAATGATGACTCCTTCCATACCTCTCCAATACCTGAAGGTGGTAATGTTGAATGTGATGAATTATGTGAATTTGATAAGTATATTTCAAGGAAAAAAAATGCCAAAATTTCTCATGCTAAAACAGAGTTGGATCATTATTTAGAAGATGATGTTTTACCAAGATCTACTAATTTTAATATTTTGTGGTGGTGGAGGTTGAATGGTCTCAAGTATCCAACACTTCAAGTTATTGCAAAGGATATCTTAGCTATTCATGTATCAATAGTAGCTTCTGAATCTTCTTTTAGTACCAGTGGCCAGATTTTATGTCCTCATCGTAGTCGACTTCATTGGACTACTTTAGAGGCATTGATGTGCACTAAAAGTTGTTTATTGAGTGCTGAAGCTCATGGTATTGTCTTGAATACTTAAGTTAGTTACCCTATTAAATGACTATTTATTTCTAATTTAATAACTAATTATTTACATTGTTATATTTGATACATGTATTTTGAAATCTAAAATTCTTGCACAAAGTAGTTCTTTGATTGATGAGATAGCTTCAGATGATGAAGGTATATACCATATAAGAATGTCAATTTTTTAATGATCAGTTTCTTCTTTACATTATAATTTTGGTTTATGGTTTAATGGTTTATCCAGGTGATAATGCAAGTGATATGATGAGAAGTGGCATTGGTAACCACTTGGAGGAATGACTACATCCAATTATTGAAGAATTAGGAGTGTAACTAATTTTATTTCCAGCAATGAACATCTAATGTTGAAATTTTATTGTAATTACATACATTTGAGACTTAGCGGCGTCAAATTTTATGTTATGGTTGTTGCTTAAAATTAAATTTTTAACATCAATTTTTAAGTGTTCGGGTGCAGGGCAGGGGCGGGGAAAACCGACCCTTGTCGGGGGCGGGAGTAGGATAAGCAAAAACCGCCCCCGTTGCCATGCCTGACAGCCTCAGCCCAAAAAGTCTTAGGAAGACCATTGCCAAACAATAAACATATCGCCATCTCCATTACTCTTCTGTTTTTTCTTTCATTGACTCCATTATGTTTAGGAGTGTAAGGAATAGTCAGTTGGAGCTGAATTCTAGTTTGATCACGAAATCTTTCAAACTCACCAGTTGTATACTCAGTTCCACTATTAGACCTTAGCTTTTTTATTTCATAACCAACCTCCTTTTTAGAATTTGAGAGTCTCTTGAAAGACTTCATGTTTCCTATAATAATAAGCTAATACTATAATGTCGTTTCTTTTTTGCAGGGCTTACATATCTTCAAAGGTTGATGGTATAGAGCATAAGCATTCACCTTCTTTGCATACCCACAAATGGTAAGTTATATTATGGTTTCTCTATGCTTACTATCCTTTTTGTTTATATTGATGCCACATTATTCACGAATGTTAAGACTACGAATTCTGTGTAATGGAAAACGGTTTGATATACTTAAGTCCTCACTATTATTACTTTTAATATTATGACATATATTTAACTCAATCTATAGAAATCATTTTTTTATCCAAAAGTTAGTAAATTTTCAAGAATCAAAATGATGAGATTGTACAAATAACACATAGGGTACTAATTAGTTTAATGAGTGAACCCCACTATTTATCTCAAGTGCGTAGCTGCTCTTGGATATATGAACACAAGTAGCATTCTTGACAATGTTGACATCGTTTTGTTGTATTACTTATTTTGGAATTGTCACTCCATGATAAGATGTCACTTGACTATTGTTAACTTTTATCTTTGTTTTGGGAGCTTAAACAGAAAAAAATCATTGTATATGAATGTCACTATGCTAAAAAAATCATTTTGCTCCTACTATTCCAAATTGCCCAGATAATGCCAAACCACAGAACTCCCCAACCCTCCTTGTCCAACATTCAACCACAAGCCATTCCCTGAGATTGTTCCATCTGAATTGTAAAATAATTATGTAATGCTGATTATACCCTCAACTAGTTTATATTCATTTGAAATTGATAACTTTTGAGATTCCACTAATTTTTTTAATGATTGTACCAACTCCTCCGACAGAGGTAACCCTCTTTTCCAACCCCACCTCCACACCCAATTACCTTTATACCATGCCCCTAAATATGCTACCCTCACATTCTTGTCCATGGCAAGGGAAAACAACCACCAATACAACAAATTTATAACCACACCACTATTCACCCAAGGTTCCTCCTAGAAACTTGTAATTTGACCATTCCATACAGTCTTCCTAATACAATCCAAAAACTAGCTACTCTTGACCCCTCCCAAACCACCCTCTAGCCTCTAGAAAGACTTCATTACCTCACTTCAGATCACCATCTAAACAAATAAACAAAAGGTTGTTGTCTTCTTATTTGAATTTGACATAAAGCTACTTGTTTGTTTATTCTCTATTTTGTTTTCAACATGATCATTGCCAATATATAGACAACATCATACTTCTTTTATTATCTTGGCTACTTACTACCTATTTTCCTTTCACTTTGTTGTTTGTTTGTTTGTTTGTGTTATCTTTACTTTTCAAATGTGAGCCTGAGAATGGAACGTCGGGTTCTACATAGTATTATTAAAGTTGCTGCTTGAAGTCAAAAGCATACCAGGGATAAGAGTGGTTTGATCCATCCAATAGAGGAACAAGAGTGGATCCAAAATATGGAACTGTGGAAATTTGAATGGATAAAAGATATAATCTATTTGACCCATTCATCAGTGCATATAATGTAAGGCAAGTGTATTATTTGTCCTATCCAGCAATAAGAAGGGACAAGTATGGTTGGTGTGTTGCAGTTAAAACAAAGCCCAAGGGCTACATAGAATCCAATAATGTAGCAAATGATATGCATTATCAAGTAGAGGAAATGTCACACGTCAATGAAGTCATTGAAGTTGAAAGTATTTCTGGATTGCAAGATTTAAAAGGTGTTGTTAAAGAAGTGGACTTTGCTAATCTCTTCATAGATGAAGGTCAGTCAAATAATTTGAATGTAGAATCAAATAATTTTGAAGATGTCAATGAAGGGGAATTAGAAGATGACTTTGAGGTTTACAATTCTGAAGATGATTACACATGATCTTCACATTATTCTGCATAGTCCTAACTTGTATCATACGACTCTATATTTTAGTTTTTGGCATATGAAGTTCCACCACTTTAAATAATTAAATAGCTTTTTGAAATATTTGGTGATCATTATGTGTGTAAATGTTTTGTAATGACTGTGATCATCAATTCATATGTTGCAGATTCTATCTATGTAGATTTAATTTTGAATTTGTTTTGCCAAACGTTGATGGTTATTTATACAATTTGCTGTCTAATTCATTTGTTGTATTTGTATTATACAAAAATTTGTAATGATTTTTTTATAGAAACAAAACATAATTGAAGACTCTATTGATGCTAAGAAAGTTAAAGACTCTTTACATTCAAAGATCGTTGATAACTCTATGGATGGTGACATAGTTGATGACTCTTTAGATTTAGAAGACTCTATGGATACTGAGAGACTTGAAGACTCCTTAGATTTAGAAGACTCTATGAATGCTGAGAGAGTTGAAGACTCTTTAGATTTAGAGGACTCTATAGATGTTGAGAGAGTTGAAGACTCTTTAGATTTAGACAAAGTTGAAGACTTTTTTAGCTTTAGAGGACTATGTGGATGCTGAGAAAGTTGAAGACTCTTTAGATTTAGAAGACTCTATGGATACTGAGATAGTTGAAGACTATTTAGAGTTAGAAGACTCTATGGATGAAAAAGCTAATGCTGAACCTATGTTTGTTAAATCAGAGAGGGAAGAGAGGGAAGTTCAGAAAGTAATTAGAGACATGTTAAAGATTTATCTTCCGGATTTAGAAGACTCTATCGATGCTGAGAGAGTTGAAGATTCTGTAGAAATAGAAGACTATATGGATGAAAAAGCTAATACTAAACCTATGTTTGTTAGATCAGAGATGGAAGTTCAAAAAGTAATTAGAGACATGTTAAAGATTTATCTTCCAGATTTATGAAGCAATGTTTGTTTTGTTGTAATGGAATAACACTTTATTAGTGTATTTGATTTATTGTGTAAAAGGGAATTATGTTACTTATCTAATTTTCATTGATCCCATAGTATTTGATTCTTTATTTGTAAACTTATTTTTGTATATATACAAATGTCATTAGGTGGTGCTGATCCTCCCCGACCCCTGGTAAATGACAATAGTGGGAAACAAACAAGTGGGAAGAAAAAGCCATATGTAGTTAGACTTTTACCACCTAGTGTAACACCTTGAAATTTTACAAGAAGAAAGATATTTGTGTTGAATTAATTGTTTAATATAAATCTTGAAATCTATTAAAGTGTTTTGCATGGGTGTTTGTGCGTAAAAGGTGAAAGTCAAATTTTGTGGCTGAGATAAACTGTCCGTCCGTACACGTATAGTAAAACTGGTGGTGGTTATGGTGGCTGTTCGGTCACGCAAGTGGGCAATTATGGTGGTAGTGATAGCTGGCTGAATCAAGTTGTTAGGCAACTTGCCTCAATGCTTCGTCTATAAATAAGCCTGAAGCGGAAGAATGATTCACTCTCACTTTTGGGCGTGTTTTTTTCTTTTTCTCTCTAAAAATCTTTGCACCAGAAATCTTTCTCTTCTTCCACCTTCTGTACCACTAAAACTCTCGAGAAACCACCATAGCAGCGGCGGAAAATCCTCTCTGTTAAGAAGAATTTGTGAACGAAGCTTAAAATTTTCATTCTTGGTCATTGTGAGAATGAGTGTTCAAACAAAACACATGTTAGATCTAAAGAAAAGAATCCCTGTTGACGTAAGGGGAGTTTAATATGTTAATAATGATTTTTGATATCATGGTTGAGTTAAAGTGTGTATCTGTTGTTTAATATGCTGTGTAAATATATTGATGATGTCTGTAAATGGTGTGAGGAAGACGGCTATCGGGTTGGGTAAGTCGGGTGGAGTATGTTATATGTATATATATTAAAACACTGTTGTGTTGTGATGTCAGCTGTCGGGAAGGGTTGGCCGAGTTGCATGTGTCAAACCTTTGTGTGATGTCGGCTGCCGGGAAGGGTTGGCCGAGTTGCATGTGTGAAAACCTTTGTGTGATGTCGGCTGCCGGGAAGGGTTGACTGAGTTACATGTGTCAAAACCTTTGTGTGATGTCGACTGCCGAAAAGGGTTGACCGAGTTGCATGTGTCAAAACCTTTGTTTGTGATGTCGGCTGGCGGGAAGGGTTGGCCGAGTTGCATGTGTCAAACCTTTGTTTGTGATGTCAACTGCCGGGATGGGTTGATCAAGTTGCATGTGTCAAAACTTTATTCGTGACGCTAGCTACCGAGATGGGAATGTCGAGTTGAACGGTTTACGTACCATGCATGTGTGCATGCAGGACGTAACTTAGTCCTCGTTGGTGAACGTCCATATATCAGGTTTTCTTTACCCGGGGTTGTTCTCTTAAGAGCTGCTAGGGCTCACTTCCTTTTCTTTAGATATACCGGGTTCCTTACCCGGGGTGGCCCATTAGAGCTACCGAGCTCAAGTTACTTCATGAGAGGAAGAGAAAGAGCCACCGGGTTTGTTACTCGGTAAAGTTCATACCTTCTCGGGAAAAGAGCTACCAGGTTCCTACTCGACAGAGCTCGTACCCGTCTCCTTGTGAATTACCGGGCTTCCTTACCTGGACAACCTTGTGCCCTCATCCGACCTTCCTCGGATTATTACATCAGTTGTTATGGTTAGGTGTCAATCCGGACATCTAATATTGTACCCCTATTCACTTGTTTGTAGTGTTTATGAATGATGTATGTGATTACATTGAGATTGGCCATTGTATTGGCTTGAGTTACTAAATGCATTAATACCATAGGGAGTGTATGGCATTATCCTAAACGGGATGAGTTGACTCGGACAGGGCCATACATTAATGATGCCCATGGTAATCTAAATGCGTTTGGATATACCTAAAATACCCATAGGGGTGTGGCATTACCCTAACCGGGACAAGTTGATCTTGGGGATGGGTCATACATTGATGGTGCTGTGGTGCTATTTTATGTGTTGACGTGAGATGCCAGGACTGGGTGGTTAACCTTGCAAGAACCATGGTCAGTGCATCAGTGTGCCCGAGAATGGGTCAATATATATGTACATGGAGGGTGTATGACAATATCCTAGCCGGATTGAGTTAAGCACGGTTCTGGGTCATACATTGATGGAACCCGTGTACACACTTCATGCATAATGAAAATAGGATGGTAGCAGTAGGGTACAGAGGTACTAGAGGGGCATCTCTGTTTGGAACTCCCTTGTGACTCAGTGCTAATCACCATGAGGGGGGAGTGACCTGTGCACGACAGAGTGACCTTGACGAGCTTCTGCATCATTTTCCTGAGAGAGGCTATTTCCATGAGGATGGTACCACATTGCATTGACAAAGAGATAAGTTTGGAACATGCATCATGACTAGTCATTTTAAGATGAATTGTGAAATGTGTTTGGACGGGTTGTTCATGATTGAATGCGTGATAAAATATTTGAACAATGTTGTGATTTTGCAACGACCAAGTTGTCTTTTTTTTTTTTATATATATATAACTGATGATATTAATTTAATTATTATTTTACATGATGGACTCACATTTGCTTTGTTGTACCTTGTGGTTTGGTACCTGTGATGATCGCAGACCATGTTCGTGTAAGCAGATGGATAGCAGTAGGTGACCGGGAAGATGACCTATTTTGGTTGGAGCCGCCGAGTAGCCGGGATGTAGATGGACTCAATCCCGGGCAAGGGTTGTATTTTTGCTAGTAACACCCTTTGCTCTAATGACTACACCCCGACATTTTGCTAGTTACACCCTGTCATTTAAATTCTTATTTCTTTTGAGAATTTTGTACAATTTAGACTTGGTTATTTATAATTACCACCAACTTATGATTATTAATATACAAGTATTATGATGTATTGCCTCTTTGTATATTCGAGTTTTGATTTGTGATATTGATTACACTTACGAAAAATTTACTACTATTTTTATAAACAAACTTAAAGGGATTTTTAGACATAAATAACCATTAAAAGCATAATTAAGAGTATGATACAGTAGCGATAAGGCGGGTCATTACACCTAGAGTTAGTCTACCATCAAGTACCTCATCCTCATCTAGTGTATATATGCCAATTAGACCTACGGATGTTGTACCTACACCATTTCCACCGTCTCTGGTGCCTACATCCACACCATCCCCATCCACGGCTGTAGGGAACATGCCTACTGATGAAAACGTTTCAAATTTGGCCATGGAAGACCCCCCAATGATCATCCTACGATTACACTGATCAATGGAGCGTAGGTATTAAAAATTTAGATAATTATAATTATATATCATACATCAATTTATGTTTTTGATGCATTATTTTTTTTATTAAGGTTTCATCCATCTAAGGTTTCGGCAAAGGCTGTGACATTATCCATCAGACAACAATTTGTTAATCCACCATGACCAACATGGGGAGCAATTCCAAAAGATCATCAAGATCTTTTTTTCCAGCATTTTAAGGTAACTTATTAACCTCTTAATGAATTAATAAAATGGATAGCTTATGATTTACAAAAAAATGTATTTGTAAATTGAGTAATTCTTTTTCTGTGTTCACAAAAAGTATTGCATTCATGTCTGCTCTGTATTTAATATCCTTCATTTAGGGTCTTAATATCAATCCCAATTAATGTTGATTTTGTTTTATTTCATTTAATTTAGTCCAATGGATATTTTTCTAACTGTGAAACATATGATAACTTTGTGATACTTTAGAGAAAATTGGTATGGAGACCAGAGGAAGAGGATGAAATTAGAAAACTTTTAACTCGAAAGCCTCTCATAGACTTTCTAAGATGTTTAGGGATGGCCGAAATGAAAATAAAAGGTCATATTGTATTGGATATCGTGTCTGGAACAATCTGTTATCACATTGGAATGCACCTGAGTATCGTTCCAAGTGTCAACAAGCAAAAAAAATCAGACATCTGATATGGGTGGGTGTATACACACAGGTGGTTCTATTACCTTGCAGGATCACACCATTCGTTTGGTAAGATCATGTTAAGATTATGATAATGTCACATTTTGTACTTGTTTCATTCTTTGGTTATGTTTATTTTTTTATTTTTGACTTTGTAAATAGTCTCAAGAGCTTGGTCGATTTGCATATGTTGATAAGATTTTTCAGCAAACTCATTTACGAAAGGATACTCATCAATTTGTCGATGATAGATCTAGACAGACACATGTGAGATCATTATCTAACATGCTATATTATTTTTTACAGTGTTTACTATATTTTTTAAATAATAATTTTTTATCAATGACAGGAAAATTTTGATGCTAGACAATCTCAAGCTAGGTTTGATGTTGCATCAAGTGTTGGTGAATCAAAAATTACTCCTTTAGACCTTGCTGAAGAACAAAGACTTAGGACTTAGTGTTGGGTTGCAGCTACAGGAACCAAAGCATAAGGGACATCTTTACAGTACTGAAGATCTTGCTCATAGTTATAAATATGGAGATGACACGTTCGTGCAGCATATGCAAGGATCTTCCAGTCAAGCTATTGATTCAGCAGAAGTTATTCGACTAAGGGAGGAACTTCATCAATCAAAGGAGGAAATGTGTGTATTTCAGTCAGTTGTACTTCAGTTTCTACCTCCTGAAGTGCGAAACATTATTCAACAGCATCAACAACCTGACCAGTAACAGCCCGATCAGCAACAACAACAAGATGACCAACAACAACATGATGACCAGTAGAGAGACTATGCCAATGACTATTTTGATTACTGACTAGTAATATTTTATGATTATTATTGACATGTTAGACATGGTCCTTTTATTTTACATTTATTCTCAATTTTAGTTAATTTGATTTAGCATTTGTCTGGAATTTATGAATTTGAATATTTCATTAATTACATGTATGTATTAGTTTTAATATTCACGTTAAATAATACAAATGAAAAAAAACAGATTCATGAATAACTGACGTTAAATTAAAAAAAATATTTAATACAAAATCATAGAAAATAAATTAGCAACGAAACACTTTCCGACACATAAATCCGTCGCTGATATCCATATGTGAATTTCCGACGAAATATGCGTTGGTAAATTCTAACAATAAAAATCTGTTGGTTGAAATTTCCTACGACCTTTTTACAAATGGATTTTTGTCCATCGGGAATCCATTGAAAATTTCAATTTAATGACGAAAACTTGATATTAGCGACATATTACTTTTGTTGGAAAAACGCTTTTTTTTGTATTGACACAATTATCCAAAAACAAAAAGATACTCCTTTTGTCCAAAAATTGATTTCACACTTATTAAGAAAATTAATTAATTTCATTAAATTGTATAACTTTTTATTAAAAAACATTTTTTCCTAAATTATTATTCCTTGAAACTTGATATTAACCACAAATCCCCTATTATATGAAAGATATTTAAACATAGTCTTGTTAAATAAAGTAAAAGTAGTTAGATTTTAGTTATATTTGAGAACATAAAAATTGAATTTTTTTTGCTTATAAAAAAGAATGAAGAGAGTAGGCTTTATTAGGATAAATGACGTTCTTTCTCTCAAAGGATGCAACCAACTACAATGTAGGACCAAGAAAGTAAAAAATGGTTAATCCTCTCAATACACCATTGTCCTTGAAGCCCCTCTCAATGAAGTCACAACTCCAGACTAGTGCTCAACACATCCTGAGCCTCAATCAAAGTTGTTTGATAAACTACAAAGATCTTTAATATCATACTAAAAGATTTGTTAAGGAGAAGCCAAAGATAACCATGATATATACTAATGAGTTCAACTTGGAAGCTTTCTACTTATTTGAGGAAAAAGATAATGTAAATATATAAGATTTACACAAAAGGACCTTGGTTAATGATATTACTTTGCATAAGTTTGATGAAGTAAAGGGAGGTTCTCATGGGTCCACATCAAGGTTGACCTCTACAAAACCCTAATTTGTCCATTTGAGCTCAACAAGAAGGTCTACAGAGTTGAATACAAAGGTGTTCACCTTGTTCATTTTAGCTTTAGGAGACTAGTGTGCCACATTCATACCTAACTCCTATGACATCAAGTGGGATGATGATAGTAATGGCAACATAACGATGATGAAGGGCCAACAATCTATAATTTTTAACTTGGATAACTTTGGGCCATGGATGGTCATCTCTAGAGACACCCGCAAAAGACGTTTTGGCCCCATAAACAAGATGATGACAAATAAGTTAGAAAAACTAACACCAACATGAGATCTCGCTTAGAACATGTCCCATTGTGAACTAACAAGACATTTGAAAAGAAATTGTCCAAAGCACTCAAAGAAGGTTAAAAAGAAAAAAGGAAGTGAGACTTCCATTTTAGATTTTTTTTTTATAGTAGACAACTTATCTACTTTTGCATCTTAGGTATTAACCCACTTTGTCTCTCCCAGTATTGAGGGAAATGATACTAAGAATGATCAATTTATACTGTTGCTTATCAAAATTAAAATATATATGAATTACTATTTTAATTTGCAAAAAAATAAATAAATAGAAGTATTAAAATTTGAGGTATATTCTAAGACCTAAAAATAAGTTAAGAACTCAAGTGAGTGTTATCATTGAAGTCAACATTAGCATGTTCTTAAATTCTATGTGATTAAGGACTCATTTAAAAAGAGATAAGAACTCAAACTGAGTTCTTGCATTAGATATAGTCTTAGGCCTTTTTTTATGTTTCCTATAGATATTTTTTTTTGCAAGAAATCATGTTTGAAATATGATCAAACACTAAATATAAACACATATTTTAAGGAATATTCACACCTTAGTTCATAATGTGAGAAATTAATCCTTTCACTATAATAATTCTGTTGTTAGCCCAAGTTGAATGCACCATTAATTATTGATCACTTTAATATTGTAAAAATGAGGGGACTCAACTGGCAAAATTAAAAGTGAGAAACCAAAATCACTAATTACAAATTATAAGGTGAACAAATGTACAATTAAACATCTTAATTACTTGAAATGAGACAATGAGATCTCTCTAGTAAATTGACTGTGTTCTCACACACACATAGTGTGATGGTGCCTTCATTTAGAAAACACCATATAACCAGGCCCCTTTTAAATCCAAATGGGGCTTGAATTGAACAACATCTGTTGGAATTTTCCTTGGGCAAGGGAATGCTACATGATTAGTGAAATCTTTTCATTGTGATTATTGTTCTCAAATAGGCATGGCAATGGAATCCGACCTCGTGGGGACCAAACCAAACTCGCCCCGACTTTAATGGGAAAAATTGCGTTGACCAGGTTCGGGGTCGGGGGCAGGGGCGGGTATGAGATTACTGATATCTGCCTCCCACTTGTCCTCGCACCCACCCTTTAATAAATAACATTAAAAAAATAAAAAAAATGTATATATAACCTAATTTGAAAACCTAAAACCTAAAGTCCCAAAAAGCCAAGACTACGAGTATGCGACTGCGGCGCCGTGCGTGGCTCTCCTCCCTTTCATCACAACCAATGAAGACCATCTCTCATCGCTTCTGTTCTGTCACCACCTCACCGGCGCACCCACTTCAGTCTTCCCTCATAGAGCACCCACTTCATTCTCTCTTTGACCTCTTCCATCACAGAGCACCCACCTCACTGCGTTCTCTCATAGTCTAAGACCATAACTTTGTAAGCATCTTTAATAATCTTTTCCTAGCTTCAGGGTGAACTTTGTAAGCTTGTGTGAGTAGCTATAGGGAGTGATCAATCATGCTAAGCTATTACTTGGGTTAATTGATTGGGAAAAGCAACGGTTATATAAACTCCCATTTCCTCTACGAAATACTCACATAAACATAACATTACACAATTAGAGAAAAATCAGAATTATTTACTGCTATTGAAAAACAATTTGGTGCATTGTTCATTAGTTCAAGGGTTTATGTGTAGTTTTTCTCTAGACAATAAATATAACACTTTGTGTGCTTCAACCCAGATTTCTCTACTCTCAATTTCTAGATTTAATTTAGTCTTTGTTTGCTTGGCTATTTGTTGTTTATTGCTTTGTTTTTATTCTCAAATATCACTGCTAACTTGTGCTCCATTTTCTTTTTATAGAAAAAATATGTATCTCTTATAACAAGGAAGAGTTAACGCAATGTGTCCAATTTATGATAAATTACTATGTGCTCATAACCATATATGACACTCTTCTTTGTCCCTTTTGAGCCTATAACAAATAATTAATCTTAAAAGCTTGGTTTTTGTCCATTTTTGTTAAACTATATTGAAGCAAATAGTTAAGTTGGAGAGTTAAGACACAAAGTATATTAGAAGAGGAGTGATCAAATTATACTTAATTTTAAATTGAGTTTATTGTGTAAATTAAGATATAAGTTAGATAAGTTTTAAACTGGCTTTTCCAATTTAGATGTAGTACTATAAACTTAGTTACAAGAAAACCAACATTTGATAATAACTAGAAACTACATTTTTTTTAACAATTCTAAATTAGTTTCTCAACGTTTAGATTTACTTTGATTGCATGTTTTAAAAAGTATGAGAAAGAATTTTCTAATTCTAGCTCTGAACATAAAAATCAAAATATATCTTTAACGGTTAACCGTTTAACTTATGTAGAAAAAAATACTTTGGCTATGTTAGACTTGTGCTCACCCCCTATAAATGTCTTTCAATTGCTTCTAGCAAGATATATACCCCCATATATAGAAGATAATATTTCAACAGAGATATATACCCCTGCATCAATGCATGAAAATAACACAGCTAAATACCAATACAATGGTATTTGCCCATTTAATCAGGAAAAGTAAGTACTCAGTTTTAAAAAACATCCCAGTGGAAAAAACTATGTCCATATCTTTAAATAGTAATAAAAAGTGAATAATTGAAGAGGGGCTGGAATTTGATATCTTTGCTAAATAATGTTGTCATTGGAGGGGAAAGTGGTTGTTGTTCTATGGCTTTTATCATTATACAAAATATAATACTAATACAGTATTTGATCACTTGATTTCTAGTCTGTTGGGTGAGTATGATTGCTGACTCATCAATGTTTTAGGAAGTGAACTAGCAGTGTACATGACACTGAGTACTAGTAGTTAATAGTATGATGAAGTATTATGCACAAAAGGTGCTGTTGTAGGGAGGGATAGTTTATTTTACTTAATATCTAATTTAAAATCCAAGCAAGGCGTATCAAATTAAATCCCCTTAAATCCCAACACCATGCATTGAGTAGATATTAAATTAAATTTTGTCTTTTTAAAAGTTAAAATCAATCAAATTTAAATTTGTGAAATATTAAAAAACACTGAGTAGATATTTTGTTATTGAATATATAGTTTAATTTCCTATGAGGTGATTGGCAACGTAACTAAATAAATAGGGATATTCTTTTATCTCATTTGTTTGTTATTCTCAAAATTATTTATTCTCTTCGTATCTTTACAAATTATTTTAGTGCTAAGCAATTACTGATTATAATTTTCTCTATTTTATTTAACTAATATTTTAAAAATAATGGATGAAATGAAATTAAATATTTTATTAGAGGGTGAAAGATTTTTAGACTCGATACTATATGATTGGATGGTTGTTGTCATTTTTATTTTTCTTATTATGTGTATAAAGAGTCATATTTACACTTTTTTTGAAATTGAATGCAATCATGTAACAATTTCCAAATTAAATAGGTATGTTCACCATTCCATTTTAATTGTTGCTTGCTTTTTTCCATTTTAACATTTACTAGAATGAAATTAGTTGGAGTGAAATAAGTTTATACTAATTAGTGTTTTATTTTTCTTTTCACGAAAGTAATGAAAGATATTAGTTTTTCACCGGAAGGAATTTCTCCTATTCCTTCATCAAATGATCAGACTCCTTCAGCTTTAGCAAATGATTAAACTCTTTCACCAATTATTTAGACTTCATTACCTATTGAAGCTGATCCTACTCCTTCATCTCATAAACATGAAGTTAATAATGCGGAGACACAAGGAGTATCCACTAGGCTGAAAAGTAAGATTTGACAACATTTTTAAAAAATTAAAGTCAATGGTGTGGACAAGGCTAAATGCAAGTATTGTAAGAAACTTCTTGGTGGAAAATCAAAAAATGGAACCAAGCATTTGTGACAACATAATGATATTTGTGTTTAGTACAAGATTTTTATGAGAGGGATGAAGGGCCAAACATTTCTTGCACCTAAGGTCATGCAAGGAAAGCAAGAGTTGGGTGCGGGAATTTATGATGCAGAATGTGCAAAGGGAGAGCTAGCAAAAGCAATTATTATGCATGAATATCCACTATCAATTATGGATCACATTGGCTTTAGGGGATACTCTACTGCCCTCCAAGATGTGTTTCAGATTCCTACTAGAAACACAATTAAGAATGAGATAATGAAAATCTATGAGAATGAACGAACATCTTTGAAGTTGTTGTATAGTCTTGATGGAAGAGTGACTATCACATCAGGCATGTGGACTTCAACCAATCAAAAGAGGGGGTATATGACTATTACAGGTCATTACATTGATGGGTGTTGGACCATACAAAGATTTTGAGGTAATAAAATGATTTAAACTTTTTATATTGTTAGGCCTTTTTATTTTATAAAATAATTGAATATGATTATATTATATCTCTTTTTTGTTGTTTTTTATATTATATCTTTCTATTTATGTTAGGTTCATTTATATTCCTACTCCTCATACAAGTGATAGACTTTACAATGTATTAACTGACTGTTTGATGGATTGGAATATTGACACAAAGTTGTCAAGTATTACGTTCGATAATTGTACCACAAATGATGTTATGATTGATAAAATTAAGGATAAATTGCACTTACGTAGTTTGCTTAGGGATGAGTCTTTACTTCACATGTGTTTTTGTGCGCACATCCTTAATTTGATAGTAAAAGATGGGTTGGAAGTGGTGAAAGAAGGTGTAGAAAAGATTCGGGATAGTGTGGCATATTGGACAGCAACACCTAAGTGGAAGGAAAAATTTGAGGAAACAACTAAATAGTTGAGAATCCCTTACACTAAGAATTCGGCCTTAGATTATCCAACTAGGTGGAACTCAACTTACAAAATGCGTGAAATTGCCATAGGATATGAGGATGTATTTTGTTGATTAAAGCAACGAGAGTATCAATATACTTGTTTGCCAAGTACTTTACAATGACAATTTGCAAAGGATGTGTGTGGAAGATTAAAGTTGCTCAACACTATCACTGAACTATTTTCTTCTACTAAACATCCAACTGCTAATTTGTATTTTCCAAATATATGTGAGATTAAGTTGGCAATCAAACAATGGATTACTTCTCCTAACCCAATGATTCAACAAATGGAAAAAAATATGATGATAAATTTTGATAAATATTGGGGTATGATTCATAATGTGATGGGAGTTTCCATTGTGTTAGATCCTAGGTACAAGATGGAGTTGCATGAGTATTATTATGAAAAATTGTATGAACATGACTCTTTTAATCAAGTGAGGTGCATTCAACAATTGTGTTATGACTTAGTTTTTGATTACCAAATGAAAATGAACAAAAACTCTTTTGGTAGTAATGTTGGAGATGTTACTAGTAGTGAAATTGTTGGTGATGCATTATCTGAGTATGATAGATTTATTATAAGGAAAAAAAGGGCTAGAAGTTCTTATGTTTAAATCAGAGTTGGACCACTATTTAGAAGATGTTTTACCAAGAGCTATTGACTTTGATATTTTGATGTGGTGGAAGATTAATGGTGTCAAGTATCCAACACTTCAAGCATTGGTAAGGATATATTAGTTATTCTGGTATCTACCGTAGTTTCAGAATCCGCATTTAGTACCAGTGGTCAAATATTAAGCCCACATCGTAGTCGACTTCAATGAACTACTTTAGAGGCTTTAATGTGTGCTAGAAGCTGGTTGTGGAGTGTTGAAAATATTAGTAATGTTTTATTCATATAAGTTGGTAAATTGATATTTGTTTTTCTTCAACAAACTAATACTTGTAAGCTGTAATGTATTTTTATAGGTTCTACGAGCTATAAAGTTGTTGCTGATTGTGCTACTTTAAAGAATGAAATGGTTTCAGATGATGAAGGTAAACAATATTTTAAATTTCAGTTTTCGATATTATATAATATAACATTTTATTCTAATTGTTCTTATTCTTTTATGAAGATGAAATGATGGGTGCTTCTGTCACTAATTTAGAGAAATGATCAACATTTATTTGCTGGACAATTTAAGTTATTTCTTTTTTATTATGTAATTTGAAGGAATGAAACTTGTTTAAGTTTTATTAAATTCACTTGGAGGAATGATCAATATTCATATGATATGCTACTTAATTTTGGGACAATATATATTTAAATAATATTGTATTTTGGGAGAAATTAATTATGCAAGTTCTTATATTTTTTTATGCAATCCCTAGATTTTATGATTTTAATTGGATTGATCGATTTGGTTTTATAATTTTTTAAATTATGATCCCATACTTTGAATGTCAGTTTTTTATTGATTTTTTTTGTTACGTAACTAGTCTTTTTGTCCCATTTTTCAATACCAAGTTACATTATATTTTCTAATTTTTTAAGTTTAATCAATTAGCAAGAGCGGGGCAGAACGGGGACGGGGATGAATATGTATTTTTAACCCCGACAGGGATTGTGGACAAGATCGGGGATCAATTATATAGTCGAGAGCAGAAATGAAAAATGTAATACCCACCTCCCCCTTCCGACGCGATTGTCATGTCTATTCTCAAACTTCCAAACCCATTTAGACAAATCATTGATGCTAACAACTTGATATGGCTAGAATTGTGAATTGTCCATAATCCTCCAAAATTGGTGCCGAACATTTTGATTTTCTTCCACTAAGACACTATGGTCAATTGTAAAGAGAATTAGATCCATCGCCATCAATAAGATTATCGCCTCAAAAGTTTTGATATGCTACAGTAAACTAAGCCTAATGCACGATTTTATCTGCATGCGTGATTTCATTTGATCCAAAGTAGATTTGGATTTATTACACTAATATGAGGTATAATTTGTTTAAACAATTATTTTCCCACGATTATGTATTATTTTACTTTAAATTAGTTTCTTAGTAAATTATGTGAGTTTAACCTTTCAAAGAATGCAATCAATTTCAGCCGGTTTAACCATATTTTTCTTCCCCATATTTTAGTTTGAGTTTTTAAACCTAACCTTTTCTTTGCTAACTAAAGTACATTGATAAATTTGAATGCAAATAAGCTTAACAATATTCATAACTACTTACTTTTTGGGTACGAAAATGAACCCCTACTCTGTCTGTTTTACAACTTTTTGCAAACATGTTGAATCTAAGTAGTTGCTATTCTCACCCCCAAAATTTTCTATTTTCACCCTTTGAACAAAATACTCTTTTGACGGAAATATGTTCCTTACAAATTGTATAATGGAATCATATTTTATTTTCATACTTTTTGCACCCCTTTGTTAGTATAACATAAAAGTGTTCTTGTTTTGTACCTTTTGCATCCCATAATTAATATAACAAAAATGTATTTATATTGGGTGTTTAATAAAAAATTACATGAAGAAAATATGTTTTCATGGTATATTTCAGTGAGATATATAACATTCCTAAAATAATGCTATAGCCATTTAGATAAGGATATCTAAATATATTTTTTAGTAAAAGAAAAAATAGATTAAATTATTTTAATATATTATATTGTTATTTTTATTTTGAAAAGATGTTAATATAATACTATATTAGATTTGTTAAAGATAATTATAATTAAAGTTAATAAAAATAATAGATAAAGAAAATCGGTTAAATAAATTGTAAATTATGTATAATTTTTATATAAGGATAGACAGTTTTTTCTTTTAAAATCACACACATAAATGATCCTTTTTTGTATTAATAGGTTGCTCAAGGATTGAGAAAAAGAAAAAAAGAGAAGAAATTATTTCGACTAATTGGTAGAAAAAGAAAAAGAAAAATTAATGGTGGTAAGTTTCTTGATTTTAAATGTAGTGGCCTCAATTCCTTTTGAGATTGGCTAAAAGGATTTTAATTGTAATTACATGCAGAGAAGGTTGTTTCCTCTGAAGTTGTTACACCATATATATATAGGTATATATCTCGGTGCATTGGTTTTGGTTAAATAAATTTATGGCGTTTGAATGGAATATGCATACGCTACTAAAAGTTCCAATCCTTTATGTATGTATACATATAAATGTATAGGGATACCTTGAACTTGCTTTCCGAATTGTGTTTCAATGGGTATGTGTCTTCCATTTAACCGATCATCTATGTATACTTATATGTTTAATTATAATCAAGTGTGATGCATTGCTAAGTTGTGTTATTAATTGATGTTAACAATATTATAAAGTTTAGGGATGATATTTTGTAGTTATATGTGTTGATTATTATCTTATGGGAAAAATGATGATGTATATTTTATTTTGAGAAAATAATGAGATACATCTATTTTGGATGATGAGATTTATTATAAATATCTTTATATGGGATAAGAAAGAGATTATGGATACTTTCACCTATGATGGAAAAGATAGTAATACTAAGTTGTATTTGTTATATTTATTTGGACGCATTGAGGTGTTGCCATTTTATATAATCTTATTTTAAATTCATTGTGAATATCATTGTTGATTTTCTGGATCATCACACCAGCTGATAACAATATTATTTTCAAACTCCTTTTAGTTATTTTACTCACGAGAGTTATCATCTCATTATAAGTGTTATTTTCATAGCACGAGAAAGAAGTTGTTGGAATTGAGAAGACTTGAAGACATAATTTTCTTAATTATATTTATTTTAGCTTGATTAGTATTTCAAAATAAGACACTAGATGTGACTACTTTTGTTATATTTATATTGTTCATTTACTTTAGATGACCATGTTTTTATGATAATGTTTTCTTTTTGTAAAAACTCGTTTGTTTGACTCATTTTATTATACATAAGATATTTTTAGACTAATATAATTTTGAAATTTCATATTCTTTTTGGTATATTTTATAACAGGTTGTTATTATAACGAATGGATGTTACAAGATACACAGTAAAAATATGTTTCTATTATGCAATTTTATCATACACCCAACAAAAACCTAATTTCATTATGTATCTCAATAACATATACTATAGAAACACATTTTCATTGTGCATTTTTATCAAATATACAATGAAAATGTGATTTCGATGTATATTGACACACAACAGAATCAATTTTATGTTGAACAAACACAACGAAAAAATGTACTTCTCATAGAGGCTAAGAAGACAAAAAAATAAGATAATGGGAGTAGAAGAAGGGTCAAGAAAGTGAAGTAAGAGATTGGGGTGTGAAGGAAATGGAGGAGAAAGAAAAGAAGAGGACAGTGGGTAGGAAGAGAAGGAGGAGGGATGAGGGTGTAGGAAAACTTCCAAAATGAGTAGTTCTGTCAATTTTACAGAATCTGAAAAAGTAGGGGTGAATAGTAATTTTGAGGTGAGGATAGCAACTATATGCTTTTGATTGGCCCAAGTCTCTTAATCCATGTTGCAGTCCACGTTCTTTTAGAGGCATTAGCCCACACTTTTTATTTTAAGAAATTAGGTTCCTTAAAATCATCTCTCCCAGAAGCGCATGCACATGCAGTATGTTACAGGCTCAGCATGCATTCAATTCAATCATGCCTTTTAATTTGGTGGATCTTTTATTGATCTAACGGTGGAAATAAAAGCCTCTCCCAAACAATGTCTTCTCAATTCCATTAATTATCCTCACGAAAAATGTCATTGAGACTCTTTTAAAAAGTGTTTGCTAACATTTCTCTTAAAATAATGTCTAATTATAATTTATTAACGTATTTACACTAAAAAATAAGTATATATACATTAACAAATTCTTTATATAGTGTCAGAACTTGACAAATTATTTTGAGGTGGCTAAAGTAGTAATAATGTGTTTGAGTACATTTATATTCAATTCTGATCCAAAATTATTTTGGAAAATTGAAAATTTGAAGCACTTAATTATTGTTTTGTCCTTTAAGGGGATTTTGGAATTAATTTTGATAGAATTAAAAGTTAATCCAAATATACACTAAGTGATAATATATACTATTATTGTCATTAATACAATAGAGATTATAGAATGCAATACAATTTTTTTCAAGAGAGAATGCAATACAATTATCAATAAAAAAAATCATATATACTTAAAGTATTGATTTTCGTTCTTTCAAATATTTTAACTCACTATTAGAAGGAATCAGTTCGGTTATAGGATCCGCTAAGTTGATTGAAGGAATGCACGATACTGAGCTTATACCAAAAAATCCGATTTGTTGGATAAATGAGGTCCTTCGTATAGAAGCCTTATAGGCAGAGATTTTTAACTCAGATTGATCCGGTCAGTCCAATCGATTGAATTGTCATCCGATAATTGGATCGGGTCGATTCTTAAGTTTGATTGATTAGACTTTTGGCTCGGATTGATCCAGTCGGGTTTATGGTCGAACCGATGATCCGGTGATTTATTGACCCGGACCGGATCACTTAACTTTTTTTTTTCATTTTGTTTTATTTTAGTTTTTTTTGTAATTTTGAGTTAAATTGATTTTTTCATTCATTGTTGAATATTTTTGTGGCCGCAATTGCATTTTTTGTTGAGTTAAATTGATTTAAAAGTGATTGCAATTGTGATTGAGTTGCAGGTGAAATTGTGATCCCTAATCATTTTTTAAAACTATGGTTTGAAACTTTGGATTGATTTTTTATATTTCATAATCTACATTGATGTGATACAATTATGTTTCATTTTTATATTTTTTATTACAAACCGGATCGTGTGGGTCAATTAGTGACTCACCGGTTCGACCACTGACCCAATGACCCATTATCATGACCGGATCAGTCACATGGTCAATTTTTAAAACTATACTTATAAGTTGGGGATTTGTCTCGTGAATATATCAAGTCAGTTTTGCTCTCTTTCGTGTGAGGTTTTTGATTTATAATTCACAACTTTTATGTTTCTGTTAAATCTAATGGTCGTTAGTTTTCGTTTGATAGCATAGTTTGATCAAACTGTTGCACAGTCTAATAGCTATTTCTGCTAAGTTTGAAAGCTATTTTGCTTTAGTTTTATAGCATTTTCATTCCAGACTTACGTCTTTTTTCTCATATGCATACTCTAAAAATGTCTCTTAGTCCAAAAACCATAATTTACAAGCATCCTTAATATTAAACATTTTGAAGATTTCCTTCAACACAGTGGATCGGGAAATTATCCCCAAGCTTCATGGACTAAAGCCTGACTATTGATGTGTTTGTCAATCACGACTATATTTTTTGTCAAACGGATAACGTTCAAGAAAATATGGCATCTATCATTTATTCATGTATTATAAAATACTCATTGCCATAAAATTGTAGCCTCCCAGTTTTTATCAATTGTTTATGACAAACACTCAAAATTATTTAAAGTAGGCCACACCCACTGCTCACCAATAATCCCCCGTAAAAGAGGAACCAAATTAAAGTTACTTCCTTATAACAAAACATCAGTAAACCCAAAAGAAAAATGAATCAAAACAATACAAATCAAAGAATACAAAACATGTGGGTCTCAAAGTTCCCCACACCCTAATCTCAGTGAAGAAAAAAATAAAAAAACAAGAAAAAATTGAATAAATATAAAAAAATTAAAAAATATAACAACAAAACATGTTATCATAGAGGATGTATAACTAACATACTACTAATTTCGATAATCTTGTGCTTCACAACTGAAAGCCTGAATGCGGACAAGACACGAACTCGTTGCCTTCAACTTTTTCTTTCAACACAGAAAGAGATTGGGGAGCTGAGGAGCTTTGCGGCCTACCAACATGAGTGACGAAGACATCTGAACATTGTGTGAGGGTACACTGATGGCGGTCGAGGTTGTGAGGCGATGGGTTCACAGAGGGTGCGAAGGCTAAAGGGTGTGGTGATGGGTTCACGAGAAAGGGAATTATAGTCTGTGGTTAGGGTTGGACCTTCGATATAATAATAATTTCCCACATAAACATAATTTGTCGGAAACATCCGTCGGAAACACAATAATTTTCAACAAAATTAGTGTAGTGGGTAACATTTGTCGGAAATTTCAATTTTTCCCACCGCATTCAATTCGTCAGTGTCTTTTGTGGGTAAGCCAGCCATTTTCGATGACATAAACTTCGTGGGAAAGACTCTGTCAGAAATTTACGTTTTTCTGGTAGTGTGTATGATAATATAGAGGTTTTGTTTTTTAATTTATACTACTATTATTCAATTACAAATCAGTATGTATAGTAAATTTATTAATTTTATAGTCACTTTGTTTTTTAATCATATAACAATGTAAAATAAAATATTTTACAATAATAATATATATCTAGTAAACTCACATACATTAATTATCATCAATAACTATATAATATTAACACCCATATACATTAAAAAAAACATAAATAATTTCAATAGAGCAATATATGTACACTAAAAGTAAAACGATAGGGAGTTAATTAACTAGAGAATGAAATGACTGTGGGTGATTTTTTTGGATGAGAAGGGGAGAGAAGTGGATAGTTGTTCTCACTCAATGAAACAATAATGTTTTGCTTAACTAATTGGTGGGATATTTGGTTTCATTATATGAAGCTAATACTTGTCTTTCTTTTTCCAGTCATTGACCATAAACACGCATGACACGTCTTACATATTTCGTCTCTTGTTGTGACAAATCGTGCATGATATATATTGTGTTGTGTAGTAATTAAATATTTAAATTTAAATATGTTTTGCCTTTTATAAAGACAAAATGTCACAAGTACAAATAAAATAATGAAAAATTGTCATAGGATAAAAATATCCCAAAATCAATAATTTTTTTTTTGTATTTTTATGAATAATTTTTAAATTTCTATGAAATTGCTCAAAAACTAAAATATATTTCACTCTCATAAGTCCAGGATGATAATTTTCTGGTTGACCTTTCACATTCTCTGGCTTGGATTAATTGATCTGGATCATGTTATACGCAAAAAAGAAAAATCTTTAATGGTATCTAAATCCTTGTTGTTTGTTTGTCTTTTTTCGTTCTTTTTCAATATTTCATTTTCTACCTTTTAGGAATAGTTCTTGGATGTTATGTAACAGACCTATTTAGTGGTCTCGAACAACTTTCAAGGCTGTGAAACAAATCAAATTCTTGACATTACTTAATTAATCATAGTGGGAATCAGTAATTCAGTATTGTCCTCGCCCAAGTGCGAAGGCCGACGTACGTAGCATATACCTAGGTTCGAAAATTTTATATATATTTCTCTCCACATTCATATAAAAATTTCCATGTAAGATTATTTTCTGTGTTTATCCTCCATCATCACAGTATTTATTATATTTCATATTTCTTTTTGTTTTTTTAGTTGTAAAAAAATTGTTATAGAATTTATTATACAAATAATATTTTTTCACTTAATCTAGTACTCACTCCGTCACAAAATAGACTTCGCATTTTAAAAAAATATTCCAAAATAAGTATCATGTTAATTTTTTAATGTAATATTTTTTTAACTAATGCTCCTAATAAGTGATATTTTAGTTTACCAATGTAATACCAATAGTAATGTTAGTTTTATAAAATTATTATCCTCTTTCATTTATTTGATAACTTTTCTTAGCTTCTATAAAATAATATCGAACGACACTTAAAAAGAGGAAGGAAGTATTATATTTAATTCATGGACTTTTTTTACAGCACAATATGTATATTCATGGTTTTTATTAAGAAAACATAATTAGGAAACAAAAAATTAGATCCTTGGTCATTAATAGTTATAGTAATAATCAATCGGGTCCAACATAGTGATATATAATTGAGTTTCTTAAACATATTGACACAAGTTTGATTTCTTGACTGCGCATAAGAAAAAAAATTTGTTGGAAAAGATAAAATTCACTTTGATGATCTCTACGTTTTAAGGGTTCATCTTATGAGTTTTGAATATGAGAATACCTTGCTTTAGGGGGGAAAAAATAGTCATAGTGATAAAAATCTCTTGTGGTTATCGTCCTATATTCCTTTTTTTGATATATATATATATATCATGTATTGTTTTTATGGGAGACAATATCATGGCCTCGAAATTCTCCCCTTCTTCCTATGCTTCAGTGAATCAGTGGTATTATATAATTATATTAATATGACCAAAATTCATAATAGATTAATATTTTAAAATATATAAATTATATTTAGTTTTTAATTAATTAATTTAAATTATAATATAAGCTTCTTTTTAACAATTGATATTTTTTCTTCTAAAAAAACTATTGATAAAATTGAACATTGAAAGAATAGTCAACTAAGAAGATGGTGTATTTAGACAAAGATAATATGAGTGTAATTTGTGGTGATTGATGGAGATTTGTTTTTACATTTTTTTAGAATAGTAAATGAAATACACATTTAAAAAGTAAATAAGAGAATGTATAATTAAGAGCAAAGATAATAAGAGTCTCACTTTTCAAAGTATATAATATAATTTATAATATCAAGATAAATTACTATTTAATAAAATTGGTTCTTGATTTTGTATACTTCTGTAGTTAGGATTATATAATATCAAGATCAATTACTATTTAATAAAGTTGGTTCTTGTTTTTGTACTAGTTAGGTTTTTGATTTTCCAGTGATACTCCATAATATTATAAATTTTTTTAATCTTTTGAGACTATTATACACCTCATAATTGTTTTGGGCTTATGTGTTCTACAAGAATAAAACCCAAATTCTTTTTTTTACAGAGCCTAATGAAACTATAGTAATAAAGGTAAATTATGTTTTGGGTTTTCTTAATTACTAATGTGCTAATGTGTATTTTTTTTTTCATTTTAAGAACCTTCTAACTAAACAATTTTTAATCCTTTATAAAGCAATTAAAAAAAACTAATACATTCCAAATTTAGAGGGATGAATAAAATGTATTTTGAAATTATAGGGACAAAAATAATACAAAAACTTCAGTGAGATTAAATCAAACAAACATTAGTAATTTTATAGAAACTTAAAACACATTTTATCCCAATAATAATTAGTAAAAAATCTGACCCTATAAAACTTAAGGAGTTGTAATTGGTCCCAACATCGTTATTATTATTGGTCCTTATCGAGTAATTTTAAATTTTTATTTTCTCTAAAAATATCATTTTCAATAGAAATATAATTATGTTGTATAGCTGTAAAATAAAATTATGTTTCTGTTATTTGTGAAAAAGGTGAAACAAAATAACAAAATCATGATTTTACTATAGAAGGGTACACCAAAATTATGTTTTTTTTTTACTAAATGATGAAAAAAATAATAAACCAAAACACGATTTCGATATTTAAAATGAAAAGTTGTAATGTGAATTTTTAGGGGCCCACGAGTCAACTCACGTAGGGCCTTAAAAATTGTGAGTATGTTGAAATGGGCACGAGTAGACAAGAACGAGATAGTTGACACAGAGGTGGAGACACGTGGCATCGGCGGCGCGACAAAGAGTGAGTGACGTTGGTTGTGTTGGGGAGTCGATGACGCTAAGCAAAAGCAGAAGCGTGTGGGCCCTTTCATCATGCGTAGGTGTCAACCATTAAATTAGGGCTAACTCTGATGTCACCTTCTGTTGTGGGACACACCATAGGTCTCAACTCATTCGTTAAGATCTGACGCTAGTGGGACCCAAAAACAAACAATATTTCAGCGGATAGAATCGCAAATTAATATCCTCCAATTATGCTTTTTTTTGTCTTTTAAAGTCTGGTAGGTACCCTAGTATGTTGTTTAGCATCAAAATAAAAAAAAATTATACTGCTATTTAATTATAAATTATTATGTATAATAAATTTATTGATGTATTAAACAAATGAATTATGATTAATCTAAAAGGAAAAACTAGCTAATTATTAATTATGCACAATTTTTAATTATAACTGTAATGTTTTTATATAGTTCAGTTATATATGATTGCACCGTTAAATTAATCGTGTATCATTTTTTTTATATATAAAATTATTGTAAGATTTTATATAAAAAAAAGCTAAAATGCGTCCCGTGACCGTACGTGACTTCGTGTATCCAATTTCTAATTTAAAGCAACATGAATTTAATTGACTAATCCTAATTCAGACAAGCTGGTAAAATGGATATAGTGTAAAATATGACCATGAGAACATCGTATAATAACCGGCCTGTTAGAGTTCGTCTAATGGTGAGAAATTTGAATAATTTATGTGATATTTTAAATTTAAATTTCATTGTCACCGTGTAAAAAAAGAAAAGAAAAAAAAGATACAGTTTAATGGCCGCAAACTTTTGAATATAGGCTTAATAAATAAATAAACAAAATAACTTTTGAATATAGTAACAACTTGACCCGAATTTTTAGGGGACAAAAATATTAACTGAATGATTTGTATCATAGTAATATACTTGCATGCATTTCCCTCTTTATACTTGCATGCAAAGTTAGAAAATTTCACGGCAGCCCGATATTATTTAAAGCTTTTTTTATAATTAATTTGTATCATGGAACCCTATAGTCTGCCACACATGCATTTACCTACATAGAATGTCTCACATTTACAAAAAATGATTTATATAAGTGATTTAATTTATGTCTTTTAATTATGTAATAAGATGAATTCTGATTAATTATTATGTATAAAATAAATTATATTAAAAATAAATAAATATTTTATTTATATTCATGCTCTTCAATAAAAATTAATAATCATTTTTAAAGAAAAATATTTCATATTAAAATCATATTAAAAAAATGTCTGACATTTATGTGTGGCATCTTGATTTATCTACGACGGAATATTTTATTGCGGGAAAAAGCCCATCAAAATGTCAACTAAATCACACCTAATGATCCTTGAATAGTGTACCTATATCAAATGTTTGAGATAGCTAGGTTTGTATTCGGTGTATATTAAGAGTTCTATGATTTTTCTATTTCAACCTGTTATGAAATAGTGCATATATAGTCACGTACCTATATCAAAAAGACAAAATTACATCTTATTATAATTAATTTAAAAGTAAAGAATGGTATATATGCATAGAGAGAGAGAATTAGTGATGGGTTTAAATATAGTCTTACTCATCCATTATTTTATGTTATTTTTTGTTAAAAAACCTGGACTGAGAGTTTAGACTCTCCTCGTGCTTGTAGTTCCTCCATTAATTTAAAAGAATATAATTTATTCACCATTTTTAAAACACATCATGGAGTCTTATATTGAAGAGAAACTAATCAAAATGGTTCAGAAAATTTATCAATAATAAGGAGTCAGTGGGAATAGTAGTCCACCAAAAGTTGACATAGATCCAAATACCCTCGTTGAGATATCGGACAACTTTTGGTTGAAAGTTGTGATCTTTTTGTACTAAAAAATCAGCTACAGCATAATACGAAGCGTATCTTTCAAATTCTTTATTGAGAAAAAGAAAGGACATATCATGGCTGCAGTACTCAATTTATTTGAAATATGCTTTATATAATTATGGTCATAACTTTTGTTGTTAATGAGCTAGAACAGTGTTTCACCACAGCATTCCACAGTTAGGTCTTTTTTGGATCTTTGTTTTTTTGCGCATTTGGAGCTTGTTACATCACACCAGTGCCCAGACTTGTAGTGAGGAGCATGTTTATACTCTCGGAGACTCTAAGTGTATGTTTATAAAGATGAAAGTCTTGAATTAAAGTAGAGAATGAGAATGTGGATCTCCCAAAATTTTACTATTCATTTCACTTTTTTCTTTACCTTATTTTGCCTCTATCAAACGGATCGTAACACTCATATTAGAATTCGGCATACTAATGGTTAGTATATATAAAATGTGTCTACCGGACTAAAATTGTTAAAGAGGTATTTATAGATGGTGCGTAAAAGGTTTAGTGATTTTTCATTATGAGTTTGCCACATCCTTTCAAGGCGTCTAAATGTTTTTCAAACGTGATTCCTGAATATTGACATCAAAGACCGCACGATTGGTGATAATTGCAGTGGTGGATCTTGCTAAAAGAAAAATTGGAGGGACTAAATGATTAAACAAATATGTAAATTATTTACATTTTTATTTTTAAAAGAAAATTAATACTTATTTACTAAAAGAGAATAAATTATTTGGAGAGACCATGGTTACTCATCGCTCCCAAGAAGCTCCGCCACTATGATTAGTGATGAAGTAACGGTTATCCTTCAGAAAGAGCCAAGTGCTCATATTGGCGAGAGAGAAGACAAATTGATAGATTGATCAAAGTTCCAGTTGAGTGTTCAATCTTGTTATCTTATACTATAAATAAAGAAATTTATTAAAGAGAGAGTAAAATTATATATAAAATATAAAGGATAAATACTTCTATACATGAAGATTTAACTTCCACACAAACAAGTCAAAATTAAGTACAATGTCAATTTATTCCAAAAGATATACATACCAAATATGCGAACTGTAATCTAAGATTATTTTTTTTCTGAATAACTGTAACCCAAGATGAAAACCATCTAATTGTGAAGAAAAATATCAAGACTGCAATATAATTTTAATGAAATTCATAAAATGAAACTTATCAACAACTTTTTACCAAAACACGGCCTATTTGTGATGTAATCAAATAGACCATACCATTAAGTTATTAATCACAAAGTTTACCATAACTTTGCTTTTTTTCCCTTCATCACCACCTCATGACACATTTAGTGATCTTACAATTTATGTTCACAATTTGTTCATCATTCTTTTATTATACATATTGGAGTCTTTACATTGAAGAGAAACCCACACGATTTAGAAGGCATGTCAATAAGCAAGTGGGAATAGTGTACTCCGCAAAAGTTGATCGATGTATATTGTTGAATGCCCTCGTTATTAATTTCTAAACCATTGGTATTGAACAAGATGAAAGTTGTATCTTTGGTGCTAAAATCATTTAGAACACAAGAATTACCAAAAAAAATCATTGAGAAAAAGAAAGACATGATGGCTGTCATCATCACAATTCATTTGAAATATCCTCAGTATAATTTGTGGTCATAATTTTTGCTCCAAAAGAACTAGAATAGTTTTCCACTCCAGTATTTACAATTAACAGCATTTTTAGATTAAAGTTAAAAAAAAAAACTTAAAAGTACTTTTAATTCCAAACAGCATTTTTTTCAATCAGTTTCTTTAGATATGTTTGAGGCACCGCTTGAAAACCCTTGAACATACTTTTGGAGCAAAGATAGATTATATTTGGGTAAAAGGTTATAAACGTATGTTTGTAGAAGTATTATCACCTTTATTTTTATTTTCAACTTTTATCCGTTGGATTTGAATAGAACCATGCGCACCACATTTCCAACTTAAATCCAAACACACATAGTGATATGTTTTTTCCAATATACTTTTTGTAATGAATCGTCTCATCGCTATAATATTATCCTTATTCTAAACGTATAATTTTAAATTTTAAATGAAAATTTCTTTAATTTGATTATGAAAATAAGGATAAATTTTCACGATAATACACTAATCAAACAACGTACAAATACGTAAATAAATACATATGTATGTATATTTTAAATAATTACATATCATTTACATGTCAAAACATAATTCAATTTTTACATAAATCTAACCCGGATATTTACATGTCCCACTAAAGAGAATCAAGGAACCAACTAAGAAAGAGTTGATAACAAAACACAATTCTCCCAAAACAAATTCAAACGTTATCACGTCTGCTTGACGACTCCAACAAAAGAATCTCATCCAACATCACCTACTAATGCTCACCTGCTCCCACGAATGAAGGTTCACGATCATCACAGATACCAACTACACAGTACATAATTGCAATTGTGAGTTTATTATACAAGATCAACAAACACTAGATGCAAATGATTAGCAAGAAAATAATAACAATAACCACAATCATTCTCAATAATCTATCAGTTCAACATACACTCAACAAACTAGTCATAAACTTTTTCCACAATTCAAATCAATTTTGTTCAAAATGATATATGCATCTAACTCAACTGTCAAATGCAATGTGGTACCATTCGTCAGGAAATAGCCAAAGCGTGTTCACATGACACTCTCACTTAGGAAAACTAGACAACAATTATCGAGGTCACCCTGTCATGCACATGAAACTCCCCTCATGTTGATCAATACAGGTCTCAAGGGAGTTTCAAACCGAGTGACATGCTCCCAAGTACCAACATTTTTCCTCATGAATAATCACATGTACTTACTGACAAAGTTTATACTATTTTCATGTAATTATGAAGTATGAAACATGGACACTATCAATGCACTGACCTTGTATAGTTAAAATTTTAAGCAATCATCTTCCCTCTTCAGGGTGCTTAAAATTCTTAAACCAATCTCATTCCATCTCTAGGGATATCTAATATGGTCATTGCACTCCTCATGTGCATACACAACATCCATCCATTACGATAACATCATCAATATCAATATTATCTCATTTCAATATCATCATCAACATGAAAATCATCTCATTTTAATATCATCAACATCACAAGCAATCACATTCCACATCAACATTAGCATCATCTCATTTCAATATCATCAACATCAACATCAATATCATCTCATTTCAATATCATCATCATTACAAGCAATCGCATTCCACACACACACACACACACACACACACACACACATATATATATATAAATTCATGTCTGGGATTCACATTCCCCATGTCTTCAGACAACACAAATCTCTTAGACCACCAATCCATAATATCACAAGACTGATATTTTAGAAAAAATTGAAAATTAAAGAGGATAACTATAGTATACAAAACAAACTCTTATATCCATTTAAAATTTAATAACAAGTAAATAAAAAATAGATATGAAATTTCGGATAGAACCTTCTCTCTAATTAAGAATATTCCCAAAAAATCTAATTATTAAAACAACAATATCATTCACAATTTCATTCATCAATAACAAATATATCGCATCTCATTAGTTTAAAACACAATTTTTATTGAAAACTAGCACGCAACAAGGACAAACATACATTCCCATAATTGGGTTCCCTAATATGGTATCAAAAGTTGTAAACAAATAATAAACTCTCATCACCTATTACATCTCTGTTAGCTCTTTGTAGCGTCATTTTGAGATCTCTTAGGTTCACGTCCTTTGGTCCAAACACAAAGCTCTATATACTAAATCAAAGACATTTCAATATAGATTTCAAAGACAAGGTTAACATTAACATTTGGGGTCAAATACCCCCTTAAATTTAAAAGGGAATAAAATGTTATTTTTGGAGTTCACATAAAAAGACATCATTTCAAAATTTCAATCACGTCAATGTGACTAGGGTTTAGTGAAGGTCACGAAAACAACATCAATATTATAAAAAGGTAATTTTTATAACATGTTATTTTGAAAAGTTTTTCAAAGAAAGTGTAAAAACATCTAATAAAGATATCCAAATCACAAGAGATACTAAGAAAGACTCAAACTGATTAGGAAAAGGCATAGAAAACATGGTTACCTCGAAGAAACCGTAGCGGAAGGTCGAAGGCTTCATTCTCTATTGACTCATCAAGTTGAGTTTTGAAAATTCTGCTTCGATTAAAGTACTTCTCTCTGTGCGGTGGTTCAACGTAGGCTCGTGACGGTCATCGATGATCGTGGGTGGTGGAGGAGGAGGGTTAGGGCTTAGGTGAGGATTTTGGGAAAGAAGGGTGAAAAAGTGTTCTTCTTTGCTGCTGGTCATATTTGTAATCTGCAAGAGTCGCTCAGACCAAATTTTGCTCGCTTGGGCAAGCTGGCCCAGCTTAAACATATTTCATTGCTTTTTCACAAAGGTGATATCTCACACTACAAATGTTATTTCGTAAATTTGAACGGCTAAAATGTGAATACATGAGTTGCTATCCTACCTTCCAAATCTAAAGATGATCCAACGGTTAACAAATCCGAGATTATGATTTTACCGAAACAATTTTTGGGTCAAACTCAGAATTACATAGTTCCAATGCACATCAATCAAACCCCACATAACCTAACATTCACACCAAGTAGTTGCACAAAAATAATTTACACAATAATTCAAATTAATTAAGTAATTAAATAAATACATTAAACATTTATTTTCAATTATCGAAACTCTAAGGCGTACTTTCAACATTCATAAAAAGATTTCCAACTGTAACTCAAACAAACACTTTATTTGTGCATTAAATTTATAATTGTACATTATAATTGGTAAAAGTGTTTTTAAAGTTTGATCCAAGAATAGCATATGTCTTCTTTGGATCTATGTTCTTGTGTGTATGAGAGCTTGATTGTGATTTTTATATTGATAAATATTAACTTGTTAGTTGTTAATTTTTATTAATAAGATTAGTGGAAAGATATGAACCCTAAATATTTCCCATGTATCTTTACTATTACATCAACTTTATAACTTCGTATCATTGAGATTGTTAAAGGGATGAACATGCCACATCCTTTCAAAACGTGTCAATGGATATCTTTCACACGTGAGTTCTATGTGGGTAAGAGTTACTTGAAGACTACATGATTTGTTGGCGATCAGTGGCGAAGTAGCAATTGTTCTTGAGAAAAAGCCAAGTGCTCGGATTGACAATTCTGGGTCAAAGTTTGAACAAAGTATTCAACCTTGATATTCTTCTAAAATATTTCTTATAAATATTTTTTTATATAAAAAATAGAGTATAATAACATACTATAAAAGATAAATACTTTATGCAATAGAATCAATCAAGATTTAACTTCCAGAAGAAGTCAAAATTAAATATATTGTTTAATTTATTCCAAAAGTAGGAGTGTTCATCGATTTAGAATAATTCGACGAATCTGATAATCCAAACCAAATCAATTAATAAATTGATTCAAATTTTTTCTTGTCTGGATTAGATCTAAACCAAAC
Organism: Glycine latifolia; assembly: GCA_013407115.1. Taxonomy (NCBI): domain Eukaryota; kingdom Viridiplantae; phylum Streptophyta; class Magnoliopsida; order Fabales; family Fabaceae; genus Glycine; species Glycine latifolia. The sequence continues at coordinate 19,648,240 of CM023946.1, read as the reverse complement.
CAAATCAATTGAAATCCTATTTTGATTTATTATGATATCGGATTCATACTTGTAAAATCTGAATTAACCCGAACCAAACCAATTATATATCTATTATCATTATTTTTTTAATGCTTAATTTACCTACTATTCTGTTCTTTTGAACATTCACTACTACGGGCGACACATACGACGACGGTTCTCGAACCGTCATTGTTGCGCGTGTCATTGTAAGTTGGAACTTTCGACGACGGTTATAAAAACCGTCTTCGTATCGCCTTTTTTTTTAACATGAGATACAAAGACGGTTTTTTATAAAAACCGTCTTTGTATCTCCTGTTGAGTTTTTTTTTTTTTTTTTGTAAAAGGAGATACGAAGACGGTTATTGCGAAAACCGTCTTTGTATGCGCACATACAAAAACGATTTTCCCCAAAACCGTCTTTGTTTCCCCTATTTTGTTTTTTTTTTTTACAGAAGATACGAAGACGGTTATTCTTAAAACCGTCTATGTATGTGCACATACGAAGACGGTTTTCGGAATAACCGTCTTTGTTTCCTCTATTGTGTTTTTTTTTATATATAAACGCATCCTTTTCCCAATGCACCTATATTAAAAAACTGAAGACAACATACTAATGTTATATATTATTATATATATTGAAAGCCCAAAGTCACCAATGTAATTCTCAACCACAAGATCAACACTTGTCAAGCAAATACATGTTAGAATACAGACACAACAACAAATTGTGTATTTTACATGACATTTCAAACACCAACAACAACAACACACTTAGGGGCTTCTACCCATGACTGCATTTCATCATGGGGGCAAAGGCCATGGCCAGTTCTTGATAGCTTTGAGTAGATATATATCTATCAATAGTCATCATGGGGGCCTGAAAGCATTCAAAATGGATAATTTCTGAGTATTCTATATTGAGAGAGACAAATAAAAAAATGTTAAAAAAACAAGGCAAAGGGACATGTATACCATACAAGTAATTACAATGTGATAGATTATCCATAATATCTATATCTATAGATTACAGCGTGGTCCCTTTACTCTTTAGGAAGAAAAACTAGTTATACAGCTTCATGGCATCGTAGGAAATAGGTAACAAGTAATTGGCTGAGCTATATATTTTTTATATAGATAAATGTTAAAAAAAAACAAAGTAAATCTTGCTTTTAATATTTCCTATACAATAAGGTGGCAAAAAAAAAAAACTTTCTTAAACCAAACATACCACCATTAGATTTCCATCTTTGTCTTTTGCCTCATATCCATAAAATCAAGACATAACAAATGGTGTGAATACATTTTTATCTGGGCTAATTAAGTCTTTTCCTCCCCACTCAAAATCTCAACTTCTGATCTATTTTTCTCAAGATCCACTCATTTTGTGACTGTGAAATACCTTCTAGACCTCTTAAGATTATCTTTGCAAATACTTTACAATAATAGAAATTCTATGATATCCTTGAAAATTTAAGGGTTTTGGTACTTCTATTGAGAAACTCTCACTCCCTCTTACCCTCTTCCATGATGTGGCCAAACTCATTAATTATTAGCCTAAAAATTGAAAAAAAACAACTAAATGAAAACTCTTACACAGTTACACTACTTTGGAGACCAACTGATCTCTATTATAATAAAATATAGAAGATTGCTGGGTGAACTATTATGTTAACATAGTACCTAAAAATGTATGGTTTGTTGTTTACCTGAATCAGTTCAGATTCTTATTTTAAAGGCATGTTTATGACTAGATATATTGAACAAATTGTTCATATGCCAAGTTAATTAACTATTCATTCAGTTAATTCATACTAAACTCATAGGAAGTTCACTAAAATATCCTAAGTTGCAGCTCTACTAAAAATAAGTATGACAGGTTAAATAGAAAGAAAGATGGCAACCAAACACACTGATTAAGCACCACCATCCAACATTTTAAGTCTTCCCCTTAGGCACTACTATCACAAAACTCTATAGAGAGAAAAGAACAACAATAATAATAATAATAATAATAATAATAGATGAGGAGGATGAAAATGAACCTGGTGTTTCTAGTGTTGGTGACATTGGAGGGGCAAAGGGGAAAGCCAGTTCCTCTGAAGCAAAGTTGAGCATCAGTCAATCATTTTGTTGCACATCATTTCAGCACGACAATGACCTCTATGCAAACCGTGGAGATGTGAATGCTACAAGAGCAAAGGAGAAAACATCAACACTGGAGCACTTCCTAGAAGAAACATTTCAGTTACAAAGATACATAATTGCAACAGGACAAAAATTGATGTGGGACTTCAGTCCTTAAACCCTATTCCTCCATGGCACCATGGGAAAAATTAAATAATATCCTAGATTGAAAGATTGGAACTTTCTAAAAATTTGTAACTCTCTTTTTATGTGTTAGTTACCAGCAGAAAACTAAAGCTGCTATAAGGAGTTTGCATAGTAAAAGGGTCAAAAAGACCATGTTAGTTTCAAAAGCACAAGAAGTAAGAGAAGCATTAGAGGATTAGAATGATTAACAACAACACAAGTACTAGTAAAACATGACCTAAGATGACCATGTCAGGTTCAAAAGTAGAAAAAAAAGCATTAGAGGATTAGAATGATTAACAACAACACATGCACTGGTAAAACATGAACTAAAAAAATAAAAATCTCACTCACTCAAGCAAATTGATGCCCTGGAACAATACCAACAATGTCCCCCAACATGGAACCCAAAGTGAGTGCAGGACATCTCCTCAAGAAGGCACATGCCTCAGAAGCCTTGGCCATGGCCATGGTTTGGTCCTCTGCAGTAACAAAAGGCAAAATTTAATAGACCAGTATGCAATTTTAGTTAAATTACAAATCAGCAACGGGTACTTTGGGGTGGCAAAAAAACTCTCACCAGCAATACGATTAAAAATAGAGAACTAGATATCCATGCTTATTGATTGTTGAGCGAAGACATAATCATATCATGGAATCAATCTTTCAATATAACAATTGCAAAGAGCACAAAGATCTCTCATCAGTGGATAAGTTGTACAAGGTAATTATATATATATATATATATATATATATATAATATACCATTTTTAGCAAATAATTATAAAAAGAGTAACATGAAAAAGAGAAAATTTAGTGATTCAATAGCTATTTCATTGAATAAAACTTCAATGACCAAGAACCATAAAACTCACTAACAACTGCTCATGATATATATACAAGCCAAGAAAAAGAGAAAAAAAATAGCAACTTCAATGACCAAGAACCACAAAACTCACCACAAATAGCAGATTAAAACTCCTCAGGCACAAAACAAGTTGATGGCATATGAATAACACACTTCTTGCATGAATTTATTTGAGAATGAATTTATTTGGGTTCTCAGCCACATACTTGGTTTTGCATCGGTCTTGCCTAGAGTGACTTCATGTCTCCATGAAATGAAAGGTAAGTATCTAAAAGCACCCTATCTAGTTTCCCCAAATAAGCAGGTACATTTTAAATGCACACATGATGACTATAAGGAGTTAAGACAATCAGCAATAACTGGATATGCAAAGCAGTAGATCTTTGTATAATTAAAAAAAGCACCAGATTCACGCATTGTTTTGAATCTCAGATTAAAGAAGACACTAAAAAGAAGGAATATGCAAAGAAAATCAATAAACTGGAAGAATAATCGGTTTACCTACACCACATTTCTGTGTACTATAATGAGAAGGGAAATGAAAACATCAAATAATTCACATGAAACAAAATGTGACAGGCAGAAACCAAACCAGCAAGAGAACTAGAGAAGTAATCAAATCCAAGTCAAAATAAATAAACTAAAAGAGTACCCAAAACAGAAACACTTGAGCTTAATTCAGTTTTGTAGAATATTTAGATTTAACACTTCATAAAAATTAAAACTTGTTAATGTATTAAAAAACAAAAAAAAAATTTAGACTTGAGAAACACTTATTCATGCTTGTATAGGGAGGTGGTTCTCAAGAAATTTAAAGAAAGAGGAGGTATTGATTCCCTATGAATTAAAAGAATCCTAGAACTTGCCTTTAAGATCTAGTACCAACAAAACCTATGAAAATTCAATAACTAGCAGCATTGTGATTAATGAACAGCAGCCACAATCTACATCAATGAACAACAACCTATTGAACATACACATTTAGCAATAGTAATGTCTCAAAAGAATAATTGTATTCCCAATTCATATAAAGAGACAGTTATAGAAACCTTCTTCTCCCCTTCTTCATGAAGATAACGATCTCGCGGTATATAAATTCTGTTTTTCTCTCTTGCAGCATACACCTCTGCAAACCACATATGGAAAGAAATTCAACATTTTAGCACTGAACTGTGAAAGGAAAAATAGTTTATTAACATGGTGCTATTTTCTTTGTTTAGAGAAAACTGAAAGAGGGAGAATGCGAAGTGACTAACAGAAATTACTTTAAAAATATGTAAACAGTGAACAACCTTGCTTTAGTCTGTCAATTTCAGAATACAGATCCTTAATGAGTGCACATTTCACCATCTTTTGATTGATCTAACAAAGTATTGAACTCCAAACTATTAGATATGTCGCATTGCGGATCTGTGATAAGAAAAAAAGCATGGTAAGGTTGACAAAAAAAGTAGGAACTATGAGAGTCACCTCTGGTTTGTTCTTGATATTTTTCGCACGGTGTGCATAATCCAAGGTACTAAGAGTTTCTTCCAAACAGTGAATAGAAGGTGATCTCGTAGCAACATAATCAACTTTCAAGCATGTTAGAACAAGTGGTTCAATCAATATTAAAGCAATTCATGTCCAACCAAAATGTTTTTCTTCAAGGCTATCAAAATCAAAGTCAGAGTATGCTACAGTATAACAAAAAAGTAGGATCAAACAAACATTTAAAAACAGTGAGGAGTAAATGCTATGAAAAGAACATTACCTTTGATGGCAAACATAAGCATGTCCAGCTTCAAGTGGTGTGTTTGGGTCAACAAAGAATGGTCAGATAGAGAGCAACATAACTCTCTATGCACGACAAAGTAGTGATGCAATGAGTTCAGCATTTCCTGCTCCTATTCTTTATAATAAAATTGAATTTTAGCATAAGATAAGTAGGCCTATGTTCTTTCAAGAGTTAGTCCTTATCACTTCACTTGGTTAACAATTAAATGATTTTGCAAGGATTAGGGTAATATCATGAGAAAGCTCTAGAGATAAATATATCTCATATACAGATTGTAATATTTTTTTACCTGCTCTGCTATTTCTTCAAGTTCAAGTCCAAATTAACGAATTCAATTCAAGATATTAGTCAATGTAGCGCCATTTCATCCAGTAGTTGACATGAAATTGGAAACAAACTTTGTTGAATTTAATAGCAAAGTAATTATTAGATACTTCGATTCAAATCAGCCATATCTTGTTTGAGACTTCTGGGGCTGCCAACTACTGGTTTAATAGAGTAAAATTGTTAATGGCTCCATGAACATAACTTCACTGCACCAATCACATGAGAATCAAACTTCAAGTTAACTTAATTAGCTTCGTGTAACAAGTACAACAATTGTTTTCCTATTATCACATCATGTGTATGTTATAATTCTTAATCCCAACTCTCTCTTTTTAATTTCTTCCTATCTGATTTGTAAGTAGGAATAACATTATTCTTAAAAAAAAATCACCAGAAAATCTTATATTGATAAATATCCAAAAATAAACATACGTAGAGTTCATAACTTCATAACTTCATATATATAGCTGTCTAATCGGTGAATTAAGCGAATGAAACCACAAGTTTGAGTTTGATTCAGCACAAAAAATACTTATAAAAAGGGAAAGTAATTAAGTAAATTGAAGATGTATAAAAAGGGTCTCTCAATTCTAGCTTCAAGAATAAATTCCTTGATTAGAATTAATTCATGAAAAGATGAAGAACAAAAGAGTAAAAAGGCAATGGAAAGCCCAGGTTCTGCACGTTGTTCTTTTGAAATTTAAGACTTACATTCACAAACAGATGCATACCTTTTGGAGGTCAAAGCAGAGTGAAGGGGATCGACAACCAGTCCTCTGGCTCTAACACTCTATCGATACAAAGACCAGTCCAGAAGCTTCTTCCACAAATTAAAATGCAGCTGTTTATTAACAAATATAAAAGCCACTCAGACCCTCTTGTCAATCGCAACTCCAATAAACGAATAACCAATCGCGTATACAAATTTGGGGTTAACCACGCTCTCATGCATTGAAAACGGAATACATACCTATTGCAGGTCGCAGCGACGTCAACGACACGAGACTCAGGGATGCGGGTAGTTCTTCTCTTCACAGAACGAGAGTGAGGCTAAGGCACGGGATATTTGGGGTTCTGTTTGAGGAGAATGCAAAACCCCCATTTGGTTCCAAACCCAAAACAGGTGAACTCAAATTCATCACACTCATGGAAAAGTTCAAAACAGTTGTCAATTGGCGTAAACAAATTTTCGATTAATCACACTATTATGCATTGAAAATGGAATACATACCTGTAGCTGTGATATGCAACGTCAACAGCACATGATGCGGGTAGTTCTTCTCTTCACAGAACGAGAGCAAAGGCTAGGGCACGGGATTCCAATGTGTTTGAGGAGAATGAAATTTGTATTTTTGTTAATGACAAATACAAAGACGGTTTTCCATAACCGTCTTCCTTAAGTTCAACATTATTACAAAAATGCCACCGGTCTCTTTTATTCAGCACATTCGACGACGATTTACATTAGACCCGTCTTTGTTTTCAAGCTCATATTTACGATAGTGCCACCGCCTAGTATAAGAAGACGGTTTTGACATAACCGTCTTCTTATGTGCGTCGTCAAAAGTAGTTTATGTAGTAGTGATTTCATTATATTTTACTTTAGTTTGTCTTTAGAATCAAAGTTTGTGTTAGATAATTTAATTCAATATTAAATTAGTTTGATTTGGGTTAGAGAAAAAAAAATAAAACTAAATTAAACCAATTAAAATAAATTAATTTAGATTTTATTTTTTCTTAAATCCTAACTAAACCGATCCCTAAACACTGCGAGACAAAAGGCATACAAAACAAATATCAAAATTCAAACCCATCATGAAAGTTAACCATCTATATGGGATGTTTTACCCAATATAAAAGTTAACCATCTAAATGGGAAGGAAAACATCAAGACTGCGATATAACATTAATGAAATTCAAAAAATGAGACCTATTAACAACTTCTTACCGAAACACAAACTATTTGTGATGTAATCAACTTGACCATACAATTAATTTATTAACCACAAAATTTACCATAACTTTGTTTCCATTCCCCTTCACCACCCTCTCGTGACGCATGTAGTGATCTTCACATTTATGTTTATAATATAAGTTTGAATTAAGCTTAAATATACTTCTTTTTTTGGGAAAACTTAAATATATTTTGTCTTTTTATAATATATATAATTTTATTTTTAGTCTTTAGAAAATTATTTTCTAAAAATAATCCGTGCAGAATTTGTTTCCCTTTTTTGTTTTGTTCTTGTCATTTTACTTTAGTCCATGTAAAGTAGTCATTTTTTCCGTTTTTCCCTTATAACATGTGAATAATTTGTTTAGTCCCTACCATTTTTGTCAGGACTAACTCAAAATAAATAAAATAGTAAAGGAACTAAAAAAATAGACATATTACAAAGATTAAAACAAAATAATAAATTAAGACAAAAATATAAAAATAATTTTACAAGGACCATTTAAAAAATAGTTTTATAATAACTAAGACAAAAAATAGGAAATATAGGGACCAAAAGTATATATAACCTTTGAATTATGAAGAATTTCATTGGGCTTTGTATTTTGATTCTTTCATATTAAACTAAAAAGGGACAATTGTGTGTGTAAACTATATAGATTATTGAAAAACTTTTTTTAAAAATAAAACTTTTTATCAAATTTCAATTGATATTCCAAACATAACAATAATTTTTAAACAAATCTTTCCTAAAAATAATGAAAACGGACATAAGTAATCTGTCCGAAACACCCTCTCTTAGGATAAGTATGCGAATGAATGAAAGAAATATATTTATTCAAAAAGAAAGAAACAAAGATATTACCACTGGGGTTTATATATATTCTATACATTTTCATTGCCATCAAACTGATGAAAACGAGTTGAGCATCAACACTTTGTAAAAGGCATATTGGCAGTGATTTCACATAGTTAACGATCAAGCCGTGTAGGATTCAAATAGATTTAGCACATTTGAAGATCGAGGATTTGTCATGTGCGATAAATAAAAGTACCACATGTTACAAAAGTAGACACGTATATTATATTTTTGGACAAAATAAGAAAAAAAGGGCATTGATGTTCTCATGGCATGGCATTGCAGCTTCAAAACGCAATTCAAGCATCATGAAACAGGAAATGAATTATTGTACTTTTGCGAATGAATGAATGGATGAATGGAACGTTAAAATCAATAATCAATAATCAAATATACAGACAAACCCCCTTGAGTATTTATTTATTTAATAAAACTTTAGAACCAACAAAACAAAATTATTATTTTTAGATGTTTTCATTATTTAATTGTTTCTCACACATAAGTATATCCCACGAAAGATTCAGTGAACAACTGACATGTAATTTAGCTCAATGGGATGAAATTATATTAAAAATCGAAAATATCCTTGTACCAAAAAAAATATCAAAGGTAACCGACCGAGTAAAGGGAAATAACTGAGATCATATTCTGTTTCCTTATTTATCTCTGTCGATGATGGCTTACAACTGGCCCTACATTGATTTCGTTATATGTCACATTCATTATGTCTAGTGTACTTGCACAAATTCTCTGTTCTTGTTGACTTGTATCTTGAGTTCTTGATTTCAAAAGCAAAAGTGATATATTTATTCTGAGAAATTTTTTCTTCGTGCTAAAAGTTAATAGTAAGCAACTAGGTCACCATATACATCTATCAACTGATAAATTGTTATTTCAGTTTAATGAATAATCTTAAATTTAAATTTTGAAAATATAAATATATTAAATGTTCATAATTTTATCTTATTATTTATAATAATTTTATCTTGAATAAAATTATTCAATATAAAGAATACATATATATATATATATATATATATATATAATATCAAACTTAAAAATATAGTTAAGAAGAAAGAAATTCACATCGTTCAACTAGATTTTTTTATAAAAATAAATAATCGATAAAATTGGTAGATATTTCGTATCAAACAATAAAAAAATAATATTATATAAAAAACTATACCAGTGAATATATCAATTGTCCGCATGCCTTTATTTAAAAATACATAAAATATTTTCAAATATATAATTAGGAGAAAATTAATTGAGAAATTAATTTGTTTGCTATAAGAACCAAGAGGAAGGGCGAATAAATGAGGTTTAGGTAAGAAAGTTCCCAAGTTCGGTACCCAAAAATAGAGAGGAGATTTTTAAAAAATGTGACACCTGTGCTTTTATTTTCACTCTCACGACCGTAAAATACAATAAAATATTATAGATGTTGAATTTTTTTTCTTTCACTTTACCATAAGTAACCTATAATGAATTTTTATGTGCATCTAATCGATTATGCTTGCACATAATTAATTAAGTCTAATATTAAACATTATGTACAAGCATACGTGTTTAGTTGCACTGTGTTTTCTCTGTTGATAGTATAAGTGATTATATGGAGCATGTGGGGCTATGGGTAAAAAAAATAATGATTATAAATATAGTATAAAGTCATATTTTTTTTAATAATCTCACTCTTATCTTTTCTTTATTCTAAACCAAACAATCTTGTTATTTTATGTTTTACCTTTTTTTTCTATTTCTCTTAAATCAAATAATCAGTATATTCTACTCTACTTTTATTTATTTTTCTTCTCTTCTATACTTGAATATTTTGCTTTATTTTCTATTTTCTTTCTCCCTACCGAATACTGTGTATGAGTCTAATAGAAAATGTCCTCAAATTGATTAGGTAAAAATGTTTGAATCTCTGCGTTTGACTAAAACACTCTGTCTTGTCATCCACACACGCGCACAAGTACAGAAAGAAAAAGGGGGGAGCGAGGAAAACTCTTCAGAAGGTAAATGCAGATAAGTTTGTCAATACTAATAATTTGTCCATGTCAAAGGTAAATGCAGATAAGTTTGTTAATACTAATAATTTGTCCATGTCAAAGGAAGCGCGTGCACGAGTTTCCAAGAGAGAGAATCAAGAAATTTTTCATTTTTTTAATGGCTATAGTACTTGATTCAGTCCCCACAATCAAGAATTAAATTTGCAATTCAAATATTACGAGAATATATGTCGTTCTCTAAAAGATTTGCCGATAGAATCCAGATAAATAAATAAAAATGACCAACCATGTCTCATTCTAGTATTAATAATTTTAATAAAAGCTGATACATTGTAATCATGTTCATATCATAGAAACCAAACCATAACAATAACAAGCCTAGAGTATCAAAGGACCAAAACAGCATAACTTAACAGTACAAAATACATGCTTCACTATTATTCAGCAAATCTTTTAGTTGAAATCTATACAGACAAACAAACAACAATAACAACAAGAAGGACAACATAAAAATCAAACCAGACAGTAAATTATTGTAAATTATGAGGCAATACTTTTTCAGCTGAAAAAGTTGGCTTTTTTTTTTTTTTCCAATGGCAATTCTTTATTTGAGATCAGTAGTTCCACATGGTAGCAAGGTCACTTGGTGCAACTGCAGCTGCTGAAGCAATTGGGTTGTTTTGATTCTCAAAGTGCCTTTTACCCAATGAAGAGATTTCAGCCTTCACATCAGTAGAAATACTTGTTTCCTGTGAGACACTGACCATTTCCCTCTCTGGTTCAAAACCATTGTTGCTCATGTTTGATCCATTTCCTTGGTTTTCAAGAAAGGCTCTAAGGTAATGGTTTGAAGAACTAGGTAATGGCAAAGTTGGTGGAGCCTGAAGTTGAACCCCTTGAGTATTGTAAAATGAATGGTTTGAAGAAACTCCATAAAGGGTGTTGTTGTTATTGTTGTTGTTGATGCTGATGTTAATGTTGTTCAAGGAATCAAAGATTCCTCTAGGAGCATCAATTGGATTGGAGAAGCAGGGCACGTAAGCAGAATCAGTCACACTCAGTGCTTTGGTGTTGTTGCCAATGGAAGGTGAGGAATCAGTGAGAGGTGGCAAAGCAGAAGAAGTGTAACCCATTTCGTTTCCATAAGAGTCCAACATCATCATCCCAGAAATATTAGTCCTTTTCACACCTGAACTCTTATGAAAAACCCTGCAAATCACCCACTCATTCTGCAACACAATAATAGACACAGCACTGAAAATCAAACAAAACAAACAATGTACTAATACTAATAAGAGAATAAAAAGTGGTACATAGGAAGCAACATGATCAAGCCAAAATCAAAGTTGTTATTAGTTATTATATTGTTATTATTATTATTATTATTACCTTTGCAGTTTTGGGGAGGTTGTGAACAGAGAATTTACCATCAAGCCTATACTCATGTATGACCCAATCAGTTTTCTCTCCCTTGGGAGCCCTTCCTTTGTAGAAAACCAAAGTTTTCTTCATACCCACAAGAGATTTCCCTCTGAAAATCTCTTTGTCTTTCCCTGTAGCCTTCCAGTATCCGGATTCAGTGGCTCTGTTAGTCCTCAAACCAGTTGGGTATTTTCTGTCCCTCACACAGAAAAAGTACCACTCTTTCTCTCCCATTTTGGCCTTCCCTGTAACCCAAAAAATAAAAAACATGCACACAACATAATATTATAATAAACTTACACAATTAATATATTTGAGTCTGTATGGTCTCATTGTAACACAATAATATATTTAGAAGCCAAATAAACCAAAACCAAAGTGGGGCTGAATTTTTTAATTTTGTTTTGAACTTACATGGCAAATCCCAAGGCTCAGACCTGTTCAAGTCCACCTCTCCAATGGCTCTAGCTGAGAAGTTGGTGTTAGTGACCTTTCTGTAAAGGTAATGACTAATAAGCTCTTCATCTGTTGGGTGAAACCTAAACCCAGGAGGCAAATCCAACTGATCCTTTTCCTTATTACACAGAAGAACCGATACGGTTTCCATTCTCACTAACTCTAAAACCAATTACTACCCTTTTGCTCCCTAGCCAAGAATTTCAATTTCAATATAAGAACATACACCAAGGTTTTAATTGCGATCTCGATTTCAATTTTCACATGAAAAAAAAAACACAACTTGGTTGGAGAGGGAATGTTTTTTTGGTTTGGTTTAGAAAGAACTGGATTCGGAAGAATCTATATAGACAGTAATAAGCCAGAGTGGTTTTTTTTTTTTTCATTGAAAAGGAAACCACAGAAAAGTCCACAGAAATTGAGAGAGAGAAAAAGGGTGAAAATCATGGGAAGACATGGAGCTGAAAATTGTGATGGTGTTGGTAACTGAGGGTGAGGGTAAAAAAGAAGCCCCTAAATACAGGTGAGTTGGGGAGAAAGAGAAACGTGGAAATTAAGGCAACCTATTTTAGTTTGTTTAATAGCACACACCTGTAACATTTATGCAATCATAATTTTATCACCCTAATTCTGTTATTATGACAACACACTATGCCGAAGTACCATGCATGTAATTATGATATTAAGTGCTTCGTAAACTCACTGTTTTGTGTAAGATTAATTAATGTACAAAATAACCCACTTGGGAGTTTTTAAGTATTCAATTCAGCACCAATCATATAAAAACATCGATGTTCATTGGTTCTTCTCAACTTAACAAACAATTTAATAATATATATATATATATATATATATATATTAAATTATCTCAATGTGAAAGAAAGAGAAAATTAGGATCAGGTGGTGGTGTTGATGCAAAGAATTTATGTTGATCAGACAAAACCCAGCATCTTGCTTTCGAGAATCAGTTACACCACTTTATTATAATTAAATTACCAAATTGGTCTTCAGGATTCATTGGAGGAAAACGACAAAGAAAAGATATGAGAATAATAAGTGGCTTTTATGTTAAAGTTTCCGAAACTGACATGGCAAAAATATTTCAAGCCATTAAAGTTGAAAACAGAAAATGGATACTTGGAGGACCGGGCAAATTAATTAATTTTTTTTCTTTCTTTTTTCTGCACTTAGTGCTGGGTGATGGAGAGCAAATAAGCGAAGATAAACGAAGCACGTAGCTCATGAAAAATATAGACACTTGGACAATATCTGCGATAACTTGAAGTTGTTATTATTATTATTATTTTTTACATCAACTTGAAGTGAAATTTTGAGTGGCAAATCCAACAACGACACATATATCACCGTTAACCCATAATTTAATCCGGTATTTCAGCATTTAAAGAAAGCATTTTTTAATATAACTATTTTATTTTGACTTTTTTATGGCTTTGCGAACTAAGTCGCATGGTTATAGTTGATCATGGTTACTTCAGTATGATCACTTTATAATTAGAGTTAGTTTAGTTAATTTAGTTTGTTATAAGTTAGTTATTCCTGTAACCAACTGACATCATCTCCTCTTGTAAGCTAATTCTAATTCAATGCTAATCAGTTTTTTCTTCTATTATCTTTTCTCTTTAGCTTCTTTTGTAAGTTTTCTTTCATCCATGGAATATATGGATTTTGTTATGGTATAAGAGTACTTTCATTGAATTTCTTCTTTTTTTATTTGAGTTTTTTCGCTCTTTATCCTTCATTATGGCCAACGAACAATCACAACAAGGTCTGTTATTAAACATTCATAACCCCTATTACCTTCATCCAAGAGAAAATCTAGCAAGAACATTGTTTTCTTCAGTACTTGATTCATCGAATTATACCTCATGGAGTCGATCAATGTTAACTGCATTGAGTGCGGAAAAAAAAGTTGAACTTGTTGATGGTTCTATTCACGAATATGCATCAAATCATCCTCTTTACGCAGCTTGGAAAAGATGTAATAATATGGTGGTTTCTTGGATCGTTCATTTTGTATCTCCTTCGATCAAACAAAAGATTCTCTGGATGGATGATGCTCGAGGCATATGGAAGGATCTGAAGTCGAGATACTCATAAGGCGATTTGTTAAGAATCTCAGAACTGCAACAAGACATGGCATCTATCAGACAAGGTGATAAAACCATAGGTGATTATTTTACAAGATTGTGTATTGTTTGGGATAAATTAGTATCAGCCTGATCCAACTTGTACATGTAATCCAAAATATACATGTGATGCTCTTGTTAGTATTATGGAAAGAAAGAAGCAAGATTGAGTTATGCAATTCCTTAGGGGATTGAATGATTAGTTTAACACTATTAGATCCAATGTATAGATGATGGATCCTTTACCTGGCATAACTAAAGTCTTATCTTATGCAGTTCAACAAGAAAGAAAGATTAATAGTAATGATATGATAGGAAACAACAACCTGATCAATGCTGCAAGCACAACCTCATCGAATTCAGCATTTTCATGTACTTATTGTGGCAAAGACAATCATACAATTGAAAGATGTTTTTAAGAAGAATGGTTTCCCACAAAATTATGCTTCCTGAGGAGGAAAAAGTAATCAAAGTGGCTTTGGCAGAGGTAATTTCAGTGGGAAAGGAAGCAAGGTTTGTACATATTGTGGTTTTACTAACCATACTGTTGATGAATGCTACAAAAAGCATGGTTACCCACCTGGATATAAGTTTCATAAGACTAAAAGCTCAAATATCAATAATATGAATGTGTTGAAAGAAGAGGGAGATATTTATGCTCCAAAACAAAATCAAGATGCATAGAATACTAAAATGAAGTTGACTCCTCAACAATTTAAAGATCTGATGACACTTCTACAACAATAAAATTCAATTCACATGTGAATCAAATTGGTACAAGCACTAGTTCCAACAATGCACATAAAGGTAATGTTTTATCCATTACTTGTAGTGTAAGCAAGACAATTCCAGGTGAATGGATACTCGACTCAAGAGCTATTGATCATGTCACAACTTTTCCTCATTTATTTTCTTCTTGTAAGAGATAAATCCCATAGTTGTTAAGCTTCCTACTGGTCACACAGTCACCGCAACTCATGCAGGCACAATGCAATTTTCTTAGTTTCTACACTTAGAAGATGTTTTGTACATACCTAGTTTTCAGTTCAATCTGAATTCTATATCTAAGCTTCTTTCTTCCTTGCCTTGCAAGCTAATTTTCATGAGTGATAAATGTTTTATACAAGATATGTAAAACCTGAAGAGGATTGGTATAGTTGATATGGTAGAAGGTCTTTATAGGCTGAAGATGTTTCCTTCCTCTTACGCCTCTCAAGGAGTATGACTATAGTTCTATCACAACTTCTATTCCTGTTGTTTCTGCTAGTGTTTCAGCTTTTTCATGTAATAAAGTACCTATAGACTTGTGACACTTTAGGCTTGGCCATCCATCTTCTGACAGGATGTTAAAACAATTTTATCCGGTTCTCACAACTAATAAACAGTTTGTATGTTGTACTTGTCATCATTCAAAACAGAAAAGGTAGTCATTTCCGAGTAGTGTATCTCATTCTTCATGTGTTTTTGCCCTTATACATGTTGATATTTGGGGTCCTTATAGTGTTGCTTCTTTAAATGACTACAAATATTTTCTTACTATAGTAGATGATCATTTGAGATTTGTTTGGATCTTTCTTATGCATTCAAAAGCTGAAACACAAACACACTTAAAGAACTTTGTTGCTGTGGTTGAGAGACAGTTTGATACAAAGGAAAATGATTAGATTAGACAACGGGGCATAATTCATTCTAAGACAATTTTATGATGAAACTGGACTTCCACACCAAACGTTTTGTGTTGAAACTCCTCAACATAATGGAATTGTAGAATGAAAGCATCAACACTTACTTAATGTTACAAGATCCTTGTTGTTTCAATCTAATTTACCTTCTATTTTTTGGTCTTATGCTTTAATTCACTCTGCTATTCTTGTTAACTGCATACCTACTCCTTTTCTTGGTAAAAAAACTTCCTATGAGAAACTTTATGGAACCTCCTATGATATCACTTCTTTAAAAGTGTTTGGTTATCTATGCTTCACTAGTACCTTAACTGCCAACAGAAAGAAGCTTGATCCAAGAGTTGCTACTTCTGTTTTCTTGGGTTTCAAGGCAAACACAAAGGGATATGTTACCCTTGACCTTAAGACCAGAGCTATTTCTATCTCTAGAAATGTCCTTTTTTATGAAGACTATTTTCCTATTACTGCCCAACATAAACCTGATCTTATTATTGTCTTACTTGTGTCACCTTCTTCCCTCAACACTAACATTGATCATTTTGGTGACTTCCCTTCCGAATCACCAACTGATCATCCTATTGTTTAACCTAATACCATTATTTTTTAAAATCCTAGTAACATTATTTCTGATCCTGTTACTCCACAAAGAGTCACTCAAATACCTAGAAGGTCAATGAGACAGATACATAGGCAAAACAAGTATAAAGACTTTCACATCACCTATCCATTATCAATTGTTGCCAATCTCTCTATACGTACTATTCTTTATCCTCTTAGTTTTGTTCTTTCTTATAACAAACTATCTTCTTCCTATCAAAAGGTTATCTTCTCTATTACATAACAAGGTGAACCTCAATCATAGAAAGCAACCTCTAAAGATTGTCACTGGATTGAAGCTGTGAATGCAAAGATTAAGGCATTAGAGGTTAAGAATACTTGGATCCTTATTGATCTTCCACGACATAAGACTGCCATTGATTGTAAATGGGTCTAAAAATTAAGCATAGGTTTGATGGTTCTATAGAAAGATATAAAGCAAGGCTGGTAGCCAGAGGCTACACTCAGATAGAAGGCTAGGACTATTTGGATACTTTTTCTCTAGTGGCCAAATTAACCACTGTAAGGCTTTTATTGGCTCTAGCTGCTGTAAATCGATGGTTCTTCCTCAAGGTATGCTATCTGATAAGCCAGGACAAGTCTATAAGCTTCAAAGATCTTTATATGGTCTGAAGCTAGCAAGTAGGCAATGATATGTCAAATTGTCTTCCCTTCTGATTTCATATGGGTACAATCAATGTACATCTGATTATTCTTTGTTTTTCAAACATAACTCCAAGTCCATTAATGTTTTACTGGTTTATGTAGATGACATTGTTTTGTCTGGTAATGATTTGGTTGAAATTCAGAATATTACACAATTCTTAAACAATGCTTTCAAAATAAAGGATTTAGGTGATTTGAAGTTTTTTCTAGGCTTTGAAGTACCTAGAACACATGTTGGCATCAATATATTTTAGAGGAAACATGTTGTGGACATCCTCAATGACACTGGCATGCTTGGTTCTAAATCAGTGTCTACTCCCTCTAATTATACAACAAGGCTTCCTCAGCATTCAGGTTCTCCTTTTTTAACTGAGGATGCATCTTCCTATAGGAGACTAATTGGCAAACTGATTTATCTCACTAACACAAGGCCATATATCACTTATGATGTGCAACATTTATGTCAATTTGTTGTTGAGCTTACCTCATCTCATCAACAAGTTGCTTTTAGAATTCTTCGATACATCAAAGGGTCCTCAGGTGCAGGGATTTTCCTTTCTGGTAATGGCAACATCAATCTACAAGGATTTAGTGATTTTTATTGGGTTGACTGCATTGATACCTGAAGATCTATTACTGTCATCACCTTCTCTTGTAAGCTAATTCTCATTCAATCCTAATTAGTTTTTCCTCCATTTTCTTTTCTCTTTAGCTTTTGCGGTAAGTTTTCTTTTCATCCATGGAATATATGGATTATGTTACTGAGTAACTTTAATTTTAATTTATTTTGAACTCTTATTGTTTTAACTTTTTTTTAGCACTATTGTTTTAACCTAGAGTACTTATAATCCATAATTGCTTATTAAGTTGCTTAAGATTTTTTTTGGTAAGTTTTATACTTCACTTCATACATTAGAGATCAAATATTTTATTAAAAAATAAAATGGTGTAATCATTAAAATAAATAATGTAATATTAAATGAGATGTTTAAATGTAAAACTTTATTATAGTATAGAGCATAAAAATAAGAAAAAATATAGCATCCAAAGAAATATTACCATAAACTTTTCTTTTGTTTTACTAAACTATAAACTAATAAGATCAACATATTTACTAAACACCTCTATCAAAAATGACATTCTATCTAGCATAATAACTGTTGGAAAATGTTTTTCTATAATTTAAAATTTAAAGTAAATATTTTTTTTCTCAATCAATTTTTTCTAAAGATAAAAATTATTCTCTATCTATTTATTTATTTTTTACATTGTTTAATTAAGTCTTTAATTTTTTATTCATTGGAAAGCTTTTGCAAATTATTAAGATTTTGTTATTATAGTTGTTACTAGTTTGTTGCAACATTTTAAGATTAAATTAAGTTCTTGAACTTTTTTTTAATTGGGTCCTTGATTTTTTTTAATTGGATCATCGAATCGAATTGCCTTTATAAAAATTTAAAAGATTAATGTTTTTTGAGTGTATTATAAGTACCACCTAATCAATTGTTAGAATTTTTTTTCCAAAGTTTCAACTTATATGCTTTAATTTAACCCCAGTATTCTTTCAAAAGCCTCTCACAGTTATTTTGCTCAGCAAAAGTCAAGGATTAGAGGAAGAAAATTGAAGGGGGTAAACTTAACATCCCTGACCTTAATCTTGTTTCTAATAAGTGTCTTCTAAATAAAAATCTACTATTAAGACCTCATGATGAAAGAGGAGCAGAAGATAGATTGAAGCTCTCAGAGGAAGAGCAAACATCTCTAGAAGGATTGATGTTAAATAGGGCACAAAAAAGTTGATCCACAACCAAAAAAAGTTGTCGAGCAAGGTCAGGTGGACCAGACTGCTCAAGAAAAAGAAATCAACATCCTGAATCTGCATGTGGCCTCAAATATCAGGTTCCAAGTCCTTATGGAGATGGAAATCTCCATGAAAGTTACTCCTATCCTAAGTCCCCAAGTAACACTTCTAATGCCACCTTTGGCACAAAAAGTATAATAGGTTCTTAGCTTCACCTCAACTTCTGGAGATTTACCCCAAATAGAACCTATCCAAGCTCCCCCTCCTGATATTTCTCTAGTTTTTGACTCACCTTGCCCTATTTAGAAGAACCTAAACCTATCCAAGAATATCAATCACATAATCCTAAATTTCCTGAGCTTTCAATGGTAACTAGTGAGGAAAATCCTGATAACTCCCTTGCTAAGTTATTTTCAAAGATTCATTCCTTGAAATATCTAACAAACAAGACCAGACATGATCAGAAGAAGGAGTTAAGAAACTCTACTACTTTGCATGCATCTATCCAACAAACAGTAGAAAAACATGATCAATTTCTTCATTGGTTCAACTACAAAATGCTTCCTTCTCTTGCTCCATATGTGCTTCGTTTTCCTCCACTTCTTACAAAATGTCTGACCACTGTTGTCCCTTTCTAGTTCAATCTCCTCGGTGTAGTGCCTGTAATATCTATTCCATTCCTCCATGCTTTTTAGCTGATGATAAAAAGGGGAGAAGAAGTGATAGAATTAGGACTTAGAATTTGTTTGTTATGTGTTTAGGAGTTAGATAAAAGCATGTAGATTATTGTCTTTTTGAAGTTTAGTATAATGGTGGTCTTTCTTGAGTAGTAGGAATTTGTTTTTAACTGTATCATGGAATGCTATCATTGTTGTAAACTTGTTTACATCTATAAAAATTCATGGTTATCATTTTAGGATTCCT
Organism: Glycine latifolia; assembly: GCA_013407115.1. Classification (NCBI taxonomy): domain Eukaryota; kingdom Viridiplantae; phylum Streptophyta; class Magnoliopsida; order Fabales; family Fabaceae; genus Glycine; species Glycine latifolia. The sequence goes on along the minus strand of CM023946.1, from coordinate 19,628,435 downwards.
ACTTTTACTGCTTGATGAGTAATCATGTTCACCTAAGGGAAAGGGAACATATATTCTTGGGAAGTCTTAAATTGATATATGCATAAGGATAACTTGTGTCATACCCTAATTTTGTCCGAGTACAAAAAAAAGGAAAAAAAGAAGAAAGCAAAAAAAAGAGAAAAAAGGCAAAGGGACCTAATGGGCTCTTCGAAAGCCTATTAGGTCAGAAGCAGCAGTATAAACACCAACAAAGGAAGGAACAATAAAATTAATTTCACAGGCAGGCACAAATCCCGAAGTACGAGAAAGGACCAATCCGACAACGTCATTTGGCACCACATTAGAGGAATCAGGAGGGGTTCACATGTGACCCCTTATTCTCCCATTTCTTTCTCTCTCTACTTCTCCTCCGCTCCTCTTCCCCTCCCTTCTTCATTTTTGTTTTTTGACCTACTGTTGGTGTAGTTCATCTCGCCAGTGAGCCCTTTGGCCACCGACGAGATCCTTAGCTTTGTTTTCTATTGATTTTGGTCGTATATCTTTTCATTTTATACATCTTCTTCTTCCTCATGGAGTTTTCATTTTTTTTTAAAGCTGTCATCCCGTAACCACCGCACCACCACCACACCGCTACCGCCACCGTGCCGGCCTCACCGTGGCAGCCACCGCGCCGCTAGGCCCTATGCTGGTGGCATTCAGAGGCCTTGCCACCCTTAGTGGTGGTGCTCCTCTTTCTCACGTGTTTGGCTGCTATGGCTGTTGTGCCTAGCTGCTGAAGGCGGGTTGGGTTGGGTCGCTTTGACTCGATTCCAACCCCAACCCTAACCCTAAAAAAAACTTAATATTACTATTTGCACTCACTATTTAATAAGTACAACCCTTACCTTTTGGGCCTGGCCCATTTTAAAATGAAATATATGAAACTATTTACACCCACTGCTTCATAACTACACCTCCTTAACTGCTGGGCCTGGCCATTCTGATACAAATGCCTAATGCTGTTTACAACCACCTTTTTAGTAACCACAGACCCTAAACCTATTAGGCCTGATCCATTCTAGAACAAAATACAGTATGCTAATTGCACTACTTTTTAATAAAAACAACCCCTTAACTTTTGTGCCTGGTCCATTTTGTGACAAAATATTTTTACTGTTTACACACACGTTACTCATAACTGCACCCCTTAATTGTTGGGCCTGGCCTTTCCTAAATTAAAACATGTAATGCTATTTGACACACCTCTTTTCATATCTACTCGAGATTGCTTCAAGTCCAATGCCTTAAGTGATTCTTTTTGCTTTTTCTTCAAATTCAGCATCGCTTCAAGGTCCAATGCCTTAAGTGATATTCCCCGCTTTTTCTTCAAATTCAACGTCTTTTCAAGGTCCAACGCCCTTAACGACTTTTTTTCACGCAATTGAAATAAATCTTTCAAAAAAAAAATCAATCCAACACACAAGCTCTTTTCTACAAAGAACTACGTAAGTCTGATTTGCTAATTACACTTGGGGATACGTAGGAGCGAGGGCAAACCCCTTGTCGACCTAAAAAACTAAAAAATATATATATAAAATCTTCTCTTTTCTAAAATTAAAAATTTTATTTCTTCTTCTAAATAAACAAAAAAATAAAAAACAAACATAAGTCATGTTCTTAAAGGAAAAAAAATAATTAAAAAGTCACTTTATTTTTAGCACACTAAATTAAAGGCTGTTGTCTTTATGACGGACGCGTGGGGTGCTAACACCTTCCCCGTGTATAAACGACTCCTGAACTTTTGTTTCTCTCAAATCGTAGACCATGTTTTATCTCTTTGATTTTTCCGACGTTTTTATTAAATAAACGTTGGTAGCGACTCCCTTCAAGTTTTCCTTTTTTAGGAAATGCTTTGTTTTTCTTTTTTCATCGTCGTCCCGTTGTGACTAGACACAATGCGACAACTTGCACCTATTGAGGGTAAGTTAAATTTTATTTCCTTTATCTCTACTCCTAAATCAGGAACTCGTTTTTGTCTGAGTGTTTGTCATCATCAAAAACAGGAGAATGTTGAGACAAAATTCCTACAAAGTGCAGTCATCTTGGGCCAAGTCATTTGTTTTCGCTGTTGATTACTCTAATACTTTTGATCACTTAGTACCACTATACTTCAAAAATGGTGAAACCTTGGCACATGATGACACGGAAATGTTAGTAAGACTGAATGAAAAATGTGTGTTGCCTCTGTTCAACGATGATCGCAGATATTTACTGTACTATGGTGTGCATAGAGAGAGTTTGCTGTCACTCCAGGGCGCGACTTTGAGAAATGAACCAAGAAAAGATGAACTACAATAACAGACTACAAGAATAAATCCATTTATGTGTTCGCAGTTCATTACTTTCACCATTTCTATTCATATGCATATTAAATTGTGATTGAAGTTTTCTTGCATGTCGTTGGTTTAATTTGTTCCTCATATTGATGTTAACAAGCCTTTTGTCATATATATTTTCATGATATCCCTAGGTGTATAAATGATAGTTTCAGTAGAACTTGTTAATCTTTCAATTCTTGTTTTTTCTTCCTTTGTCCAGATTTTATTTATCTGCATAATCTATGGCCATGAGAAAAGAAACTTTCATAATTACCGAACTTGAGCTTTATACAAGGACTGTCTGATATATGAAAATCATGATACTTAATTATGGACTTTTACGGCCTTGGGGGTTGTTGCATTTTATTTTTACTCTGCACTTTGGATTAACATACTTATACTTTAACAACAAGGTTGTATGGTGGTGGATGGACAGTGATCCACGGTCAAATGAAATTTTGTAAAACTTGTTGAAATCAATATGGGAGATCACACCATATTTCTTAAGCAGAGTGATAGTAGATGAAGTCAGAAATGGAGTATTTTGGGACTAAATTCATGGTTAAGATCATATTTATGTTACAAGTTTAAATGAGATAATTAGGAACCTCCAAGCAATATTTCATTTAACACTTCGATGACATTGACAGCAGACTTTTAATGGTGTATAACCAATAGTTTTAAGAATAATACAAATCATTTTCCTTTTGTTTCTTTTGGAGTGATTCATAACAACACGTTTAGTAAATAACGTGTTCAAGCTAAGAATGTTTCTTTTGCTTTTTGTCCTGCCATTGCTTGATATCAGCACTTTTTTTTTTATTGACAAATGTTAGCTTGTATCCTTGCATTCACCCTTGTCTTGAATCCTGGACATTCTATTAATGTAAGAGGTCAGCCTGCTATTCCGGCAGAAACATTTCTCTATCTGTTAACAATTTTCTTGCTGATGCTAAATTTTATCTTTTATCTTGCAACATTTTAATTGCTTACTTCGGAAGCTTATTTCTTAGTTCTTAAACATTTTAAACAGTTCTTGTTAAATAATGTCATCTATAATGTTTAGATTTTCTATATTATTGTGAAAACCTATATCTCCAGCTTTATGTTTATACTAGCCACTAGGTGAAACGAAAACTATGGTAAAGTTCAAAAACGCACTGATGTTTTCCCGAAACGCAGTTTGGAGGCTCCCCCACCGGACACTCAAACATGCTCTTAGTCAGCTGAGCAAGAGCATTCATAGACCCTAAAATTTAGAGATGCCGCAGTTAACAAAATTCGGACAACTTTTGGTTTAATGACCTATGTTTTGTTTTGTTACGGATTTGATTTTTTTTATACTTATTAGTTGATTTTATTAGTTGACTTACTGACTTATTAGATATGGGTTCAAATTCAAAAATAGTCTTTTTACATATATAAATATAAGGTTGTGTATAATATTCCTTCTCCTTACCTTTACAATGAGAAACCTTTTGACAATGGATTTCATAATAGTTTTTATTAGTTGATTACATATGTGAATAAATCACAATCTATAATTGTCATTCTCAATGTGTGTGGCTCTATCACTTGGTAGCTGCTGGTTGGAGTTAACAACTGTTGACTAAACACGTTCAATCTAAGAATGTTTCTTTTTGTGCCATTGTTTGATATCAGCATCTATCCTTGCCTTCTCTCTTGTCTTGAATCCTGGATATGGTTCATAATCGAAATAATGTTCAACCTATTACCTATGCATCATGCATATTAGTAATTAAAATACATCCCTTACCTCAAACACACCATGACCAATAAACTGTCCAGTCAGTCATAACGACTGAGCAGCCAGCACAACCTGAAGATTGCCGTATCAAATAAGTTACAATTTTGTTCCATGTACCTATACTTAATGCTATCCAAGATTTATGGTGTCTTCTCTAATCCACAAAAATGTGCAGCCCCCTTCTTCTCTATTGGCTTATCTCCTCTTAATTTTAAATTAACTAGAATTAAGGAGTCTAAGTACGAGTTGGATTGACCATAGTCTTATATGTAAAATTTAGTTGGATTTTCTAATTAGCTAGTTTTAGTGATTCTTTCATTTATTTTATGATAATTAAATAAATAGTTCCTCCTCTTCTCCTAATTGTAAATGTGTCTATAAAGCCTTCAAATTTTTTACGTTGACTCAAAACTCTATTAGCAGATTAATATCCTAGGATGACTTATTTTATTTTATTTTTTATAATCATGAGGTATATGGGACTTTTATTAGTCATCCAATTAATTTTCCTTCCGCTGAGTTGTCACATTTTGGAGTAAAATCGTACATCCTGGTCACTACTCCTTGTTCTAATCAAGGATCAAATTTCAGATTTGGTTAAAGGAACTAAGTGAGAAATTACTTGTGCCAATGATTTTTACTATATTCTAGAATGACTTAGATGGATTTTATTATGTTGGTTAAAATAACTTATAAGCTAGCTAGAGGAGATTGTGCTGAAAGAATTTATTATGGGTTCTTGGATCACTCTTTATGGATATGTCATATAGGATGCAAGAATGTTATTTTTTTAGTGGTAAATTTCAATTTAAGTGCTTGGATCACTTTTTTTGAGGATTCCACATTTGAAATTAGTTAGGGAAATAGACTTTAAAAAATATATTTTTTTGAAAAAAAATAAAAATTCTTGAGAACATCTTTAATAAGAGTTATTGATTTCAAGAACCCTATCCACCATATCTATTATTATTCTTAATCAAGAGTTCTCCATGCTAGAGGTTGGTTACCGGAGAAGAACTTCCATTAAATCATTTTTTTAAATATTATTTTGAACATCATTTGAGAAAAGAGAGACTTTTTTTTTTGTATTGCAACTAAAATTCAAGAATCCAAATTCAGTTATACTACTATAAAAAAAGACAAAAGTTTTTGCACCATATGTGACACCATGAAATTCACAAAAAATGGTCTAAGAAACTAAAATAAATTTTTTCACTGAAGGCGTTTTGAGAGTTATTCCTCTAGAATTCAACATCCAGCATGAAGAATTTTTAAGAAAGAATAGTGGTAAATTTGGTGAATAAGAGTTCTTGAGCTCAAGAACCCAATCCAAGAACTCTCATTAAAGATACTCTAAGTTTCTTAAAAGTCTTACCAAACACACACAGTAATTAATATTTTATTAATACTAACTAATTTCCTAAAAATGACAAAATGCATATTATTCCTTGTCAACTATCAGGAGTAGAGACAAAGGTGAATTATAGTAATATCCAAGATATTCAACAGATCTTGACATCTCCTCACTTCTTAAAGCTTAATAATTTCTCAACAATAACATCTCTCTTGGCCTTCCTTCTTATTTTCCAACCATCTAGCTTAAATTTCTTTTTTGTGAGCCTAGGAAATCTTTTGATATGAAGTCAATAACTAATTTCTTAAGGTATCAAGATTTTTTAAAGAGTAAACCTTTTTTAATAAATATTTTTTCATTCACACAAACTTAAAAAATAAATTTCTAACCATATGTTTAAAAGACAAAATTACCGGTTAATCATGTCATATTATATTAATAACTAACTTGACTAAATAATTAACTAATTAACTAGTAGGTGAGTGATAAAGTTATCCATTTTGCAACTTTTACAAGTTGACTAAGCTGAAACTAAGATCCAGTGATGTGGATTGTGCAAGAAAGGTGAAATTAGCATGACGTGAATAAACCTGAGACGCAACATTTGGTTTAGGAGCTAGTGGAAAGCACGGCCATCAACTGTTGATAGTGTGGTTGGGTGTTGAATGTTGGTAGCTACAAATTTTAATTAACCTTGTAAAGACTAGTAAACTATGTATTCTACTTGGGCTTCAATTTATAAATAGGATATCCACGGACTTAGCAACATTTAATTATGAGAGTTGTTGGAAAACCAATTGTTCTTTGTTTATCCTTTCGAATTATTAAAGGGAAAACATGGTTGATATTTGATAAGAGGAATATCAAGCATTAATAAATCATCAAGTCTCATGAATAATTTGGACAAACCATTCTGTCAGAAAATGTTTAAGAAAAAGTTCAAATCTACATCGTCCCAAATTTCAGAGGTCGGTAACTAATCATTCAGCTTCTCAAAAAATTGTCATCATAGTGAAACTTTATTTTAGGTGAAAGATACTTACATTTGATTTAGAATCGTCATTACTCTATTTAGTGGAACAACTTTTGGACCATTTGTTGAAATTGATATTGGAGATCACAATATATTTCTTAAGCAGATTGGCAGTAGATGAAGGTAGAAATGATGTATTTTGAGACTAAAGTCATGACCGAGATAATATTTATGTTAACAAATTTCAAGGAGATGAGGATCTTGGCCATCAGAGTTGGAACAATAACTAAAGAGTGTTAGTAAGAAAATGAAGGGTTCACGAACTCCAAGCAATAGTTTCTCTATAACACATTAATGAGATTCACATTTGACTATAACCAATAGTTTTAAGAGTGTGTCTGTATAATACATATGGCTTTTCCTTTTGTTTCTTTTGAAGTGATTTATAACAATACATTTGTAACTAACATGTTCAAGTTAAGAATGTTTCTTTTGTTTCTTGGCCTGCCATTGTTTGATATCAGCATCTATCCTTGCCTTCACCCTTGTATTGAATCCTGGATATGGTTCATATCCAACAAATTGGAGGACCTGCAAAACCCAATAATATCAAATCCACCTTGTTTCAAATGTCAAAGAGGCGAAGTCCAAATATACATGACAAACATTTACCTCTAGCAACACGAAGAAAGGAGCCATCAGAAAAGCTTGGGCAAGGTTGTCCAACAGAGCTGGTGCACGTTTCTAACAGACAAACAATGGTTAAAACATAATTGGAATGTAAAACCTCTTCATTATGCATAAGTAATGGAATAAATCCCTTACCTCAAATATGCCATGACCAATAAACTGTCCAGTCCAACAAAACAACTGAGCAGCCAACACAACCTGAAGATTGCCATCACAAACAAGTTACCAATTTGTTCAATGTACAATATCACATGCTTTTCTTGTCTCTAACAAAAAAGCAGAAGCACGCACATGAAGATCAAAGAATTGATGCTTAATCATGTCAAGATATGGGAAAGTATTTAACAGTCCTGAAGAGCATTGAACTGAATTTAGAGTATGGTTGGAATAAAGTCAACAAACTTAAGTTTGAATGAATTCATTTCATAAACTGAGTTTGCAAAAGCAACTCTCCCTTTGCTTCCATTTCAAACTGACTTTCAAGGCAAGATTAAGACAAAATCTCAGTTTCCAATCGGAAAACCAAACAAGAAGCCTTTTCAGTTTTACTTTTTGAATGGATGTTGGGGCCTCCCAACTGACAACATATGATTTTCGTTGCTAGCAAACTAGGTCTAGCAATCTGAATCTCATTCTGTGTTCCATTACTTGAAGAGAGTTTTTTTTTTTTTGAAATCCGAATGAGAGTTGATGAAAAAATGAGAAAGAAACATTGAACTGAAAATAACTTTTATCTAATGACCCAAATCTTCGTCCAACTATTCCACAGTTAGAAGAGATGTAATTTTTTTTTTTTTGCAGTTCTCCACATATGAATCAAAAAAAGATTAGAACAAAACAAAAGAAAAAAGAATTGAAACCATGCCTCTTGACTCTAGTGTTCTTGTCAAGTTTGCAAGAGTTGACAACATGCAAAACCATTCATAACAGAAGCAAAACATTCAAGAATTGAGACTATAAAGTGATGTAAAGCAAAACTACAAAAGCATTTACTCACCTGAGCAAACAGGTCAGAGACACTCAGAGTTCAAACAAAACACAATCGTCAAAAACATTTGCCAAAGTCCGACAAACACGTAATTATCTGGGCTCCATCCAGACCAAAAAAGCATTTAATTCACAAAGCAAAAAATTCGTACTAAAGAAGTTACCGAACAGAAATAAATTCGCACAACAAAACATAACACATGATTAAAAAGAGCCACACAAACGACTTCTGATGTCATGTCCAAATAACCTAGTATGTATAAAGTCGTACGTTCTAATTTGAGTACATCATGTTAATAGAGAAGATCGAATCCGTAAATTAGTAAAAGTACCTTCCAGCCGAGCGTCCAGCCGAGGGAACTAGCGATGAAGCTGGAAGTGACCCAGCAGAAGAAGGTGAGGAAGGCGGCTAGGGAGCCGGCCTTGTTATCCAAGGCGACGTAGAAGAGGGCGTAGAAGAGGGTGGAGAAGAAGCCCCAGTTGAGGACCAACACCGGGGGGAGGAACCCTACGGTGGTCAAGAGGGGTGGGGTGAAGTATAGGATCATTTGGCTCGTGAAGAGGATAGGCCACACGAAGAGCGCGTGGATAGCCACGTTGATGGGGTTGCTGTGGTACGCGCCGTAGAACGCGAAGTGCTTCTCCAGATCCAACAAACCCATTGTTGTTCCTGATTTTTTTGGACCAGACGAAATGGAACAACGCGAAATAAGTGGTTTTGGGTTTTGGGATTTATTAATTGGTATTTTTCTTTTGTTCTGTTTTGGGATCAACAACTTGGGAGGATTGATTGGGAGGATTGGAGTGTGAAATGATGCGTTGGAGAACATTGAATTGGTGGTTGGTGGCGCAATTTGTTTCTTTTAAATCGTGTTAGAAGATGCCGTTGCTGACATGGGCGCACACGTAATTGTCGCCAACAGATTTTGCACGACAAGTGGAATTAAGATAAGCGTACAGATACAGCGTACGTAGATTTGGGAAAGAAGGAAGCGATATAAGACAAGAAACGATGAGATAAGAAATGGGGACAAAAATTAAAATATTGTTTTTTTTAAAAAATTATGAATTTATAGTCGTTTTGAACCAATTTATCAATATATAGTAGTTAGTCGCGTCTCAGGGAGGCACAATTGGAGCTGAGTTGCACCCCACCCAGGCGTAACTGATCACGCTCTATCCAGGCACGACTTTGCACCTTCAACTCGTTCATGAATGGTTCGGTTCAACGAGTTTTAATTTTTAATATATATATATATATAATAAAGTTTATATTATTATTACGGGTTCGCGGATCTGGTCAACGGGTCAACAAATCTATAAATTTAAACCCGCGACCCAACCCGTACATGAATGATTTTGATCAGTTCGATTCGGTTTTGACCCAAATACATAAGTGACTCAACGCAAACTATTCATATCAGTTCGGATTTACGGATGACCCGTACCCGTGAACACCCCTACCTATCCACTTTCGTCATATTTACATATCAAAAGTTAGTCGCATAATTTTCATTTATATGGAGTATTGTTTTCAAGAAGAAAAAATTTGTTTAAAATCAGTATTTACTTTTGTAAAGTCAATATTTATAAATAAAAGAAATAGAGAATAGCTAAGACCAATCTCATGGGAAGAGGTTGAAGCATGTTCTTTGGCAGTCTTCTTACTTGCATAAGAGGCAATAGTAGTCTTGGCAAAATTGTTAATTTGCTTTTGCATGTATATGTAATATCAGAATACAAGACCGGGCCAAAGAAATAGAGAATAGAAGTACGGAAAAATAAAAGCCAATAGTCCCCTGCGATAATCAAAAGAATAGCTAGAACGTGTAAACCCACAACTAAAACAATAGCCAATAAGCAAAAAGAGAGATTGCCTTTCTTGTTTATGCAAAACCCCAAATCAAATGCCTTTTCTTCACCATAATTTTTTACTAAAATTCCACCAAATTGCAAACCCAAATTGCTGCAATGTTGACCTAGGGAAATTTATGATTTGAAATTTGGGATGCAAGTAGTATGTGAGAATTTTTGCTTAAGGGTTTTTATTTCATTTTTTTAAAGAAAATTATTAATTAGGGTTCGCCATGACTCATGCTATTAAAAAAGACTTAAAAATACAAGATTAAAATATATTTTTTATCATTATAAATATTGAAATATTTTTAGAATTATATATTTTTAGTTCTCACAAAATCTACATATGCAATTTTTAGAAGTTTCTCAAACACATTTAATTTATATTTTTGAATTAAGATTTAAACATGCAAATTAATAATCTAAGCATCCATGTTGAATGCTCAACGATCCAGAAACTTATAGGGGGTTTCATCATCTGCTATTAATATTCCAATATCTAATTTCTAATAAATAGTTATTTATAAATATTGACTTTACAAAAGTAATTACTGATTTTAAACAAATATTTTCTTCCTGAAAACAATATTCCATATAACAGAAAATTATGCGACTAACTTTTGATATGTAAAGATGACGAAAGTGGATAGGTAGGGGTATTCACGAGTACGGGTCATCCGTAAATCCGAACTGATCCGAATAGTTTGGATTGGGTAATTTATGTATTTGGGTCAAAACCAAATCGAACCGATCAAAATCGTTCATGTACGAGTTGGGTCACAGGTTTAGATTTATAGATCCGTTGACCCGTTAACCTGATCCGTGAACCCGTAATAATAATATAAATTATATATATATATATATATATATATATATATATTAAAAATTAAAACCGTTGAATCGAACTGAACCGAATCATTCATGAACGGTTTGAAGGTGCAAAGTCGCGCTTGGGTGGGACGAGACCAGTCACGCCTAGGTGGGGCACGACTAAGCTCCAGTTGCGCTTCCTTGGGGCGCGACTGACTGCTATATATTGGTAAATTGGTTCAAAATGACTATAAATTTGTAAGTTTTTTTTTAAAAAAACAATATTTTAATTTTTTTGCCCTGAAATGGAAATAAAATAAAGAAAAAAATATGGTGGACACGAAAATGAGTATTCTTTTAGGTAGGTAAATGAAAGCAATGTTATAAATAATTATTAGATTTAATAGTCTTTTAAATTTGAGTATTTTTTTTAGTTTTCAAATTTAAAGTTATTTTTTAAAATTTTTTGAAATTCATAAAATATTTTTTTAATCTATATACACAATGTAATTTTGTTAATACTTTTTAGTCTAATTGAACCATAAATCTATCATATTTATTTAAGGTGTCATCAAGAAATTATTTAATTAATTAAAATTTAATAGTAAATAAAAAATAAATGTAGAAAAATTGAGATTAAACAAAATTGTAAATTTTTTGAAATAAAAAGACTAAATATCTCTATTTTTTAAATAAGGAGACTAACATTGTGTAGATTGAATAAAATAAAAGGTCAAATAATCTATTTGGTCCTTTATCTTATTTATTTAATTCAATTTGATTCTTTATCTTTTAAGAAGTTCATTTTAATCCTTTATTTCTTTAAAATAGGTTCAAAAAATAGTCCTTCCCATCCATGAAAAATTGACTCTAATAATAATTACAAATATAAAATGCTAAAAATGTGTTTATTAGTTTTCCTTCTTCTTTCCTCTTCTTCTACTTGCGTAGACCAAAATCTTCCCTCAAATTCCTAATCCCAAAACCCTAACTCTTACCTAGTATTAGTACTATACCTCCACGTGGTGGGGCGGCAGCCATGGCAGCCTATGGAGGGGTCCAAGAAGAAGCCGAAGCCATCGGTCATCATAATATGGGAGAGCGCAACACGCTCCGTGCTCACATTCTCGAAGTTGGCAGAGACTGCGACATCTTCAAAATCGTCGCCAGCTACGTTTGACACCTCTAACATGGGATTTGTATTGTCAACAACAACAGAACATTCACAAATGTGAGCCTACAAAAGCTAGTGTCGGCGAGCACGGTGGTCACACTTCACGACAGGTACGCGATACTATCCCTGACGGGGTCGTTCCTTCCTCTGTTGGTGCCATTAGGGATGACAAGTCTTAGCATATAACATTGTGATCACCACCACCACCAACCCTCTTCTCCCTAACCTTAATTTCTTTGATTTGTTCTTGTTTCATTGTTTGAGGTTTATTTGTTAGGTTAAATAATTTGATTTTGGATTTTTGGGGCTTTGAATGTGTGGATCAGATTTTTGGATTTTTAAAATTTTTGATTTTGAACTATCAATTTTTATGGATTTATTAAAAGGTATATATGTGTGCCTGCTATTATAGTTTCTAGGTAATTTCAAACGTTAGACTTGAGTTGTTGTGGTTGTCATTAAGTTTGATGTGGTTTAGAAACGAGAAATGATCTAATTTTGAATTTGTAATAAATGACATGTGGTGGATCATAAAGCTTTGAGATTTAAGAGGAACAAGAAATATTATTAAGATCCTTGGGTTGCAAAGGAAGAAGGAGAAAGAAGAGGAAGGACAAGGAAGATAAAGGAAAAAAAAAACTCACATTTCGTAATATTTTTAGTCGTCGATATCACTTTAAATAGATGAAATGACCATTTTGAATCAATTTTAAAAAGTAGAGTATCAAAATGAATTTTCTAAAAGATAAATGATCAAGCTGAACCAAAAAAATTAGTTAAATGATCACATAAATCATTTGGTCATGATAAAATTACTAAAATTATATTTAAACCTAAAAAGATTATGAATAATTAAAGACTAAAATGAAAGAAAATGGTCAAAGTTATGGTCTAGTTTTTTTATAAGAAAAAAACATTAAAAATCAAATTAATGGATAATATCACAAGTTGGTCGTTAAGTTAATGTCTCATTCAAAGTAGTAGTTGTGGCATTTTCTTTTAACAAAATATGCAAGCAGAAGTAAACGTGGGATTTAGGTTAACAAATTTGGATAGTGAAATGTTTCAACACTGAACAAAGATTACTCAAGGTTAATTTTTGGCTTATAAAGCTTAAAAAATTAGAAAGGATATGATGTTTATAAACAAGAACATGAGGGTCATTTTAATGAATTGTTTCGTAGAATTCCACCCAGATACAATTTATTGGAATTATGTGCTTGAATTGGAAGGGTAGTTCTTCGTTGAACTCTTATCCACTCTATCTCATATATGTAAGGACCAGCGTAGCAACCACACTTTCCAGCAATATTGCACCTTTTTGCCCATAGCCATGGCTGAATCAATTATGGGTTTAAGCCTTTTCAAATCGCACACTCTTAGCTCATGTCTACAAACAAACATGTTTCAAGTGAACCAGTCTTCAAGATTGGCAAAATGGTCCTTCGATATATCCATTTCATCTCATGCTAGTAGTTCAAAGATGGAAAAAAAATGAAGGTGTTTCTTTCTTTTGCAGCCAAAGCAGCATTCAAATTCTACCCTTTTCAACAGAACGTGGCAGGTAAGTATAGTTCATATTGAAAGTGGAAACCAGGTTTATAGTGTTTTTTTGTATAGTGGAATGAAATGGAATAAGAGTGAGTTAAAATGAAATTTTAGATTATAATAAAGTGTAAAAGTATAGTCTCACCTCGTTTTAGTGTTCATTTTACTCCTTTGGTTCCTTTTCACTTCAAACAAACAAGAGCTTAGTATAAGGCTTAAACCTTGATTGATAGCATATTGCATTATCATGTGTATTTGTAACCAAGGTCTTAGAAGGCAAGAGCGAAAAAAGAGGATCTTTGGGCAAAGTGAATGGCTTGCCAGATTGGCCCCTGATGGCAATTATAGTAGAGCAAATGGAAAGGCAAAGAGATTTGATCACTGAGAAAACAGTTTCCCATCTTAGTGATCAGGCAATAAAGAATGTTTGTAAGTCTCAACGTTCAAACTCTGTTCCTTTAATTTCTTTTTTTATTTTTTTGAACTAGAGATTTTAATTTGATTACTTTTTGGTATCCTTTTCTGTGGCAGACTCTTGGTACATAATGTTCACCGTTGGGGGTGTTTATTCTTTGGTGCCATGAAGGTAATAAAGGGACTTCTCATCCTACTCATGTTTAGCAATTGTGTATGAATATTTTAATTTATTTATTTTTTGGTTTGATATGATTTAGGATCCATATTACGACTCAGAAACATATAGGGTAGATGGAGGAGATGGAACTGGCAACTGGATTTATGAAAAGGTATTTTTTTTATGTCTTATCATTCTTGCACTTAAAACCTCAAACAGGGAAGTGCAAATCAAACCCAAAGCAATGAGCACTAGAATAATGCTACAGTACCCTAAAATAACGAATTTAATTTAAATATATTAATAGTGCAAAGTTCTTTGTTTCAACTATTCAATTCAATCATAAATTATCAAATATAATAAAACTATTAATTTTTATAATTATTACTTGAAAGTTATATTTAATTTTTAAATAATTAGTAGTATAAAAATCTTTACATAAAAAGTAAACTAAAAAAATATTAGACAAAAGTACATAAATGTGATGTTTTGCATTTATATGGGAAGATATTTTATTCCATTACGTCCCTTGAATGATCAAGCATGCCCTGCCTCCACTGTTAGGTTTGAATTCCTGGAGTTTTATGCTTCTCACTTTCGAACTAGATACCATCATTGTTATATATAAGTAAAGTTTAATTTATGTAATTATCATTATAAAAATAGTACGCTGTAATTACATTCTAATTAAATACACATATGTAACTATTCCTCTTCATACTCCAACCAAGAGGCTTTATAGTTTCAAACCATTCAGTTCGGTGAAAAATTACGGTATCCACATTTATAATTGGGTAAGTTTATTCAGAAATATTTTAAAGAAAAAAATGTGATAAAATTTTATATAATTTCAAATTAACTTATACACATACTAGAAACTTTTTCATCTTTATAAAAAATGATACGAAAAAATTTCTACAAATTAATTTATACATAAGTTAATATACATAAGTTAATATTAGCTTAATTACGAAAAAAATATTCCATTTTTTCTTCAAATTTTATTTTCATAAATATACTTTTGAATAAGCTTACCCAATGCATTAAGATCAGAAGAGGCCAAACTATTAGCTAAATTGGAACTTAGTTACCATTTACAATATAAAAGGTTTTATATAAATATGCAGTACTTAAAGATGACAGCAATATATACAGGATATGCTGTATGCCGCATTCTAAAAGCAAAATAGCACCTTCCTGTAAAGTAGAGTCCAAAACGAAAAACATTGAAACTTGAGTATTATTATGGCTATGCAGCAAGATGCTATGGAAGCAGAAGCCAGAGAAGCTCTGTGGCGGGAGGAGTTGATTGAGGAGATAGAACAAAAGGTTGAAGGGTTGAGAGAACTTGAAGAAGCTGGCAAGAAGAACTAGTCAACTGATTCATACCTTTGTTTCCACCCATTGACCAAGCGATTCTCTGTTATTGTATATATAAAGAGTAATTTCTTATGCTTCAAAATGCAATGCTGAACCACACATAGTATTTTGAATTAATATATGGGGTCGCAATATTAATCAATGGGTGTATTTTATTCCTATTGTTATTTGAATACTTTATTCAAGGCTAACAAATATAACTAGTTACTAGGCAACTTCATAATTAATTAATTGGCCGGGATTTATTATATACTTAAAAAACACAATTATGCAAGATAATGCAGAAATGATAGGGAAGGCCTAAACTAGGATGAGGTGCAACTTTAATGTTCAATCGTTTCACAACTTTGACTTTATTTAAAACAAAATTTGCTTCATGTAGTACAAGCATTTTTTTCCTGTCACAATTATTTTAAATCTATTGAACCAGAGTTTAATCTTGTTCAGTGGTAGTCTTGAGCACGGTTGAGGTGGACGATCGCCCAGGACCCCAATTTAAGAGGAGCACCAAACTTTTTTATTTATTTAGTCTATATAAATATTAAAATAAAAAATTATATAAATTTATTATGAAAAATTCTCAACAAATATTTATGAAAAGAGGGGTATGCTGTTTGCTGAAGGGGTACGTTGTTTGCTGAAATTCATATAATTAATTCCATTCCACGAAGAGAGAGACATGTTTGTTGTTTATGAAGAAAAATAGATAGAGGTATGTTTGTTGTTTATGAAGAAAAAAATAAAAAGAGCGAATTATCAAAAGAAACAGAGACAAGGATAAATTAGGGAAAAAATAGAAAGAAAAAAAGTATATAATTAAAAAGGAGTGATAAAACTAACAAGATTCAATGACTTATTTGAACATTTATCTTATTTTTTATTCAATTTGAACCTTTATCTTTTAGAATGTTCATTTTAATCCTTTATATTTTAAAATTGGCTCAAAATGATCATTTCGTTTATTTAATATTAACGTTGTTACGGAATAAAGGTATTAGATGGTAAAAATCACAAAAAAATGTAATTTTTCTCCTTCGTCTCTTCTTCTCCCTTCTACTTCCTCCCCTTTCTCTTCAATCCCCCCACGCTGCCTCTTGCTTCCGTCATACATCCCGTCAAGATCATTCCCCTGCAGCACCCAAGAAGTTTACCTTCACATTGGTTATTGTGGTACCCTAGTGGTTTCAAGAGGCAATAGTTATGGTAGCATGGTGGATTTGGACGATGATGGTGGTTTAGGGGATGTTTGGGTTATGGTTGGTGGTGTTGGGCTTAGTGAAGGTGGCACGGTGGCTTGAAGGTTACAAATCTGAATTGTTTTGGACGAATCTAGGCAGCTAAGGTTGATGATGCTGGTGCGCACGATGTGGTGTTTTGGATGGTGTTTGGGGTCACCTACGTTTGAGTGGCGTAGTGGTCATTGGGTGCATGTCTACGTTTTGAGAAGAGACGGTGGCACGTTAGTTGATGATGGTGGTGTTTGGGTTAATTGTGCATATCAAAAGGTTATGGTGGTTGGGTGCAAAGTGGTTGTGGGTGATGGTGCTAGGTGACTTTGATACGAAGGGAGAAGAAGAGGAAAAAGAAGAAGTTTACACTTTATGGTAATTTTTAGTAGTTAATATTTTATTTTTTTAATGACATCAACATTAAATAAATTGAAGGACTATTTTAAATCAATTTTAAAAAATAATAGATAAAAATGATTTTTATAAAAGATAATGATATATATATATATAAAGGACCAACTAAATAGGTGGGTCATTTGATCAAATAACAATTGCCGACAATTGACTATCCATCTTAAAGCTTCTCTATCACCCCGAACCCATCCACCATCCACCCCAACTAGAATCCAAGCCCAAAGTTCATGCTTCTTGCTTAACCCAGCAACTCAAAAACATGCTTCGATATGGATCCAAAAATATAAACAATGTTTCAACATCCCAGTTACCTAAAAGGCTAAAACGTCACTCAAAACCCTTGCATTCAAAATTATGTAAACACTAAATACCGTCTATTACTCCAGGCAATATCCACATAGCATCACCAAGTAAATCTCCATCTCTCAAATTAAATCTCATGTTCAATGTGACAACGAGTAAAATAACAAGAATTTAAGATTAACTACAAAATTAATTAATGAGAGGAATAAATTAAAAAAATTAGTTTTGAAATGATGAAAAATATAGAGACAGAAATATAAACAATTAACAATAATAAGAAACATGACCTTAAAATAAAAACAATAATAAGTAACATAAGTATTAATTGTGAAAATATAAAATCTAATTGCAAAAATTACAAGTTAGTAACAAAAATGCAAAAGTTAATAGTTGGAATTAAAATTAGAAGCTAGATTGTAAAAGTTAGTTGCATGAATGCAAAGTTGAATTCATAAGTCTATTCATAAATATTAAAATAAAACATCATTTATCATTAGTCAATACATTATTAATGAGTGATGTTTTCACTTCTCAACTCAATTTTACCTTATTTCAAAAGATAAATAAATAAATTTACTCATCATTTTAGAAAAATTAACAGTTAATAGACAAATGAAAAGTTGAATACTTAAAAAAAAACTCTGAAAGCTCAAATAATTGACTCACTTAAAAGAAGATTTGAGCAGTATAACACACATGAGAAGATTTTTAGATTTTTGTTTAGTGTTGAAAGTCTTAAATCATTCTCTAATCAGGACTTTTAAAATTACGTTTCGAACATATTGAAACTTATTTGAAAATGATAATTCT
Source organism: Glycine latifolia (assembly GCA_013407115.1). NCBI lineage: Eukaryota > Viridiplantae > Streptophyta > Magnoliopsida > Fabales > Fabaceae > Glycine > Glycine latifolia. Next base: position 19,610,225 of record CM023946.1, on the reverse strand, counting down.
TATGATCTTCATAATTAAGAATTATTTGAAGAAAAAAAATAATTAGAGATGTTTTAACAATTGAATCAAAATCAAACTTTATTATATTGAGTTCTTTGAAGATATTTAATTAATTGTTTTCCTAATTTGGCTATAGCTTATAAAATAATATTAACTATTTTTCTGTATTATAAAAACCAGTCCGGTCATTGTTCTGGTTGAGGTAGTGAGTCAGTGGATCAGTAATCCAATCGGTGGGTCAATAATTAACCCGGTTTGACCTGGTCTATATTAAAAAATTTAAAATTATATTATATATAAGTGTATAACTAATATTATTTGATTAAAAAAAGTATACTAAAAAAATTCAAAATAACAATTGAAGTATTAAAGTTGATAACACAAGTAAAGTGTATTAAGAATAAAAGAGAGTGTAAATATCAACTACTTAAATTAAAACATAAGTCCATTTTTTAATATAAAATATGAGTAAGAAGAAGTACAAGAAGCAACAAAAGAGGTACAGGAAGTAAATCAATATGTAGATCTGGCAACCCATTTAGGCATAAACCCTAATCACAATATATATAAGCCCTCTCTTCTTGTGTTGCGCCCCATTTTCTCGGCTTTCTTGTGTTGTGCCTCATCTTTTCGGCTTTCATGTGTTGTGTCGCTTCGTCTTCGTCTTCTTCTTCCTCAATCAACATCGCTTCAGTGCTACACAGTGCGGTCAAAGTTCGACTCCTTCCAGGTTGTAAACATCTTTATCTGCGTTATCAGAGGTGAGGCCAGTGCGGCGAGTTCCCTCGTAGTGTGACAGTGGTGACCATGACGACTTGCAGTGCGGCGGTGGTCGAATCTAGTGGCGACGATGACGTGCACAACCCAGTTCGGGTTTTAAAAACAGATCAAGTTTGACTGGCTCATCCTAGGTCACATGCTTGAGCAGTCCGTAGTGCACTCAGTCTGGTTATGCCAACTGATCCCGGTTAGATCGGTCCAATCGACGGGGCCGAACTAGGTTTTATAACACTGTTATTTCTAGTATTGTTGCATTTAAGGAGAGACTTTTTCAAAATTAAAATTGTTAAAATCATGTTTGTGATCTATTATGTCATAAGGTAGATTAAATAATCTTGTTTTAATTTCTATTGAAAATAATTCTTTAAAGAATCTTAATTATGAACAGATTATTGATGATGTTGCAATAAAAATTGCAGAAAGAATAATAGAATAATATTTAAATGATTATGAGGGCATCATTTTCTTTGTTTGTTGAAGGCACCAAAATTCTTAGGTCGATGATGAGAATGACTTTCTTATATAAGAATGAGAATAACTAACATCAATTGTTAGATCAAAATGAAGGATTTATATTAAAAAAATTAAAATTAAAATTAAAATCTCATGTAACTACAAAATTTCTAAAAGATTCATTAAATTGAAAATCAAATATCTAATTTATTGTGGCCTAAAATATATCAAATCTATTATCACTATCACCACCATCATGATCGTCACCGTCACCCTAACCATAATCATCACCATTATCACCAATATGATTGTCGTCATCGTTGTTACCACCACCACCTGCACTATTTTTATGTTCTTAATATTGATGAATAAAAAAAGAGAAACTAAAAATAGTACAAAAAAAATATAGGATTGAAAATAGAAATCTAAAATTTCATAGGAACTAAAACCATAATAAACTCAATAGAAAATATAAAAAATAATTGACATTTATTGTTGAGTGAAATGTTATATATATATATATATATATATATATATATATATATATATATATTACACATAATAATATTATATATTAATATATGTTATGTATATAATATTTATAGAGATAATGTCTTGTCTTGACAAGAGTGTATAGTAGCAATCCAGGAATCCGATCAAACCAATCTAACCTAATTACATTTTAACAGATTGAGTTGAGCTGAATTTAAATTATTTGACCCAATTCAGTCTACATTAACAATATAATAAATTCTATTACAATGTCACACATTCACACTATCAGATATTTAGCATTAGATTGAAATATAAATGTAATTTAATCGATGTTATTCATATGTTTTGAATTGGCTTTATATGCATTCATAGTATTTTTCCAATGTATGACTTTCTCCATTTGTTTTCCGATAATGTAAGATGTTTGGCTTTCTTATAAAGATGTTTATATTAATCATGTAAAAATTAAATTTCTACTAACAAAGGTAATCATTATGCTACTTACAAAATTCAGAAGAAGAAAAAATTATGCCACTTATAAAATTGAAACTTATGATTATCTTAAATGATGTTAACTGAGGCCTTCTTAAATTATTTACAAAGATTGATTTTTTTTCTTTAGTTTTTTTTTTTTTTATAATTTCCAAAATAAGTTATTATTTTAATTAGTCAACTCAACTCAATCGTCAAATTGGATTGAGTCAAAATATTGCCTAACAAAAAAGAATAAACTCAATTATGTTTGATTGAATCTTAAATCATCTCAATCTCAACCCAGCCTAGGTGACTTATATCCTTAATATTTTATAATCCAACTATATTCTCTCAATAAAAAAAATACTTTAGACTAACATGATAAGATAAGTAAGAAAATATTATCATATTTTATTGACATAAGAAATAATTGATTATAAGTAAAACAACTATTAACAACTATTAAATATTATCAAAGATAGGATATGCATATATGTTATCGAGAACATTAAACACACCTTAAAAAATACCTAAAATAAAACCCAATCCTTGATCCTAGTCCAATTGGAACGTAAAGAAAATTTGAGATGTCCTGTCAATTTCATTTTCATTGGCATGCAACCGTTATCCGTTGTTTGATCACTTTTATTTTTTGCAATCCGGTGGGCTATCTTACCTTACCTAAACCAAAGCTTGTGAAGTTGTGCTGCTCTCCATTCCGATCAGTACGTAAGGCGTCATCTCATAACTGATCATCCCCACCCCACAAACAATACATGCATATCCTATCTTATCCAACAAAAAAAGATTGCACAGAATCTGATAAGTAAAACGATTGAATTGAATTGAATTGAACAGAACAGAACAGAATGCTGCATGCACAACAACTTAACTAGAAAAGTCCTTCATGTGCTCTGACACCCTTTTTTGTCAAACACATTACCACTCTCACCTTCCAAAAGATCTACAATTTATATACCAAAGACCAAAGTGGATAATGCTAATCATAAGTTCCTGATATTTTCTTTTCGAAATAAAATACTCCACTAAAATAAGTAAATTCAAAAAAGATTAATTTATTTTAAAATTGTTCAATGGGACTTGAAAAGCTAAAAAATTACGTACTCTACATATAAATTTAATTTTGAGAAAAAATATATCTTATTTATGTATCTAATGACACTTACGAAGTAAAAAAATAATGACACTTTTAGAAATAAAAGTGGTTCATCATCTATAAGCAAGTTATTAGCCTCTGCCCAAGCGAGATAGATAATTGGGGAGTGGGCACTGGTTGCCGTGGTTGGGCTGGACCGGATTTGTAGATTTTTTTTATCCAATTATTTGTTTGGATCTTATTTTGCTTATTTAAGTCTATAATTTAAGATACATACATAAATATCACAAGAGGTTAAGTACACAGGCAGATTGGGAAGCTCAATTTCAAGAAATGCGAAAATGAAAGAGAAATGCATCATGCATGAACAATCCAACAAGGTGGGCTAGGTGTCTTGATGGCTTTTGAACCAGCCACCCTAAAAAAATATTAATTCTTGCATTGTGATGTTTTTCAAGGGAAAAATCTGAGAACTTTAATTTGCATGCTTAAGAGTATGATCTTGGGTGGCGAAAATGAAGCTTGCAAGAAGAGGAAACCAATGACTTAGGCATGGTTTTAAATTGTATTGTCTCACCATAATTAGGATAGCAGCATAAAGATTTTTCAAAATCTTTACACCTGTATCGCAACCACAATTATTTATAATGACATCATCACTATTTGTTTGTAATTATTCGCAACTTTTTTAATTGCAATGTGATCGCGATCTCAATTTAAAACTTTGGAACTGGATTAATGTGAGTTTGGTGCGGTTGATGCAATGAGAAGAATAAGGCGAGTCTGGCTTGGTTTGGGAAATTTTAAAATCAATTCGATTTTGATTGGATCAAATCAAATAATCAGATTTATTATTAAAATAATAAAAATATAAAAGGAAAATAATTATAATAGTATTTAATTTAATATATTTATTTTAAACTATTTTTTAACTACTAGGCTAATATGAATATGTTTAATTTTAAGTTGAAAATTAAACCATACATGATATTACAATTATAATAATAATTTATCATGCAATAGACTTAAAATGAAAAAAATACAATTAAATAGGACCAAACTAAAAAATCCAAACACTATAAAGTTAAAAAAAATACTAAGTAATCAATTGGATCGGATTTTTAAAAAAAATCGAGATTTGAATCCAAACCAATAATTCGAATCAATCTGATTTTTAGCTCATAATTTTTAATTTGATTCAAACCAATAATTCGAATCAATCTGAATTTTCCGGTTTAGATGGATTTGAATTCATCGGATTGTCAAATTGATCTAGATGCATAATCACCGTAATAGATATTTTGCCACAGGAAATCACAAAAATCAGCGGAATATGTTAGGATAACTCATGTAGATGTAGTATTAAACGTGGGAGAAAATTCGGAAATTTGTCTGAACATACAGTGTTATTAAACTCACATATGAAATATCATCTGCAATTATTTGCTTACTAGCTAATGAAATTAATATCACCACTAATTATTTTATTCTATAAGCCAACCTAATTAGTATTTTCTTTTAACAGTTGTAAATAACTAATAACTTAATCAACATGTATAAAACTAAATATATATTTAATGGATATTTTCCCTCGCATTCCATATTTTCTGTATATTTATTTATTATAAATTTGATTCTACATTTTTAAATGTGGGTGTTTTTAAAAGAATCATTTTTTAATTATAAATAGTGTAAATTCTTCTACTATGAACATTTTATTTTTATTTTTATATGCCCTTCAAATAATAATGGAATTTTATAAAGGATGCAAGTTTTACTTCCAATCATTTTATAAGATTTTGATGTGACATTCATGAATTTGGCAAGGTGTTGTCGCAACTCGTAAACTTTTTTCTCTCTTTCAATTAAAGCATTAAGCATGCTCTCAATTTTAAGTTGCAAAAGCTTATGAATTGGCCTGTTGCATTTGCATCTATGTTTTCTCTGTTTATTAAATTTTTAAGAAAGTTCAAAATGAGATTCCTTAACACGATAAAACACTTATAATTTGTTTTTCTTTTTCAACTTCTCATGTTCTTGTTGACTAGCAAAATGTTACTTTTAAGTGATCCGTGATAAACTTATATAACTGATGTAGATTTATTATATATTTTTTGTCTTTAAAATTAAAATTTTTCTTTCCTACACTTATATTTTCACATAAAATGTCATGTTTTCATGCTTTTAATATTTTATTTTTCTAATTTTTTATTAATTTTTCACATGTACAACAAAATAATTGGCACGAAGCGCTAGTGGCCTAGTGCTTTGGGTGACTGGCACGAGGCGCCAATGTGTTGATGCTATGTAAACCTTTGAACAAAACAACATGGATTTAAGCGTTGGGTTACCTATAAAACTCTATAAAGCCTTGAGGACATGATCATCTTTTCTCAAAATTTTAGGCTATTTTTCAGAGTTCAAAGTGAAAAGAGGAAGATCTTATAATTAAGAACATTTTGGGAGTCAGGGGCGTTAAAAGGCTAAGACCAAAGAAGTAGATCCAACTACGTTTTTTTTTTTACATCGCGTAGATCCAACTAGTTAAACGATTTCATCACCAACATCACTTGTGTTTTCTTGTTTTCTTATTTGTAACTATACCCCTCTAGGCCTAGGTGATGAACTTAACTAAGATCTCTTTTAGTTTATTATATTTATTTTAATAAAGTTTGACTTTTGTGTTTGTACATTAACTTTGTGCTTTTTGCAAATTTTTAATTAGTTTCTATATCTTTTAGAATTGATCTTTTTCTATGTTAAAGTGTTGCGATTTATTGATGCAACGAAAAAGAATAAATTACATCATTGGAAATGATTTGGTCCACCTAAAAGGGAACCTCCTCCATCCAACATTGAGACAACGACCACTGTGCCTTGCTTTTAAAAAAAAATTACCCAATTGCCACGCCAGGAAAACTATATACCAAAGTGCCACGCGTCGTAATTCGTTGCCCCTGCCAGCGAATTACGCAAGCTGACGTGGCGGCCATCTATTGGGCCACGTAATTCGCTACCCCCTCCAGCGAATTACGTGGTCAAAATGTCAGTTAAGCGCTAAAAGAGCAGGGACACGTGGCACCATTGGGTGTAATTCACTGGCAGGCCTAGCGAATTACGTGTCATAATTCGTTGCCTTGCCTAGCGAATAACGTGCACGTGTCAGCTTTTTCGTAATTCGCTGTCTGGGACAGTGAATTAGGGCTTTTAATTTGCTACCCATCCCAGCGAATTACTGTAGCACCCCTCTATTTAAACCCACCCCCTGCATATTTTTGTCATGACATTTGTTTAATTTGAGCAGTCTAAATTTTTTTGAAAGCTTTTGCAAGATGCGTGCTAGCAGAGATGAGTTGATCACCATTGTATACTATAATGGGAGAAAATACATAGGACCGAATGGTCAAATATTTGAAGGAGAGAGCAAAATGTTTCATATGCCCTGCGGATGTAGCTATGATGATTTGATGAAAATCATATATAAGAAGTTGAGATTACAACGGGGTCAGTCTGTATCTCGTTTGAGTGCTCGTTGTGCATCCGACAACCCGTTGCAATGGGTTGGTGTGGATGTTGTCGATGATGACGATCTATCCTTAGTTACAGACGCATGCATATCCGACGGAGGAGATCCGAGATTTATAGAATTGTATGTTGAAGTGAATTGCGGTGGACAGTCAAGCAGTCGTAATGTTGTACGAAACATTGGTTCGATTGATCTTAACATAGAGCCGATGGTCAATTCCGAAGATAGAGATGTTTCATTGTCACCACCTCCAACAACGCAACCAACACAAGAATTTGAGGCAGAAGATACAGAAATGATGGCTGGTGAGGAGGAAGATTTTCCCATGGCCAGTTCCAAGGAAGAGGTTGATGAAGGTGTTGTTCCAGATAATGACTCATCAGATACAGATGTAGACGGTGATTTCAATCGTGATTTTGTTATGCCTTCTCCAGGCATTGTTGGAATGCAAGGTCCGCTTCCGATTCCAGGTATGAATGCAAAACTGTCTGTTAGTTAGTAGTGTTAAAATGTTTGGCAGTTTAAGATAACTATGTGTTTAATGTGTCATTATATAGTAGAGGCCAATATGTTTGCCAGTTTAAGATAACAATGTGTTTAATGTGTCAATATGTAGAAGAGGCCAATGTAGCATTTTGGTCTAACATAAGTCATTACACAAATATTAATTGGACTCACCCAGATGAGGACTTAGATGACATAGAAGGAGCACAAATACCTAATTAGGCGATAGGTCAAGAGTTATATAAGGGTCAGGTGTTTCCAAGCAAGTTCGATGTGCAAATGGCAATAAAGCAATATTGCATGGGTGAGCATCGCACAACCATAGTTGCAAAAAGTGATACGAAAAGGCTTATAATGGTTTGTGAGAATCATAATGAGGGTTGTGTGTGGAGGATGAGGGCATACCAAAAAAAGCGTGGCACGGAATGGATTGTAGGCATATGGAACAACCAACACACGTGTGTTACTCATAATCTGTCTCAAGATCACAAGCAACTTGACTCTAATTTCATATGTTCGGTGATCCTAGGTAATTCAATTTTTTTTTATTCGTTAAGTTTTATTGTTGCAAAAGTAAGTAACATGTTATTGTCTAATGAAATGCAGAAATGATTCATGAGGACCCCAGTGTTAAAATTAGGTTAATTCAGGAAAGGATTTCGACAATGCTCGGATTTCACATTTCATACAGGAAGGCATGGAAAGCAAAGCAAAAGGCTATTGTGAAGGTATTCGGGGATTGGGATGAGTCGTACGCGTTTCTGCCGAGGTGGTTGGGTTACATGGTAAATTTTGCTCATAGGTCTGCCTTTAAGTTGGAAACGATGGATCATTTTGATGATGGACAACTGGATGATAGTGTAAGGGTATTTAAAAGGGTGTTTTGGACATTCAAGCAGTGTTGTGATAGTTTTAACTATTGCAAGCCCATTACCAGCATCGACGGTACCCATTTGTATGGGAAATATCGTGGCACATTGTTGATTGCAACATCAGTTGATGCCAACAATTACATCCTTCCAATTGCATTTGCGGTTGTTTCCGGCAAGAATATTGACAACTGGTCGTGGTTTTTGGCACTAGTCTGTATTCATGTTACGCAGAAAATGGAATATGTCTTATTTCCGATCGACATGCGGACATTCTGGCCGTGGTCAACAATGTAGAACTTGGATGGCAACCACCAAGGGCATACCATGTTTTTTGCATTCAGCATTTGGCGAGCAACTTCAATCACAGGTTCAAGAATATGATGTTGAAGAAACAATTGAAGAAGTTAGGTAAGCAACCTCATATACATGCAGCTTGTCCTACACCTGCATTATGTCATGATATTTACGTGTTGTTTGTATATGTAGGTTACACAACTTCCCGATTAGATTTTGATGCCGGCTTAGAGCAATTCAAAGAAGCCAGTCCTCAAGTAGCTGCGTGGATTGATGGAATCCCAAAGGAGAAGTGGAGTCTAGCTTATGATGAGGATGGACGAAGGTTTGGTCATATGACAACAAATCTATCTGAGGTTTTCAACAAGGTACTTAAAGGCGCCAGAAACCTTCCTATCACGTCACTTGTTCGGTTCACATACGCTAGACTAGTGGCATATTTTTTGCAACATCGTCAGGAGGCCAATGAAGACTTGGCTAGAGGTAATCAATTTGGCAAAGTAGCCTGGCAAAAATATTTGACGAGAATAGAAACCTCCGCAACTCATTCAGTAACTGCATACGACGCATTGTACACAAGATTTGAGGTTCAAGAATCGTACAACATGCGTACTCATCAGTCAGGGAAGAAATGGTGGGTGTCTTTATTGGAAAGAAAATGTCAGTGTGGTTAGTTCACTGCATTCAAGTTCCCATGTAGTCATGTGGTTGCAGCTTGTCGGTCTATACACGTCGATCCCACCCAATATATAGACCCTTTGTTTAGTCTTGCGTATCAGTCTCAAGTGTATTCAGCACTGTGGTATCCAATTGGAAATGAGGACTTTATACCACCTACTGGACAGCCACCGATCATCCCTGATGTTTCACTAATATGCAAAAGAGGATGACCTAAGTCTACACGTATCCGCAACAAAATAGATTCGCGGGAAGGAACCAGAATTCGAACAAAATGTTGTTATTGTAAGGTTGTAGGTCACAATAGGCGAAATTGTCCTTCACGCGTCCAGCATCATTGATTTGAAAACCACTCAAATGTATGTCAATTTTTAAGTTAATTTGAAATTGTTTATGTTAGTTTCCGCTAAACAATTTTCCCAACGCGTAACCAAACAACACACAATCATAGATACATAACCAAATAACAAAGTCGTGGAAACACAATCCAAACACAAATGTCCAAATAACAATGCTGTCGAAACTTTAATGTCCAAACACTATGTCCAAGCAATAAAATCCAAATAATAACTAATTAAAATTAAAACAAACAACTAATCAGTCACAGTCCCCATGGTCTCCATGATATCCCCTGCATCGGCTCATGTCATGCTGATACGGTGACAAATGACATCGATAGCGAGCACCCCTCACTGGATTTCTCCTAATCAGTGGGGCAGGGTCTTCGTCATCGTCATCTACACTGGTCTGATCATCCCCCTGCATCGCGGCTGCTCAAAATTCATCCAAATGAGAAGTGGATGCTGGGGTCTGCATCTGATGAGTGGAATGCGCAACGGGTGTGGCAAATACGGGCTCTGCCTCAGATGTCGGCTGGTCAGGCCTATACATAGGTGTGTAGCTCGATGGGGCTTGCGAACTAGGTCCAGCTCCATACATGGGAACTGTGGGAAATGTAAACCAATGGGGGTATTGAGAAGGAGGAAATGAGTCTGGTGTACTGCTAGAGGATCCGGCTACAAAGTGTGGGGGCCATAAATACTGCTGCGATGGTCCAACTGGGTAACCTGGTGCGAAGAAGATCCCTGGTGGTCGAGGAGGCATTGCATGCACAATGACAGGTCTGTTAGCAACAGCAGGGGTCGCCTGATGAAGGGGTAAACCCTCGTGACGGGCGCGGCGGTTACTACGCACCACCTGCGGCGGAGCCTCAGTCTGGACGTGAACAGCAGGAGGTGCAAAATCACCAGGATCTGTGACCCTGTCCAAGTCATCACATGCAGCCAGGAGACGAATAGCCTCGTCATACACCTGCCGCATGTTGAATGCTCCCTGCGACTCTTGACTCCGGCGACACCATATGCACAATAGTCTCAGCACGATCAGTCTGAAAATAACAAATTAGTTTGTATGCACAACATTACATAAAAATTAGGATACAATAACAAAAATTAAAATATACTAACCACATGTGCATTAACAGCAGCTCGACGAGTCATCCATCGTCGTGTCACAGAGTAGTACCACTGCATGTACTGACTGTTGACAGACAAATAACCATCGCGCCTCATAGGAGTGACATTCTGCGGGACAAGGGCATCCCTGTCTACCCACTGTAAGATATAAAACGCATGTCGCTCCCGCCAATCAACTTCACTCTTGCCGGTTATACTGATGGTAAGCAGCTCGCTGCAGTTAATCGGCTCAGCTGGGATTGGCTGGTCAAACCCAAACTGCCGCAGAACACGGTCTGGTTGCTGATATACAACAATCTGGTAAAAAATCAACGGACAAACAGCCATCCAGCATCTCGCCCTGTCCACATCCAGTGGATGAACTGCGTCCACAATATCATATGGCCTTCATCGAATCTGTCTCCTACGCATTACATCCATGTAATGGCGATATCTGCGTATATGACTGTATCTGGATTGACGCATCTGATACACATTAAACCTACAACAAGCATAGTATTAGAAACAACAACATCAACTAATAAATATTAATTTTGCAAGACAATTGCACTACCTGTTGCTGTAAATCTCATGATGCAAAACGTCTTCATCGCTAATGGTCGGAAGGGGCGGAGAGATGGATGGGAATCTGGTCCAAGCCCACAGTTGCAGCAGCAGTGTACATCCCCCCATCTCATGACAGGATGCACGTGTGGCGATGCATAACTCCCTATACAGGGATGCAAGAACAGCTGATCCCCAACTAAATGTACCGGTGCGCTCAAAGTCGTCAAGAAAAAGTAAATAACGAGCCGGTACATAGCTGGAGGCGGTGTCGACAAACAAAGTCCCGCCTAAGATCCGCAATATCAGGGCACGGGTGTATCTGACGCGTCCGAGTTTCGTGCCAGCATGGACGGTGTAATCATCAAACTGCTCTCGTAAAAAGTGCAGGCCCAACAAACCTCCGTGTAAATTTCGACCCTGACTAGGCTGCACCCCTAAAAATTCACCAATCATCTCACGGATCTGGTGTCGTCCATGACATCTTGAGACCACCTCACCATCAGTCGGCAGGCCCAACAGATGGTGTACATCCTCTAGGGTGATGGTCACCTCACCCATCGGCATATGAAACGTTCGTGTCTCAGGTCGCCAACGCTCAACAAGCGCTGACAAAAGGTGATGATCAATCTGAAATAGTCCATCCTACCCTAAGTTACATGTACATTATAACATAATTGTAACACCATTACATAATATACACCATAGTTACCTCGTGGTTGCGCAAACACGCAATGTGGTAAAAACCAGCCTATATGAGCCACAGATGGATGTCCTCGGGTATCGCCTGATGGTCATGTGTGGCAGCATGCCGCACATTTAGGACACGATCGCACGCTGTCGCATCCTCCTGCGAATTCCACACAGTAGTGGAAACGTGTATGTCCTGTAAAGTCAGCAAAATGCGGACAGATGGACCGGGGTCAATGACACTCATTGCATCCTCAGTCATCGGAGGTGCTGCCATATCCTCGTGGTGATCCATCATAATGTTTAAAAACTAAATCCTATTTGAAAAAAAATAACTAAATTAAATTATATATTCTCAATAAAATATGTATATTAAAATATATTATAACAAATTATCAAAATTGTACAATAATATGATCAATTATGATCATAAATTTTAAATATTAAATAATGAAAAATTATAGGAATAAAAATAAGTAACACTTTGGTAAATAATAAATAATACATATATATTATTATAAGAAATACATAAAAATAAATTTGAAAAAAAATACAAAAATATACACATCATTTACAACTAAATAATGACAAAAAAAATATTCCTTCTATCCTATAAATTACCAATTCTTATTTTAAACCATATATCCTATTACCTAGTATTTAATAAATATTAATTATATACTATTATAAGAAATACATAAAAATAATTTTGAAAAAAAATACAAAATTATACACATCATTTACAAGAACTAAATAATGACAAAAAAAAATTTCGACTATCCTATAATTTACAAATCCTTATTTTAAACCATATATCCTATTACCCAGTATTTAATAAATAATAATTATATACTACTAAAATAAATACATTAAAATAATTTAGAAAATAAAAAAATTCAATCATATACATATCATTTACAGTAACTAAATAATTACAAAAAAAAATAAAAATCGTCTATCCTATAATTTACCAATCTTAATTTTAAACTATACATCCTCTAACCTAGTATTCATAAATAATACGTATATACTACTAAATGAAATACATTAAAATAATTTATAAACAAAAAATAATACAAAAATATACATATCATATACAACAACTAAATAATCAAAAACAAAAAAATATTTGTCTATCCTATAAATTACCAATCCTATTTATTAACTACTAATCCTCTAACCTAACGTTTCAAACATAACACATATATATTACTACAACAAATACATTAAAGTAATTTACAATAAAAAAGTATACAAAATTATATATATCTCATACAACAACTTCATAATCACAAAAAAAAATATCATCTATCCTATAAATTGTCAATCCTAATTTTTAACTACTCATTCTCTAACCTAATGTTTCCAACCTAATATCCATATATCCTCTAACCTAATGTTTCAAACCTCATAAAAATATATCTTCTAAAATAATTGCATTAAAATTAATTACAAAAAAATATATATATCCTCTAACCTAATGTTTCAAACCTCATAACAATATATCTTCTAAAATAATTGCATTAAAATTAATTACAAAAAAAATATTTAATGATAAAATATAACTTACTTCTACTACAAATTCAAAATTGTCGAGTCAGAGAGCCAGAGCCATAGAGAGACAGAGCCACAGACAGAATTTTAGAAGGAGGAAAGAAATTGAGGGAAGGTGTGAAAAAGAAAGGGGGAGGGGGATTATATAGGGGGGACCACGTGGTGTAATTCGCTAGGCCCAGCAGCGAATTACGTCCACGTTCTGCCATGTGGCGTAACTGTCCCCGGGATGGCGCTTACGTTACACGTAATTCGCTAGCATGGGCAGCGAATTACGCACAGCGTGCCACGTGTCCCTGCTCTTCTGGCGCTTAATTGACATTTTGACCACGTAATTTGCTGGAGGGGGTAGCAAATTACGTGGCCCAGTAGATGGCCGCCATGTCAGCTTGCGTAATTCGCTGGCAGGGGCAGCGAATTACGACGCGTGGTACTTTGGTATATAGTTTTCCTGGTGTGGCAGTTGAGTAAATTTTTTTTAAAAAGGGGGCACAGTGGTCGTTGTCTCTCCAACGTTCTTTCAACTGAGAAAAAGCTAAATTAGCTAGCTAGGCAATGAGCTTCCTGATTGCTCTATCGTTTTGAAATCAGAAGCTTATTTTGGCTATCAATAAGTTAAATTCTCCTAGAGTCCATGTCCTATGATTTCTTCCATTGTTGGCATAGCTAAAGGCAATCGGTCTCAAAGATCGTGTTAATTATGATAAGCTCACCTGCCAACACAATAGACCATATGAACGCAAATGCTTCCATCTCCCTTGGTTCCAGGACAGAATCAACATGCATGGTTGTTGAGGCTAAGACATAACCTTCTACATCACGGGCAATGAATCCCCGGCTCATTCCCACTCCATTCCTGACGCATGTGTCAAAGTTTATTTTAATGGGACCCTTAGCTGGAGCTTTCCACCCCACGCTTTCCTCCCCATCCCTCATGCCATAACTTATAGTCTCTTGTATGGGTAGACTTTGGAACACCTTGGATAAGATTTGAGGGCATTCGAGATTCCTATCTTGGAACACCAACTAGTTCCGCTTGAACCAATTCTTCATGCCACTGTATACAAAAGGGTTTTGCTCTCATCCTCCATCTACTTATTAAATTCGTCCATCCAGTTACAAAAAGTCTGCATGTCGCCCTGGGAAAATGCTCAAGCCCAAAGGAGAAGCGAACCAGAGTGAGTCTTTGGGCTTCTTGGCATGTAACTAGAGCGTGCAACACAGTCTCTGACTCTTCTCCTCACACTGGACACATGAGAGTTCAACATCAATTCTTTTCTTTCGCAAGTTAGATTTCACTGGCAAAATATCCATACATGCTCACCAAATGAGAATTTTATGTTGGAAAATTAATTTCTAAATTCTTATGGTGAAAATCATCACTCAATAAAATTCCAAAAACATCATATTAGATCATCAATAAATTTTAAACAAATAAAGCGTATTTGTTTCTATTGCAACAGTGATTTATCATTTTGTTTTTGTAGTCTTTTAGTTTTTCTTTATGAGCTTTAGTCTTCCTCAATCAAATCACTATTTAGAAATTGTTCTTTCTAGATGGGAAAGAAAGAAAGAAAATTTGATTTGTCATATTGGGAACCATAACCCTATATATAGTGTTTTTCTTTATTGTTAAGTTAGTAAGCTCCCATTAAACCTAATTGGGCCAACACTGGTATCCCCCCATTTATCTCATATTTACTTAGGAATCTATTTGGACATATTTAATTGATCACTTTGATTTACCCAATATATATTAAATAACATAGTATAATTATTAATACAATATGTAACACATAATAACATCAGGAAATTTAATTTCCTAACAATCTCCCACTTGGGCTATATATTGATTTAAGATAATTATATATATATCCTTGGTGTGCAATTGTATGCTATTTGTCTTTAGATTTCTCCTCAGATACAATTTGGTTCATCTCCTATATTAATATGAGATCATGACGACTTTTGTCACTATTAGGTGTAACTAAACCTTCCACGGTTATCACACCAATATATTCAACAACATAGATCAAGTTTGGATGAGTGGCATGAAAATTACATGCAATGTGATCTCTACCATGATTATTTCCAACTGGTCATTCTTTAGTCCTTATGAGATCAATCCTTAATTTTCTACATACACAAAGTAGAAATACAAGCACAACAATTACACATTCAGAGGGAAAATAACATCAAAATCTTTATTCTGCAGAAAATAAACATATAAATGTTTTTACATAGAACACCAACATAAAGAACTCCCTCTAAACTAATCTAGAGTCATCAAACAAAATAACACTCGTTTGAGCAGTATGCTCGTGAAAGACCTTAGGCACTAAACCTTCAGTAAGCCGGTCCACAAGCATGAAATTTGTCTCTATGTGTTCTATGAAAATCTGACTGCTCTAAACTCTTTCTTTATCAACTAGAAACTTTATATTGATGTACTTCGATTATGAAGAGCTTTTATTATTGTTGGAGTACAACATTGCTAACTTATTGTCACAATAAATTTTTAGTGGTCTTTCAACACCACTTACTATACGCAGTCCTGTAACAAAATTTCGCAACCATACCCCTGGTTGGATGCCTTAAAACAAGCTACAAATTCAATGTCCATATTAGAGGAAGCTACAAGTGTCTGCTTAACATTCTTCCAAGAAATAGCTCCTCAAGCCAACATGTAGACATAACCTGACATGGATTTTTTACTATCTTGGCATCCAGCAAAATCATAGTCAGTATAATGATCAAGCTTAAAAAATTTAAATTTACAATATTCTGTCACAAAAACCGTTAGCGACAGAATTAGCATTCTTCCAAGAAATAGCTCCTCCAGCCAACATGTAGACATAACATGACGTAGATTTTTTACTATCTTGGCATCCAGCAAAATCATAGTCAGTATAATGATCAAGCTTAAAAAATTTAAATTTACAATATTCTGTCACA
>CM023946.1:19548094-19583585 GCA_013407115.1 Glycine latifolia | reverse complement strand
GAGAAAATAAAAGTCCAAGAGAAGTCAAATAAGCTAAGAATGATAGAAAAATATTTAACTAAAGGAACTCCATCACTAGTCCTTATAACTTGAAAGAGAATAGCGTTTCTTTTCATTCTAACGGTTGAGAACCATTGTTGATTACTTGTGTGCCTTTGTATAGGGCGTGACACCGAGGGTGTTAGTGGTGGAGACCATAGTTCAGGGATTGAACAGCAGAGCACTAGGTTGCCAAGTAAGTTCTTTGTTCTTGGGAGTGTTTTCCATTGCCTGAGTTTCACCATACTCCGAGGGAGTGATGGTTGCATACATGATTCATATGCATTGAATTGGATGTTACAGTCAGTATACCCGATGATTTGTAATTCATCTGACCTCTGATATGTGAGCATGTAATCCTTTGTTCTTTGCAAATAACGCATAACCCTTTTAGCTGCTTTCCAATGATCCATCCCTGGGTTACTCAAGTATCTACCCAATACTCCTACTATGAATGCTATGTCAGGACGAGTGAAAACTTGAGCATACATTAGACTTCCTACAGCTGATGCACATGGAATATTTTCCATTTCCATTGTCTCAAGTTTATTCTTTGGGCATTGTTCGAGATTAAACTTTTCTCCTTTAAATGTAGGCATATCTCTTGATGCACAATCTTTTATGCCAAATCTTTCCAAAAAAATTTCAATATAGCTCTTTTATGACAACCCAAGAATACCTCGAGAATGATCTCGAAGTATCTGTATTCCTAATACAAAAGAGGCGTCACCAAGATCTTTTATCTCAAAATTCTTAGTGAGAAATTTCTTGGTCTCGTGCAATAAGCTTACATCATTGCTGGCAAGTAATATATCATCAACATATAAAATCAAGAAGGTAAATTTACTCCCACTAAATTTATTATATATACAATCTTCCACCATGTTCACCTTTAAACCATAAGAGATTATAGTTTGATGAAACTTGTGATACCATTGACGACAAGCTTGTTTGAAACCGTAAATGGATTTTTTTAACCTACAAACCATAGACTTTGGATCTCCAAAAACAAAGTTTTCTGGTTGTGTCATATAAATTCTCTCATCAATGTTGCCACTGAGAAACGTTGTCTTAACATCCATATGATGTAGCTGTAAGTCAAAGTAAGCCACAAGTGTCATAATTGTCCTAAAAGAGTCTTTCAAAGAAATTGGAGAGAAAGTCTTTTTATAGTCTATGCTTTCCTTTTGTGTGAAACCTATAGTGACGAGACAAGCCTTATACATTTCAATATCACCTTTTGAATCCTTTTTGGTCTTAAATATCCATTTACAACCAATAGGTTTCACACCTTCGGGTAACTCAACAAGACCCCAAACGTCGTTGGTTTTCATGGATTTCATCTCATCCTTCATGGCATCAATCTACTTATGAGCATTATAACTGTCTAAGACTTGTTGGAAGTTGATTGGGTCATCTTCCTTTAAGCCCAAAATATTGTCATGCTCTTGAAGAAAAATAATATAATCATCTGAAATTGCATTTCTCCTATCTCTATTGGATCTTCTTAATGACACTTCTTGAGGTTGTTGACTTTGTTCCATAAGTACTATGGGGGAAATTTCATTATTTTCTTGTTCTGGAATGATGTCAGGAATAAAAACCTGATCATTAATTGTTTGTACTGGAGTTGCATCTTGAATGACAGCAACGTTAAGATTGATGGCAACGTCATGAAAAGAAACAAAATTATCTTCCTCAAAGACAACATTTTTTACTTTATCTTCCCCTTCAAAGTCATCATCCTCAAGGAATCTCACATTTCCCATTTCAAAAGTTGATCTTGTAGTGAGATCATAAAACTTAAAGCCCTGAGAGCGTTCAACATATCCAACAAAATAGCAGCTAATAGTTCTTGAGTCCAACTTTTTTTCATTAGGCTCATAAGGCCTTGCTTCAGCTGGACAACCCCAAATATGTAAATGTCTTATGCTAGGTTTCTTTCCTGTCCATAGCTCACAAGGGGTTTTGGTCACTACCTTAGTTGGAACCCTATTAAGGATATAAACTGAAGTCTTTAATGTTTTTCCCCAAAGTAACTCATGCAAAGAAGAATGACTAATCGTGCTTCTCACCATATCCTTAAAAGTCCTATTCCTTCTCTCCGCAACACCATTCATGTTAGGTTTGCCTGACATTGTACATTAAGGGACAATTACACATTCCTTTAGGAAGTTAGCAAAGGGTTCTGGATGTTGTTCTCCTGATCCATCAAATCTACCATATACTCACCACCACGATCAGATTTAATAGCCTTAATTTTTTTTCTTAGTTGAAGCTCAACTTCGGCTTTATATTGTTTGAAAATATCCCAAAATTGTGATTTCTCATGAATCAAGTATAGATAACCATATCTTGAATAATCGTCTATGAACGTAATAAAATATTGTTGACCATTCCAAGAGGCAGTAGGGAATGACCCACAGATATCCATATGAATTAGTTCTAAGACGTCAGTGGCTCTAAGGGCACCTACTTTCTTTGTGTTTGTCTGTTTCCCCTTAATACATTCAATACAAACTTGAAAATCATTCATATCAAGGGATCCAAGAATTCCATCATCCATAAGCCTCTTAATTCTCAATTTAGAGATATCACCTAAGCGCTTGTGCCAAAGAGTAGCAGAATTCTCATTTAATTTTTGCTTTGTACCTCGTGCACTAGAGTGCAAAATTTCATTATCAAAAGTAATAGTATCAAGCATATACAGGTTATCAATTAAATAACCAATGCCAATAAAATTTGAATTTAGAGAAAGACTAACTTTATTATTGCCAAAGGAACAAAAATAACCATATTTGTCAAAACTAGAAATAGAAATCAAATTCTATCTAAAAACGG
The DNA here is from genome assembly GCA_013407115.1 of Glycine latifolia. Taxonomy (NCBI): domain Eukaryota; kingdom Viridiplantae; phylum Streptophyta; class Magnoliopsida; order Fabales; family Fabaceae; genus Glycine; species Glycine latifolia. The sequence continues at coordinate 19,580,705 of CM023946.1, read as the reverse complement.
TGCAACATAAGTCTCAATCAAATCCAAATAAACACCAGTCTTTAATAATAATCTGAATTTCCCAATAGCTTCTACTAAAACTTTTTTTCCATCGCCCACAAAGATGTATCTTTCAACATTATTTGGCCGTCAGCCCCACAAGCAACCCTGCATATACATACTTATGTGAATAGTAGCACCAGAATCTATCCACCAAGTATCTTTAGGTACATAAGCTAAATTAACTTCTAAACAAACAAAAGTGAGAGTCTTACCCTTTTTTTCACGCCATCTAATGTAACACCCTGAAATTTAACAAGTGAAAGATATTTGTGTTTGATTAATTGTTTAATATAAATCTTGCAACTTGTTAAAGTATTTTTCATGGGTGTTTGTACGTAAGAGATAAAAGGTCAAATTTTGTGGCTGAGATAAGCTGTCCGTACACGCATAGTAAAAACGGTGGTGGCTCTAGTGGTTGTTCAGTTACGCAAATGGGCAACTATGGTGGCTGTGATAGCTGGCTGATTCAAGTTGTTGGCAACTTACCTCAGTGCTTCGTCTATAAATAGTAGTGCATGAAGCGGAAACATGTTCACTCTTACCTCTGCGTGTTTCTCTTCTTTCTCTCTCTAAATTATTGCACGAGAAAACTCTTTTCTTCCACCTTCTGTACCACTTAAACTCTTAAGAACCATCGTAGCAGCGGCAGAAATCCTTCTCCGTAAAAAGAATTTGTGAACGGAGCTCAACCTTTCACTCCTGGTCGCTGTGAGAATGAGTGTTTGAACAAAACACACATTAAGATCAAAAGAAAAGAACCCCTGTTGAGGTAAAGGGAGTTTATTATGTTAATAATGATTTTACATATCGTGATTGAGATAAAAGTGTGTATCTGTTACGTGATATTTTGTATTAAATATATTGATGATGATGATGTATTTATGGGGTGTGTTTGTGAAGAAGACGACTACCGGATTGAGTAAGTCGGGTTGAGTATGTGAATATATATATATATATATATATATATATATATATATATATATATATTAAAACAAATTTGGGTTGTAACCTCAGCTACCGGGAAGGGTAGGCCGAGTTAAGTATGTGTATTACTCCCTTATGTTGTGATGTCAGCTACTGGGATGGGCAAGTCGAGTTATATATGTATATACGTGTCAATCCCTTGTGTTGTGATGTCGGCTACCAGGATGGGTATGCCGGGTTTAATGGTTTACGTAGCGTGCATGCAGAACGTAACCAAATCCATGATTGGCGAACATTTGTATACCGGGTTACTAATCCGGGGTTGTTTCCTTAAGAGTTGCTAAGGCTCACTTCCTTTTTCCTTAGTTATACCGGGTTCCTTACCGGGGAATGTACCTTGAAGTTATTGAGCTTAAGTCACTTAAGAGAGAGAGCTACCGGGTTCCTCTACCCGGATGAGCTCGTGTCTTCTCGGGAATAGAGTCATCGGGTTGCCTAACTCGGATGAGCTCGTGTCTTCTTGGGATGAGAGCTACCGGGTCTTCTACCTAGATGAGTTTGTATCTTTCTTTAAAACGACTAGATTCCATACATATGTCGTCTTTCTAGGAGTTCACTTAGAGCCACCGGATTACTTACTCGGAAGAGCTCGTATGTTCTTGGAAAAAGAGCTACCGGGTTCCCTTACAACCTTGTATATGCTGTTCAAGTCTTGCAAGCGCTATCGAATTAATCGATTACAGTGTTTATGCAATCGATTACATAAAGTGCTGAACCCCTCTTTGGTATTTTATAGAAACCCCAGGATTCCCTTGACCGCCTTTGACCAAATCTCTACCGACCTCTTCTGACCTTGACCGTTCTAGTCTACTTTTGTTTTCCTTTGTCCAAAGCTTGATCGATTTGTACCGACCTGGACCGACCTTGTCTACCTTCGTCCGACCTCGTTTGGATTCTTTCTTCAAAGTTGTTATAGCTTAATAACAACTCGGACACCTAAAACTTCACACCTTGTTACTTGTATGTTTGAGAATGACGTAAGTGATTACGTTGAGATTAGCCATTGTATTGGCTTGTTTTGTAAATGTAATGATACCATGGAGGGTGTATGGCATTATCCTACCTGGGTTGAGTTGAGCCCGAACTTGGGTCATACATTGATAGTGCCCATGGAAATCTAAATGCATTTGGATACACATAAATACCAACGGGGGTGTATGGCATTATCCTACCCGGGTCGACTTGAGCCCGGGCTTCGGTCATACATTAATGTGTCGTGGTGATATTTTATGTGTTGACATGAGATCCCGGATAGTGCATCAGTGTGCCCTTGTTTGGGGTGATGTTGTAACGACCCGGATTATAAGTTGCTAATCTGGACGTTTATGTGTGAGTTGTGATTAAATTACATGTCATGTTGATTGATTATTTGTTTTATTTATAACTTGTTGTTTGAGTGCTTTTGTCTTGGTATGCGTTCTTGATGGGTATTGAACATAAGTCAACTTTACTGTACTGTGGTTGTCGGCCGTGCATGTTAAGTAGATGTGTTGTGTCAGCCTTGTTTATAAGCAGCAGGCCAGCACAACAACAAGTTTACTCTTCCTTCTTCTACCTTTGTGTTTCCTCTGTTTTCTCTCTAAAACTCACCAAGAAACCTCTCGTTCCCAACCCCTTCTTTGTTATCTTCAACATACAAGAACCACTGTAGTTGCTGCGGAATCCTGACACCAATGAGAACTTCATGGTCGTAGCAAAAGTAGGGAACGAACCGTCGTGAAGCATGGATGAACTCTTGGTTAGGTATGAGGAGTTTATCGTGTTTCTTAACAGCTTTAGGTACCACGGTTTGGGGGCCAGGGAGTCCAGCCATGATGACAACTGCATGTCCCTGGTGTGTGTGATGTTTTTCCCACAAAAGCTACGTCTTTTATGAATGGGAATTGGTATGCCTTAAATTTGTTGAGTGTTGTTTTGTATTGATGTTTGGTGTCCTTGTGGGGAGTAGATGTTTTAAGAACTCCTCGTGCATGTGGGCGAAGTTGGCATTTCGATGCTGAAGAATTTCTACGACACTTGTGGAAGTGTTCGTGAAAGTGATGAGTATCGGGATGGGTTGGCCGGGTTACACGTATACATAAATCCCTTGTTGATGTATGTTACCGAGATGGGCAGGCCGAGTTAGATATACGTGTTAAATCCTCTCGCTTTGATGTTGGCTACTGGGATTGGTAGGCCGAGTTGAGTGGGTTACGTGGCATGCTTGCACGCATGCAGGACGTAACTTGGTCCTTGTTGGCGGACTTCAGTAGACCGGGTTCCCTACCGGTAGTCATTCCTTTAGAGTCGTTAAGACTCGTTTCCCTCTTTATGAGGTATACCGGGTTCCCTACCCGGGGTGGGCTGTTTCCTTTAGAATTACCAAGTCCAAACCCCTTTTTCCATGAGAACTGTTGGGTTCCTTACTCGGCAGAGCTTGTCTGCTCTTGGGAGATAAGCCACCGGGTTCCCTTACACCCTTGTGCAGGTTGGTGAAATACAAACCCGAGGTCTTACAAGCGCTTATGCAATTGATTACAACGCTTATGCAATCAATTAAATAGTGTAGAACCCATCCTTAGAACTTTATAGGAAACCTAAGGGCCTCTTGACCGCCTTTGGCAAATCCTTAGCAAGCCCAACCGACCTTGTCCGAGTACTACCGGCCTTGATCGACCTTGTCCGCCTTCTTTTGACTTTGTTCGGATTCTTACCTTGAGGTAGTATGTCTAAGTGCCAACCCGTACACCTCGTATTTCACACCAGTTCACCTGTTTGTACGTGTTTGTGATGACGTATATGATTATATTGGTGGCACTTGAACTCGGCCTATGTGATGGCTTGAGATGAGAAATGTGTTTGGATATACATAAATACCCACGGGGTGTATGGCGTATCCTGGCCAGGTCCGGTTGAGCCTGGTTCTAGGTCATACATTGATGGTGTCGTGGTGATATTCTATGTATAGCCGTGAGATGCCGGGATTGGGTGGTGGTAAACCCTACGAGGACCACGATCAGTGCATCGATGGGCCCTTGTGTGGGCGGTAGCTGTGAGATGCCGGGACTGAGTGGTGGTAAACCTTGCGAGGACCACAATCAGTGCATCGATAGGCCATCATGTGGGCGGTAGGTTACATAGGGGGTGTATGGCGTTATCCTGGTCAGGTCGGGTTGAGCCTGGTTCTGGGTCATACATTGATGGTGCCTATGTAACATACGACATTTGCATGGCGGAAATGGAGTCAATGATTGGCTGTGGGGTACGGAGTATTGGGGGGCCACATCTATTGGGAACTCCTTTTGACACCCATTGGCTGATCACCATGGGGGTGATTCCTGTGCACGACAGAGTGACCCTGACAAGCTACTACATCATTTGACCACAGGGATGGCCTATTTCCGGGATGGTACCACATTGCATGATGATAATTGAGTCAAGAGCATGCATCATGCTAGATATTATTAGTTGATTTATGAGATGTTTGTGGATGTCCGTGTATGTTAGTGTTTGATGGATGCTTGGAATGTTTGTATTGATATGTTGATGACCGCGTTGCTTCTTGATCGGGTTGTGTCCCTTTTCTGTTGTATTTATTGTTGTTATTTAACATGATGAACTTACCTTTGTTTTGTTGTACCTTGTGGTTTGGTACCTGTAATGATCGCGAACCGAGTTCGTGTGACCAGATGGGCAGCAGTAGGTGCTTTTGGGGGAAGACCGGGTTGTTTGGAGCCGCTGTGTTTTGTCGGGATGTCAATGGACCTGATCCTGGGTAGGAGTTGCATTTTGCTAGGTGCACCCCTTGTTTGAATGGATGCACTCCCTATTTTGCTAATCACACCCCTGACTTCTATTTCTCTTTTACTTCTCTTTCCACTGTAAAACATTTGATGTATATTCTTTTTGAGATATAATCTTTGTACTTGTAATTAAATTATGTTTCATAAGTGCATACATATATTTGAAATGTTCTATGAGTACCTTGATCTACGTGTATATTCCATGATGATGGTCGTTGTATGCTCGTGACAAATTTATCACCATTTTCACAATTAACCAAAGGGGTGTTCTTTTTATTAAAATGAATTTATGTCATGGTTATGAGTTAGTAATATAGTAGCGACGTGACGGGTCGTTACAATGTGTATGTACATGGGAGGTGTATAGTGACACCATCTAGGAAGGGATTGCTCCTGCGCCGGTCTATACAGTGGTGTCCATGAGAGACATACTTCATGCATGACGAAAATATGATGATTGATTGTAGAGTACGAGAGGTACTGGGGGGCCATTGCGGTAGGGATAGCCTTTTGACACCCATTTTGGCTTATCACCATGGGAGGGTGAGTCCCGTGCACAACCTAGTGAACCCGACGTGCTGTAGGAATCATTTGTACCATGGATTTGACCTATTGTCTGGGATGGTACCACATTGCATTGACTGAGAGATAAGTCAGGAACATGCATCATGACTAGTCATTATAAGATGAAATTGTAAAGTGTTTTGGACGGGTTGTCCATGATTGATTGTGTGAATGAAATGCTTGAATATAGTTGTGATATTGCAATGCCCGGATTGTTTTTATAATTGATGATATTTATTAATTATTATTTTACATAATGGACTCACATTTGCTTTGTTGTACCTTGTGGTTTGGTACCTGTGATGATCACGAACCATGTTCGTGTGAACAGATGTATAGCAGTAGGTGACCGAGAAGATGTCTACGTTGATTGGGGTCGCCGAGTAGCCGGGATGTAGATGGTTTAGATCCCGGGCAAGCGTGTGTTTTTTCTAGTTACATCCCTTGTTCTAATGGCTACACCTCGACACTTTGCTAGTTACACCCTGTTTTTTTAAATCTTTGCTTCTTTTGAAAATTTTGTACACTTCAATCATGGTTATTTGTAATCACCACCAAACTTATGATTATTAATATACAAGTATTGTGATGTATTGCATCTTTGTATACTCAAAGTTTTGATTTGTGCTATTGATTATACTTACGCAAAAAATTTACTCTTATTTTTATAATTAAACTTAAAGAGATTTTCAATTAGACAATTGTGATTAGAAATATGTTTAAGAGTATGATATAGCAGCGACGAGGCAGGTCGTTACATCTAACATACTTGGAACACTGTTTCTTCATGTGTCCACTCTTCTTGCAAAAATAGCAGGTAAATTCCTTATCCTGCTTCTTTTGTTTATTCAGCATGGGTGATTCATCTGCAATGTCTTTAGCTCTCTTCTTTTTCTTATTATGAGATGTTGATGTCAAGTAAGCACTATCAGTCTTTTCCCCCTAAAGCATTTCTTCCTCTTGTACACAGTGAGCAATGAGCTCATTAAGAGTCCATTTATTTTTTTGTGTATTGTAACTCACTACAAATTGACTGTATTGTGCAGAAAGAAAAATGAGAAACCAAGTGTACAAACAAATAATCATATATCTCTAACTTTAGTGCCTTGAGTTTTCCAGCAAGATTGGACATCTCAATAATGTACTCCCTTATGTTCCTTTTTCCTTTATACTTCACGGTTATGAGTTTTGCTAATGTGTTACTCATTTCTACTTTTTCATTTTTAGCAAAATATTACTCAATTTTTTTGAGGAACTTCCTAGCATCAGTGCTATTAGTAATAAAGCCTTACAAACACCTCTGGAATTGAGCATTTTATGATCATCAAACTCATGCGGTTAGAGCACTCCCACTTCTCTATGTAATCCAAATTTAAATTTTCCAGAGTGGATGTGGGTTTCTCCATCCTTAGTGCAAGGTCTAGATCCTTCCAACCAAGAACAATTTCCACATTCTCTTTCCATAATTTAAAGTTCATCCTGTTCAACATAGGAATCATGTTCACTTGAGCAGCATAATTAACAGTAGTGGCAGAAACTGTATAGAGAACAAATAAGATAACATATTTAACATCAATATCATACCAAATGCATAATTAAAGCAAAATGTATATACATGACGTTAACAAACAATCCAAACCAAAGTGAGCCCATTTACAAGACACCTAGCACAATATTAACATTTGATCTTTGGACCAAAAATACCAATTTGTAAGTGGTACTCTCAACGCAGTAATCAGACATTGACAATAAATCCTATCAAGCTGTAGTATTCCATTGGGCCGACTACTACTTACATGAAAATATTTATAATCGTCACATATTTATCACCACATGTATATATTATTTGGCCAAATAATAATCTTCCTTTGGGTCGATGATTATTCGCATAAATAACAAATATACTCATCTTTATACTTCACAATAAGGAATTGTCCACAACAGATGTTACTTTGGCAACAATATTGTTTCAATCAATTTATTATGAAATACAAGACAATTAAAAGTAATAATAATTAAATAAAACAAACATAAATCAAAGGTTTATTTTATTTAATTAAATGTCTAAGTTCCTTAATTTTATTGCTCTCAATTTTCTAAATGAGATTATAATAAAATTACTTAAACTTTATCATAATGGATTGAATGTCATTCCTGATAACAAATTATCATTTAATTGTGGATAATAATATTTTTAAATAAAAAAAAATCAGCAAATTATTTACCAACAACATCTTCTAATGCAGTAATCAACCTATAGGTTTCATTGTTTTTCTAATCTCTTTCCTAGCAAAATGTGAAAGATTACCTTTTGATTTACCGAAAGCGGAAGAAGAACTAGTAGAAGGTTATCAAACCGAATACTTAGGTATCAAATTTGGTTTATTTTATGTTGCTTCCTATTTATTTCTTTCGTATTTGTAACCAAGAAACCCACAAAGTAGAGTTCAAATAAATTTTTTTGCAAATCATTTAATTTCCTTATAATTCAATATGATACGACTTTGATACCAGTTGTTGGAAAATTAATTCCTAAATCCTTATAGTGAAAATCATCACCCAATAAAATCCCAGAAACATCATATTGGACCATCGAGAAATCTTAAACAAATAAAGCATACATGTGTTCCATTGCAGCAGTGATTTATCCTTTTGTTCTTGTAACCTTTTAGTCTTTCCCTATGAGCTTTAGTCTTCCTTAGTCAAATCACTCTTTAGAGGTTATTCTCTCTAGATGAGAAAGAAAGAAAGAAAACTTGATTTGACATAGTGGGGACCATAACTCTATATATATAGTGTTTTTATTAATTATTGGGCCAGTAAGCTCCCATTAAGCATAATTGGCCCAACACTGGTATCCACCCATTTATCCCATATTTACTTAGGAATCTATTTGGGCTTATTTAATTGATCACTTTAATTTACCCAATATATATTAAAGAGCATAATATAATTATTAATACAATATGTAGCACATAATAACATCAGGAAATTTAATTTCCTAACATTTTACACTTAGGTGTCGCAGAGCCCTTCTAAATGCTTTTCTAGAATAGGTTTGGATTTTGGAGGAACGATGACTCCATGGGGTGGAACCTTATAACAACAATCAAATATGTAGACTTAACCGAATATACTACATCAACATTGAAGCGCTAGAAAATGCAATGAGTTCTTTCAGTCATTCTAATTGGTGATGACTTTATGCAATATTGAGTTTCCTATTCAAAGAAGCACATTAAAATAGCATCGTTCCAGCCCCTCCCGTCCTTCTTCATAAGGTCGTTGACCCTCAACTTAATAGGAACTTAGGTGCCTTCTAGGGGAGAGATTTTTGCCCCGGGAAGCCTCGACATTCATCTATCCTACTTGACCTTAATTGACCTCTCATCTCCTACTCTCCACTGGCATCCTTCCTCCATAATCTACATGAAACCATTAATGTTCGTTGACGTGTAACTTGGTCTAAAACACCTTCTGCCCTCCCAAATAGATGAGTTCGGGAAGTATTTGGCCTTCAATATTTTAGCCATAGGGAACTCCTCATTTGTCATAATTCTCCACAATTGCTTCGCTAAAATTGGAATATTGAAATCATGCAAAATGAAAGCCCGGGTTGCTCTTTATTTTGTTTCTAGAAATTTTCTTCCAACTCATCCAATGAATCTTTTTCCTGTCAATATCACCACCCCCAATAAAAATAGGTTCTAAGCCTTTCAATCTCATCAACAGTGACTTGGAAAAAAAGGAAGCATCCCATAACATAAGATGGGATTGATTGCACCATTGATTTGACTAAGACCTCATGACTTGTTTTGGATAAACTCTCTTTTCCCAACCTTTGAGCTTTTTCAAATTTTGTCTCTACAAAATCGAAGATATAGGTTTTGGATTTTACCACCAAAGTACCTCTCATGACTTTCAACCTCCTTTACTCCCAACTGATGAGTCAGTTCTTCAATTCTAGGACTAGGCACATTTTGGCTACACGAAAGTTCTAATTTGTTGAGGTTGATTCTTTGTCCAAACTCCTCTTCATAAGCTTTTAGAATATGAGATTTATGAAAAACCTTCTCCTTAATGGCTCTATCAAAAATCATATTATCATCTACAAAGAACAAGTGAGATATCAAAGGTGTTGATGGAGAAAATTTTATAACATGAAGTAGCTCTTGGCCCACTACTCTGTTCAAAAATCCTAAGAGGACTTTCCCGCATAGAATAAACAAATAAAAGGAAAGGAGATCCCATTAACGAAGGCCTTTGTGAGGGAGGAACTGCTTATGAGGATTGCCATATACCATTACTGCAAAAGAAACAAATTGAACACATTTTAAAATCAAAGAGATCCATCTGGAAGGGAAGCCCATCTTCATTAACACACACTCCAGAAAACCTCACTTAGTTCTATCATAGGCTTTGGACATATCTAATTTCAGCCTCATAAAACCCATATTTCACTCATCTTTTACCTTCATATAGTGGAAACATAAAAAGGAAATAAGGGCATTGTGTGTAATCAATCTATTAGGAACAAAAGCAATCCGGTTCTCCCCCACAATGTCGGGCAAAATAATATTTAGCCTATTTCTAATTTTTTTGTTCGCAATTTTAAAAAGAACATTGCATAGACTAATGGGTTTAGTTTAGGAATCAAAACAATATGGATCTTATTAATACATGTGGGATCACCCTCATCATTTAGGATATCAAGAACTTCTCATGTCACATCATTACCAACCATGTCCTAAAAGTTTTTGTAAAAGATAAAAGGTGTTCCATCATGCCAAGGAGTCCTAGTGGAATGCATCTAATTTAGAGCATGTTTTACCTCTTTTGTTGTGAACGATTTGTTGAGGATGTCCACCATCTGGGCTCAAGTTTTTCTGCAACAATCTTTGTGACCTCTATTTCATCTATTGGGTTTGAGGCCTTTGCTATGTCCTTTTTTATCTTCCATATGAAATTTCTCAGCAGTGTTTACCTTTTTCTATAGAAAAGTCTTCCTATGGAAAAAAATTGTGTTCTTGTCCCCATGCTCAAGCCACGCCACCCTAGACCATTGTTTTTAGAAAATATCTTCCTACCAAAGAAGATCATCCAGTTCTCGTACAACAATGATGGTTTCATTCACTAATTCCTCATATTGCCTCATACTTTGCAATTTCTTTAGTCTTTTCTTACCCTTCTTAACTTTCTTTTTGATACACCTAAAACTCACACTCCCCCATAACTCCATATTTTTTCTCATGTGGGAGATATTTGCCTTAACATTACCCCCAAGGAATCCACGAAGAGGCTACCACTTGGTCACACTCATTCTTTTCCAGCCAACTACTCAAATCTGTACAACTTGACTTTCTTCATCCTCCTTGAACTTGTCCTCAAAGTCGCTTCTAACATAATCTGATTGTGGTCTAATCCATGCCTACCAAGATGGAAGACATTGTGTACCTTCCAAACCTCACACCAGGACTGGCAAACCCTCCATCCAAGTGTTGTTGCACATTTGCCTCCCTTTTTCACTTCTTTGACCAAGTGAATTAGTATCCTGAGAATCCGAGGTCCTTCAAGAACCTCCACCCCATCTAAAAAGGACTAGATTTGATTAATATTTTCTTGGCTCCCACCTCACTTATCTTTTGGCAAAAAAATAAGATTAAAATCCCATAGACAAACCCAAGGATAAAATTGGAAATTTGGGCATAAGATAAAATTGAGATAGTTTACCATAGGGTTAGGTGTATTTAGGGTCAAAACATTGAATTTGAGTTCTTAGGAATCTTTGTTCTCACCATTAGCCAAGTTAGAAATTAATAAAGGAAATAGCTACATGTACTTATTTAAGTAAAATAATTTTTTATCCAATAAATCAGACTTAATAAAGGAGAAGAAACACCAATGACCTTTTTGTAAAAGAAGTTTGCGATAAGAGTTTGTTTCTTAATTGCTTCATCAATATTCTTATCCTCGAGAGCTTGCCCAAGAGTATCTCTGGTTCTGAACAACTTTGCCTCTAGATCTTCAAGGCGAGCTTGAGAAGGTAGGGGTACATATGGCTACAAGATATCATCAGGGTCTTCAACAATTATTCGCACCATGTGTGTGAAGAAGATCTTAGAGTACGACTTATGGACAATGAAAAAGTATTTGCAATCAGCTCACTAGAAAACTCACTGACCCATTGAAATAGAAATTAAGAGAAACTTGAAGGTGCATTTGAAATCTAGATTTCTTTATCTGTTAGAACTTTATTATTTCTGCTTACTCACACTTTTTTTCTATTTTACAATTAATTCTCAGACCAACTCAATTTTGATTCATTGTCCTATGGTAATTTGTTAATTGGGAACCATTATTACTGTGCGTTTGGAATTTCGATCCAAACTAGGTATGGGCCAACCTCTGTTTCTAGGAAGCACTACTTGCCTTGTTTTTGTGATGATTACATGTTGGACTTTGTGTTACCGCATGTTTATCGACAAAACAAACACATCCTTAAGTCTCTACAATATGACATTCAAAATTTAGGTTAAACTATTGTATAAGATACATTTATTCTTAAGCGGTAGTATATTTTAGGCGTTTTTATCAAATGGGGGTAAAAATTTATCATAATTACGTTTTGGGGCAAAAGAATTTTTATTTCCCATTTAGGGGTAAGTCGTGCCACTCAAAAGTCGTGACACATCTTACGACTTTAAATTTTTTTTAAACCATTTTAAATTAAATTAAAATGGAAGTCGTATGAAACCATCCGGCTTCACTTTTTTTTTCAAATTAATTAAATAATATATTTGAAGTAATTATTTATTTAATTTAATATAATTTAAAAAGATATAATTTAAAAAATGTTGTTATTAATTTAATATTTTTTTTATTATTTGAGTAATTTGAAAAGGCAAATAAATTTGTTTATATATTGAGTAGAAAATTCCAAATTTTTATTACTTAAAAAAAATTTAAAATTGTCAGTTAAATTATTTTTAAAAATATACAAGTTTAAAATAAATAAATAAAATTCAACGTTGTTTAAAAAAGAAAAAAATGAATAATTAAATTTAATTTGTTTGTCTAATTTATTTAATAAATATAATAATTTTAGTTAATTACCAAATGATAATTGAATTTTATATAAGTAGTTGTAAAATTAATATAAGTCATAATTTGAAAGAGATATGTTTATAAAAAAAATTTAAATTAATTACATAGTCATTAAAAGAAAAAATTAATAATGTGATGAGGTTCCACAACGAGTTCTTCTAGATACGCGTCGAGGTCTTTCATCTTGATGCGCCGGATTTGGGTCTGGGTTTGTTCTTCTTGTTCTACCACCTTTTCCCCTTGTTCTACGATGATCACACATGTGTATTTGTTATTGTTGAGGAATATCATGATCACCGTGGCCGCCATCATCATCATCATCATCATTATTGGTTGTATTATTTTGATCATCATCATTATCGCCATCATCATCATTATCATCGTCATCATTACGCATGTCATGCATTTGAGTAGGTAATGTTGGACGATAAAAAAATGTCGATGGTGATGGGTTATATGCTGATGGCGGAGTGTTGAAGGTTGTACCAAACCTCTGTGAGTGTCCTTCAAAAATGTTCGACGTAGAAAGAACTTGGAATGAGTACTGAGGCACATATGATGAGAACCCAAATGTTGTGAATGTTGTTCACAACCTTGAGGCATGTGTCCAGAGAAACCCACTAGCTGATGAAAAGGTTGTCCAGCCGATTGATAAGAGTGGAACATAAATCCAGAAACATGCACTGGAGGTATATTTGGGTCAGCATGTGGTTGATGGTGTTGATGGCCAGCACAGGACTGTAAACAAAGATTTTTGAATTTAGAAATCTATAATCATTAATAATAGCAATAAAAAAATATACAATTAACAATAGTAAATTTACCTCATAAATGGGTGTCCCTTCACGCGATATATAACGTCTAGTTCGACGTATATACCATTGCATGTATTCATTGTTATCATGCAAAATACTCTGGTCCATTACACCGTGAACAATGAAATCATTCCAATCATTGTATGCGCGAATCCAACGATGATGTTGCAAAGGCCGGTCATGTGGAATATTTTGTCTCATTCCAAATTGTCTCATGACCCTGTCCACCGGATGCCATTCCACAATTGCATAGCAAATGAGATGGATTCTTGCACACACAATCATAAATATGTCTACATTTTGAATTAATGGCCTTATTTCGGGGGTGTCGTACGGTGTCCAAAAGAATTCAAAATATAATATTATTGTTGGTAGCAGTTTGTAGATGAATAACTTAATGTCAAAATTATTGAGACTTTAACCATTAAGAAATGAACCTCGTTTATGTGTAGTCTATCGAAAATGCCGCGTATCAATCTCATTGAGTTGGTGAATATATTTGTTTGTATTGTAGGAGGAGACCACCGTCGTGCAAGGGGGAACCCAAGACCTTGCTGGACTTATTCGTCTGACATGGTAATTATCTGTGGGGCAATATATCTAATGCGGTCCCACGCCCATGATTGAAGACGCAGCAACAAACATCCACCAATTTTAGTTTGTGAGGCTTTAATAGCTCGATCTAGTGATCGAAATAGGGAAGCTAATACTGCTGCTCCCCAATTATGGGTAGCTGCCTCAGCCAAGTTGGCTAACATCAAAAGATACATAAAATATACGCGTGCTTCAAATGTGTCCAACATCAAACAACCACCTATGAGCACATGTTGGTTGATGACAAACTCATCAGCATCAGCAGGAAGGTGTTGAAAATTTTGTCGCAACCATGTCAGGTAAATAGTTTTGCCCTTAATATAATTATCAGGAGGGGTGTCCCCCAATAAGGTCTGACAGGCTTCACGAACTTCACCAAAAGTCACTCCGGTTAGGGTCATGCCGTCTATTTTCAGGCCTAGTTGAAGTGTAACGTCTTGTAGCGTTATCGTTGCCTCTCCATACAGAAAATGAAATGTGTGTGTTTCGGGTCGCCACCGTTCAACCAACGCACTAACCACATGTTGGTTAATTTCAACTTGTCCCACAGCCATGATATGACCAAAACCAACTTGATGTATGATGTTCTTCACACGGTTGTCTATCTCATTGTAATGTGTCATACCCCACACATAATGAAATCTTGGACGAATCAAGTGCTCCTGGCCTTCCCATATTAGGTTTGAAACATGACCATCTTGGAATCGTAACAATGACCCATCAATAGGTCCTGGTTGTGTGTTTGCCATTTGATAACTTTAGAAAATCAATATGAAGTGAAAGGTAGGTAGTAAGGAAATTTGAAATAAGCTTCACGAAGAAAGTGTTCAAAGTGTTGCTACAGGAAGAAACTAAGTTCAAGCTTTACATTTATAAACTCTAGTGATATGTACGTTAGTCCAATGAATATATAAATTTTATTTTTTACTATTAGTCTGAATTCTTCACGTGACATGCATTATTTAAGATGAGGCCAACAAATTTTTCACTACATATATGATGAAGGAAAACTTTTATACATGCTTGATTGGACTAATGTCTACCTTTGTCATTTAAATTCACGTGAGGTATTACATAATGCATTTGGACTTTGTTGAAACTTGATGCTTCTGACCAAAAGGCCATATCATTTAAACTCATGACAGCCTTCACCATGCTAGAGAACAAAGCTATATAACCACGCATTTGACAAAGCCTTCACCATTATTGGTGGTGAGTACTATCACAAAGCTACTTTCTTCAATGCCAGCCACGGATATTTGTTGTGCTTTATCAATTGTCATTTCCAAACTTTTAATATAGGTTCAGCTCATGGCACTCATGGCATATAGGACAAGCAATGTTCAGCAGGCCATTGTCATTTTCAAACTTCAGCTCATGGCATATAGGACGAGCAATATTGAGCAGGCCATGTGTTTATACAATCCCTATATGCAATTACTTCAACAACTATTCTGAAAACCATTTTATAATGCTAGCATGAGGTGCATGGGATGTTTAAAAAACCATTTTATAATGGCTACCAGAGGTGCACGTAAAAAGGCATTTATAATGAAAGGAAGAAAGCCAGGAGCCAGCATGTAAGGAAAAAGAAAAAAATGGAAAAAAGAAAAGGAAAAAAGGATATAAAAGAAAAAAAAAAGGAAGTCATGGAGCATCACACAACTTCAAAGTCGTGTAGCTCCACACGACTTCTAAGAGAAAAAGAAAAAAAAGGAAAAAGAAAAAATGGAAAAAGAAAAATTGGAAAAAAGAAAAGGAAAAAAGGATATAAAAGAAGAAGAAAAAAGAGGTCATGGAGCATCACAGACTTCAAAGTCGTGTAGCTCCACACGACTTCTAAGAAAAAAAGAAAAAAAAAGGATTATAGTTTTACTTAATATAATAATTAGTATTAGGTAATTAATTATTAACTATTGATCTATAACTAAATAAAAATATTATGGTATAAGTAAAATATTATTAGGGTTATAGTTTTTAAAAGATAATTTTGAATTTAATATATTATTAGGGTTAGGGTTATAGTTTTTAAAAGATAGTTTTATATAAAATATATTATTTTTAGTTTTTTGGCTTTGCTAAACAAGAATATTATGGTATAAGTAAAATATTATTAGGGTTATAGCTTTTAAAAGATAATTTTGAATTTAATATATTATTAGGGTTAGGGTTATAGTTTTTAAAAGATAATTTTGTATAAAATATATTATTTTTAGTTTTTTGGCTTTGCTAAATAAGAATATTATGGTATAAGTAAAATATTATTAGGGTTATAGTTTGTAAAAGATAGTTTTGAATTTAAAGTACTGTGATGACATATTGGAAAGGAATCATGAAACAGTTAACACTGTTGACAATACAGTTGTGTAAGTTCTAAGCATTAACTATTGATAAGAAAGTAAAGGGAAAAAAAGACGATTCATGTAATAGTAGATTTCTGATACATCTACATTCAAATTTCTTATATAATTGCTGAGATCAAGCTGAAAGAATATCTTCTTCGTAACATTACGGATATTACACAAGGTTGATATCTTTCACACTTGTAGACATTGAAATTCACATAAGGTAAATTAGAATATTATGTGTTACTGGCATGCATCTATTTACTTCAGTGTTATAAACTCCATGCCCTTACTTTCACTAACGATTGTTTCCTTCACACCAGTTATGAGTAACGAAGAACCGATAATAAGAGATAACATTAGCGACTTCAGTGACGACGAAATTGAACTCAACAATGACGAAGACACTGCACAATCGAGCAACCAAACTCAATATCAGTCATCTTCATATGTTGACACAATTAGTAACCAACTTTCTGAAGATTTCGAGTACTCGAATCCATTTTACAACAAACGGACAGGGGGTGCAAATGACCTTTATGAAGGTATGACATTTGAATCGAAACAAGAAGTTGTGAATGCAATTAAGGAATTTCATTTTGTTCATTAATTTAATTTTGATGTTGACGAGAACAAGAGTGACAAGTATGTTGTTAGGTGTAATCAGTATGATAATGGATGTTATTGGAGGGCAAGAGTATCGTTTAGCAAAATACGTAACAGGTGGGAGATGAAAAAAATTAATGGTGTTCATACTTGCATGACTTCACATATATCACAAGATCATGTTAGGTTGGACTCAGCCTTCATTGCTCATAATATTGTGCAGTTAGTGAAAACAAATCCTGGTATCCAAATCAAAACTTTGATTGCAAACATACTACAAATATTTGGGTACACTGTGTCATACAAAAAAGCTTGGATAGCTAAACAAAAAGTTGTTCAAATGGCTTTTGGAAATTAGGAACATTCATATAGTTATCTTCCAGTATAGATGACAACTGTTACACACTTTGTACCAGGTACAATTGTTAAATACAAAACATCCATTGTAATTGAGGATGGGGAAGATTGGTCTTCAAAAGTAATCCTTAATCGTGTATTTTGGGCTTTTAACCCATGCATTGAAGGCTTCAAACATTGCAAGCCAATTGTGTAGGTAGATGAAACATTCTTAACAGGTAAATATCATTGTACTTTGTTGACTGCCATTGCACAAGATGGTAGTAGAAACCTTTTTCCTATTGCGTTTGCAATTGTTGAGAGTGAGAGCAAAGATGCTTGGATGTGGTTCTTGTATTATTTAAGAAGATATGTTATACCTCAACCAAATTTGTGTATTATATCAGACAGGGGAACCGGTTTGCTTGCAGCTTTGCGATCAGAACGAGTTGGGTGGCATGGTCCGGATGTATCTTCTGTCTACTGCATTCGCCATATAGCATCAAATTTTAACAAATAATTCAGAAATGTTGATTTAAAAAAAAACAAGTCATCAATATGGGTAACATTCTAACCATTTCATCATAAATAACTCCTACATTATTAACTGTAATAAATATTTGACATTTTTTATGGCCTTTTTCCACAGGATATGAGTTACAGAGACCTCGATTGGAGCCAAAGTTGCTTGCAATACGATCACAATTCCCACAAGCAGTAGATTGGTTGGAACAAATTCCCAAGTCTAAATGGACTCAAGCATATGATGAAGGTAGACAGTATGGCCACATGACTACCAACCTTGCCGAATGTATGAATTCTGTTTTGAAAGGAGCCCGAGCGTTGCCTATTATTGCCTTAGTCAATGAAACATTTAATAAAATAAATGACTCATTTGTTACTAATGGCATGAAAATAATGAACATGATAAAGGCAAGACACAGGTACTTTGAAGACGTCTACGTAATGATGCAAGAAAATAAACGAATTGCTACCTCGCATTATGTTCGCATGTACGTTCGGGAAACAAGTGAGTTTGAGGTTCAAGAAATTGCTAATATGTGTCATGGGCAACGACCAATGAGTTACACTGTCAAGTTTAATGAATGGTCCTGTGAGTGTGGACATTTCCAAGCTTTTCAAATTCCATGCTCGCATGCAATTGTAGCATGTGCATCCTACAACTTAAATTACGATCAGTTTGTTGACCTTGTATATAAGTTGGAAAACATTTGCAAAGTTTATCAGCATCACTTTCATTCCCTTGGAAGTGAAGAAAATTGGCCTCAATATTTGGGTCCATATTTTATGTCTGATGATTCAAAATGACGCAAAACATTAGGAAGGCTAATCACTACTCGTATATATAACGAGATGGACGAACCAATTCCAAATAAGCCAAAAAAATGTTCATTGTGTATAAGTGAATGACATAATCATCGTAATTGTCCATACAAAAAAGTTGACAACTAATGTTATTTGTATTTATTTTTTACTTTTCTTTACTTTCTCATCTTCATTAAATATTGATTAATCTTTTTATGCAACACATTTAATTACTGTTATTAAATGTATTTTATTTGGTCTTAATATATCAAGTACTCATCTAATATAATTTTAACTATCCATATAATTATTCTATTGAATTCTTTTTAATATTAGTATGCCAAATCAAATGATTAATTAACATAATGATATTTACCAAAATAAATAAATAAATAAATATATCTCTTATTCGATATAACAAAAAAAGTCTACTGTTAAAAAAAATTAATCAAAAAATATTTCTATCCAAATTAGGAATTTAAAATTGCTAACAACAATTACAAAATTATTTTAAAAACTAATAAAATTAATATAATAAATTACAATAATTTAATTTATATACATAGAAGAACCAAACAAATTAAATATCATTATTTCATATATTATAATAATTAAAATTATATATTTATTAAATTTTTAACTATCCAATTTATTAATTTTCCAACAACCTAAAATTTAAATTTTATTTTTCAAATTAAACTTATGTTATTAAAAAAATATAAATTTATTTGCCTTTTCAAATTCCTCAAATAATAAAAAAATATATTAAATTAATAACAACATTTTTTAAATTATATCTTTTTAAATTATATTAAATTAAATAAATAATTACTTCAAATATATTATTTAATTAATTTGAAAAAAAAAAGTGAAGTCGGATGGTTTCATACGACTTTAAAGTCGTAAATATATTTACGACTTCTATTTTAATTTAATTTAAAATAATTTAAAAAAAAATTAAAGTCGTAAGATATGTCACGACTTTCGAGTACAAAATCGTGTCACTTGGTACGACTTATCCCTAAATAGAAAATAAAAATTCTTTTATCCCAAAACGTAATTACACTAAATATTTACCCATTTGATAAAAAAGTTTATATTTTATGCAACAAAACGGAGTAGTATTCCTTAATATTTTGTTTTTTGTTTTCGCTTTTGCATCTGTCCGAATCATTCTAGCTATCTAGCTAACTGGAGTATGATTCCCTTATGTAAAGATCTGTGCTTTTTAGCAAAAAATTCCAAGATTAGCCTAATCGGTTAATCACAAACCGCATCAAACAAAATACTAGTTACTTAACAACACTTGTAATTTTTTATCCATTTAATAGCATGTGACATGACGTGGGACAACTCAACCGGCAGCAGCAATGCAGGCACTGCATAAGTTTGGTGTTAATTATCCTTAATAAATGCAAAGGATAACTGGATGTGGATAATGTTTTCTTTCAATAACTTCTTTTGCATTTATTAAGGATAATGTTTTCGTTTTCAGTAACTTTTTCTCTTAGCTTAATTATTAACTTCACTCTCAAATTATTTTAAATTATTCAATTTCATTTTTAAATTTTTAAAAAATTCAATTAAATTTTAAGTTCTCATAAATAATCAATTTAACTTTTTGGGTTTTTGAAAAGTTTTATTTAATCCTTAAATTTTTTAAAAAATTAAATTAATTTTTAAATTATTTTAAATAATTTAATTTAATCCTCAAGTTTTAAAAATTTAGAGATCAAATTAATTTTTTAAGAATTTAATAATTAAATTGAATGTATAAAAAAATTAAAGATTAAATTAATTCATTATTAAGAATTTTAAGATTAGATTGAATTTTAAAAATTAAAAAATTAAATTGAAAATTTGAAATAATTTAAGATTAAATTTATAATTATACCTTTTCTTTTTTGGGTGGACGTGGATGTGGATAATTATCCTTAACGTTTTCCATGAAAATAAAATGGATAAAGTTTACAACTACCATTTTTAAATATTTCAATTCTTTACCTTTTACAATGACACGGACAACAACGCCAACCCAGAAAAGACCCCACCAACCACATTTCCATTTTTCTCTGTTATAAGTTAGGAAGCATCTCCATTGCTCTCTCTCATGAGTCTCATAAAACCATTCACAAGAAAATAACACTTTTTGTACGTTCAAGCTTGCGCTTTTTAGCTTTTATCCATTGAATAGTAACAGACCCTTTTGTTGCCTTTTTGTTTCTGAGGCCTTTAAACATTCTTGGCTTCTTTGCAAAGTTGGAATTTTCTCTCTTCAACTCATTGTTTTGATCCCTAATCAGAAAAAAAAGGGGTTTTATTTTGATCCATAAGCTGAAAGGCTGAGGCAAGTATCATTGGAGATACCCTTTTCATCTCATGATCTGAGGTTGATAAACAAGATCCTTTTGTTCAGAGTTCAGAGTGATCATGGCATGTTCCTTGAACAGTGTTTTCTGTGTTCCTGAATTAAATGAGAGCATGTTTGGTTCCAAAACCAAAGGGGTTTTGTTGCCTTGTCTCTCAAAAACTGGCAATACAAAATCATGGGGTTGTTCTGTTTTGAGTAATGCTTTCATGGGAAAATCCATTGCTCTTGGTGAGAAAGACTCAGGATGTTGCAATTCAAAATCCTCCATCAATGTTCCTGTTCATGTATGTTGACGCTTTGCTTTCTGGGTATTTCACCAAAAAAAATAGATGTTTTTTTTCTTTCTCTTAATCTTGAACCTCTATCTTTTATTTCAGGCACAAGCAACAATTTGTGTTAGCAAGGCTTTGAAGTGGTGGAAGAAGACCCTAAAGCCTAATATGGTTGAGATCCACTCAGCACAAGAACTGATCCATTCTTTGCTCAACGCTGGTGATTCCTTGGTTGTGGTTGATTTCTATTCACCTGGTTGTGGAGGCTGCAAAGCCCTTCATCCTAAGGTATGTTTGTTTTTTGTTTTTTGGTGTTAAAAAATTCATATCCTTAAATTCTTCTATTACTAACAAAATTCTTCATTTTTTTCCTACTTTTTTTCTTTTTATTTGTCTGTGGTTACAATATTTGACTTGGTTTCATGTGTGACCAGATCTGTCAAATAGCTGAATTGCACCCAAATGCAATCTTTCTGAAAGTCAATTACGAGGAACTAAAAACCATGTGCCACGGTTTGCGAATTCACGTGTTACCTTTCTTCAGATTCTATAGAGGTGCGGAGGGTCGAGTTTCTAGCTTCAGCTGTACCAATGCCACTGTAAGAATTTTGTTGATATAATTCTAATTTTTTTTTTTTTGTTTTTTGTCTTTTCTCAAAAATTATTTTTATTTATATGGATATGTTATGCTATGTTACAGATCAAGAAATTTAAGGATGCTTTGGCAAAGCATGGGAATGAACGGTGTAGTTTAGGTCCAGCAAAAGGTTTGGAAGAATCCGAGTTGAAAATTTTGGCTTCTATTGGTGAAATTAATTCTTCTTCCTTAATAAGTCCCAAGCTAGGGAAATTGCAAGATTTGGTTACGGAGAGCCATGATTTTGCTGGGGTTTGGAGCATGGAAATTAATAGCAGGGGACTTATGCTGGATGCTATGTACTAGTATTGATTTAATTTTCAAACTAGCAAGTAGGGAATTTATTTATTTATTTATTTTGCCATGTTACAGAATGAAGATCATAATGGAGTAAAGCAGCTCCATATCATTTGTTTTCCTATGAGGTTTACTGATTTTTATATTTTGCTGTAAATTTATTTTTTGGAGGGGTTTGATGGGACTTGTAACATTTTTTTTGGTTGGATTTGAGCCCTGCAATTTAGCAAGTGTTGCTGGATAATATCTTCTGTATTCAAACCCTGTCCTCAGATTCTGTATTAGTTCTCTAAAATTGGTATGGCTCATTGAATCTTTATGATTGGTAGCCAGAGTTTTTTGTTCTAAAGAATTTCATTCAAGTGAGAAAAGAAGACTATGTCTACTCATTGAATGAGAAGGGTACCTCAATTATTTGAAAGGCATGATTTATGCAGTTCTATAAAATGATGATCTAGTTTTGAAAATGAAGATGATTCCTGAATTATGTAATCTGCATGTACATATGAATTTGACATCATTTAAAAGGTACCAAACAGAAATGCTTCTCTAAAAAAAAATTTGCTTTTTTACTTTGTAATTAGTCAGGAAATTACTCAAATCAGTACATTCACTTAGGTTCACAGAATACAGGCTTACTATCCTCTGTAGTTTACATAAATTGCAGACAATATCACCGCTTAAATAAACATTCTCTTTTATTAAAAATGAAATAATGAAGAAAAATTAAGACGAAGAATATGAAACAAACATAAATATAAAAATAAAAAAAGATGTATTATATAAATATAAATGGGTGTATAAAATGGAAGGAAAAAATTAAGAAGTGAATTTTTTTTCTTTCAATTTCTTAAATGAGTAAAGAGTAGGTGAAAATAAATTATGGAAGAAATTTTCTGTACTAAACAAAAACCTAATTCTAAATAAAAATTAAGTTTTATAGTAATATACCTTCTCTTAATATATCTTTAATTTTGATGCATTGATGATTGATATTTAACTGCTCGAGGTGCAGCAGTGTTGATCCCAAACAAAGAGACAGTATAAATAACTCAGATTTGTTAGTTATAAATAAAATGACGAGTGTTGTTCAAGATTGTTCCATGTTCATACGTCGACTTCTTGAAGTGCTAACCAGCACAGCGTCAATTGAATTAGACGCAAAATCGATGTGTGCACCCATTGTTTCATTAAATGCTAATAAAACCGTGAACGAAAACTTAGCCCTATAAACTAGAGGCTTCCTTTAATTGTAATCAAAAGTTTAATTGAAATTT
The DNA here is from genome assembly GCA_013407115.1 of Glycine latifolia. Lineage (NCBI taxonomy): Eukaryota > Viridiplantae > Streptophyta > Magnoliopsida > Fabales > Fabaceae > Glycine > Glycine latifolia. The sequence continues at coordinate 19,557,353 of CM023946.1, read as the reverse complement.
TTAATTATCAAAAATTTAATTTCTTTTGTTAATTTTTAAAAAGTGTAATCAAATTCTTTAATTACATATAAATACTACATTTATATCCTTTTCGTATGTCAATCAAACTATGATACTTGACCAAAAGGGTAAGATTGTAATGTTTTCAGATAATAAGATGATTTGATTGAATTTTTTAATCATTGAAAAATTCAATTGAATTTTTAATTATAATTAAGAGATTAATTATATAATTAAGCTTAAACTAGATTCAGGAACTTCATTGAAAAAATAGGTTTAATTATAAATTTTATCATTAAAGTTTTATTATTTTACAAATTTTATTACTCAAGTTTTATTTTTTCAAATTTTACTACCAAATTTTCAAGTTCGGTGAATTTTACCATCTAAGTGTTTTCCATAAATTTTACCATCAACTTTCAATATTTCATAAATTTTGTCATCCAAATTTTTCATATTTATACATTTTATCATCGTGTTGATAACAAAATGACTTCATTTTATTTTATTTTTATTTTGTTGTGACTAATCAGTGGTGGTAAAATACACAAAAATTGATAACTTGGATGATAAAATTTAAGAAAATAAAATTTGGAGGTAAAGTTTACAAAATAATAAAAGTTTGGTGGTAAAATTTATAATCAAACATTTTTTTATAGAGGAATCGAAGACATTACGAAGAAATTTATAATAGTTACATACCATTTTCAATTAACTGAATTAGACCGCTTTGGTCACTAAAAAAAAGATGGCCTAACTTTCTCAAAATAAAAAAAAAAAAAAACAAAATGACTAAAGTACCCCGATACTCAATAGCCAGCGGATATATATTAAAATAGAAGAAAAATTCTCTTCTACTCAAAATATAGAGAGATGTTTCCTAAAATCGAAAATTATCTATTTTTAGAGAAAATATAAGACAAAATTATATATTTTTTATTTATAGAATTTTAGATAAACCAACCCTTAGTCTAAACCTATATTATGATACCTACTCTTACCTATTTTAAGAAGTATGTTCGTGAAAAAATTCTACCAAATTAGATAATAACAACTAACTAAACCATTTTTTTTTCATGTTTTGAAAGATTCTACCGACTATAAACATGTTTGATTCTTCTTTCATTATGCAAATCATCCTAGTCTTAAATTATGTTTGAGATTGTATTTGACTATGTTTTACCATACTTGTTATTGAAGGTAGTTTATTTGTAATAAAAACAAGTTATTAAATAATTTTAATTTTAAGAAACCATAAATTCATTTTCCAAATTATCTTATATTAATTTTTTCTAGAATTTTAGCATCTCGTTAATGTTCTCATATTTTGTCTATTGAAAAAAAATTAATAGTTAAGACTAAAGTTAAAAATAATTATGTTTTTAAAAAAATAAAATAACAAATAGTTTAAATAAAATAATTTTTATAGGGATTTTTTCAACGTATATTTTAGGGATGCATGGTAGAAATAAAATAATATTTATTAATTATTATTATTATTTATGAAATCGTATTAATTATTTAAATAATAAAGTATTAATTGTTTTATATATTTTAAAATACTGAATACTTTGTATTACACTTTTTTAACATTTGTCGTAAAGATATTAATAAATATATTGAAATTATAAAGGGAAAATGTGGAGTTTAATAGGTATACAATTTTTAAACTTCAAACTAATTAAAAAAATTATGATATAATTTTTAAATTATTATTGTAAAAATCAATAAATTTATTATATATAATAATTTATAATTAAATGAGAATATAAAACAATTTTTGTCAAATATATTAATACTACATATACTATTTAATATAGTTGCATGTTTAATATTTAAATTTGAGATCAGTGATTAAATTAATATAATCTAATGTCAATTATTCAATGGTTATTCACCAATAGGATATATTTTCTTTTACTTTGATCACATTGTCGAATTTAGTGTTTTTTTTTATACAGAATTTAGTGTTGTGTTTGGATAAGTTTCTCCATAAATATTTATATGAGAAGAAATTCTTTTTTAATCTCAAATCTCAATAGCTAAAATTAGCTTAGGCATTTATTTTAAATAGCTTATGCATGTTAAATTCAGTTTTTTTTAAAGAAAAACTAAATGATTTTGACTTTTTCAAAATAATATAATTCTAATTTATGTATAAATTAATTTTAGTTTATAATTTTTCTTTTATTTTCTTCTTCTACTAGTACTTATAGAAAATTTTATCAATTATTAATACTATGTAAATAGAGAAAGACAAAAGTGAATTACAAATGTTTTTTTGGTGTTCATATGTGATTTATAAGAATATGATAATACTTCTAAACAAATCTTTTATTATTATTGATTACATGTTATGTATCATTTATATTATTTTTTTGTAATTCAAAAATTATGATTTGAGAAAAATTTACACAAGCGCAAAATTTGAATTATGATTTAATTAAGAATCAACAAAAAGAAAACCAAATATGTTATAGACCGGTATAATTAAAAAGTTTTAATATTTCAACTGGATATTATTATAGACTAATTATTTTAATAATCTAATAACATATTATAAATTTAGAATTAAAACTATACAAAATGTTAGGTAAAAATTAAATTTATCAAACAATGTAAAACTTAACATTTATAATCTATATATACATTCAGTAAAAAAAATCTATATTTACATATGAATTAATTATACTAGCTATCTTTATATTTTTTAATATATTTTTTATATGAATATCATTAAAAAGATAATTACAAGTATTTACATAAATAAAATAAAAAATATGCAAATTATTTTTGTTAAAAAAATAACAACACTTGCCTAGTGCAGTCAAAGTCCAAACCAAACTTCAAAATAAAAAGCTGCACGTTGAATTCCTGCGTCAGTGTACCAGTATGGCAAATAAAAATGAGAGATATTGAAATATCAATTTGATTAAGCTTAAAAGAAACATGTGGGTCCTAAAAGTACCTCGATCAAAGCTGTTGCCGTGGCACTGACGAGGATTATGGAAGAAGAATGCCGACAGATCTCTATAAAATAATCTTTAGTTTGGTTTTTATTAGACAAAATATAAAATAAACATAGAATTTAGCTGATTTAATTTAAATATAACGTTAAATTTGAATCATATTAATTTATATTTTTAATTTAATTTGTTTTCATTTTGTGATTTTATTTATTTATTTAATATATTATCATAATCTAAAATCTATCAATTAAATGTACATAATAACTATTATATTATATTATTTTAAAAGTATTTTCTTATTAATTTTTTTAACATATTCTAGTTAAAAATTATTATTTTTACTTCTATTTAGGATTTTTATAAAATAATATTATCAATTTTTTTGTAACACAATAATAATTAAGAAAGAGGGTTATATATTGACATATAGTGAAAAAGTTTTACATAATCATCTAATTAGTATGAAAAATTTATTGACTTTTAAATAAATTATCTTAAAGTAATTTAAATTGTTAGTGCATAACCATTAAACTTATAATAATTTGTGCATCACCTGATATTTAATATTATAATATTTTAACAATATTGTTACTTCAATAAAAAAAATATTAGTACATCATTTTTTAACATATGAAACTAAAATGTGCTTCTTGTATATTTTTTTATACAACAGAAAATAAAAGACAACAAAAACAAAGATTAAATCCTAATATGAGAGACACTTATTTTGCCAATTAGAACAAGAGTGGCTAATTGAGCTAGGCAACTATTCCAAGTAAGATATTAATCTTCTGGGGTGGCAACGTATTTGGTAAGCTAGTCCGCACAAGCATTTCCTTCACGAAGGTTATCCCTAAAAATAATTGTCCATTCCAAGCCTATGAGATCATGGATAAGCTTAATCAAAGGATAATAATGGTGGTACTCATTGATAGCATTCTAAATGAGATGTAACACTTGCTTTGAGTCAGATTCACAAACAATGTGTTTGAAGCCATCTTTCCAAGTCTTTCGAAGACCATAGAAAATAACATATAACTTTGCATTGAGGTTGGTGAATACACCACAATCACCAGAGAAACCGCTGGTCCAGTTGCCAAAATGATTTTGAATAACTCCACCAAAGGCAGAGTCTCCTAGATTACCAACGAATTTGCCATCGTTCAACTTCACAAACGATGTGTTTGGGGCCTTCTAGTTGACAAGCAGAGGCGAACCCACATTGAAGAGAAGAGGGGCAAGCGTCCACCCTTAAATTTTAAATCAAACCGTCGTGTGAGCAAGGCGGAGCCACTAGCCACGTACATGAGAAGGGGGACAAGTGCAGTACCCATCCTTAAGTTTCCCTTAGCTTTATTCTTCTCTCGTTCTCCATCTCAGTCACTCCTTCATTGGCTACGTCACATACTCCACGTAATCAGCATTTTCAAAATGGAGCAGTCGCGCCAGCCACCATCACTTCCACCCGGCGGCGGCGAAAGGCACCAGCAAATGGCAGCTCAAGTACATCCTCTTCACAGTCCCGTACCTCCACGCCAAGAACTCCGGTGAGAGTTCTCCCCAAACCATTGTAGTGGACACCAAGCTTCGTGGCAAGGGAGTGCCGCAGGAAGAGCTTAGCGCCAACCACGTCATAGCTATGGCATCCTCGGAAGCGTGTTTCACGCATTCTCCATTAACGGAAGAGAAGAGACACTCACGCAACTGCTTCTTCGGCATCATCGCAGGCCGACCTCTGTCACGCCTATGGCGTCCTCGGAAGCGTGTTTCGCTCGTTCTCTATTGACAGAAGAGACAGGTACCCTTTTAATGAGTGTCCAACCTTCATTAATTTCCTGGATTCGCCACTGCTGACAAGTCTAATGGTTGTTGGTTGTGTCAATTGATGAAGAACCTTGACCATCTCTACATGTAAAGTCCACACTTGATTGATGATGTGCCAAATTCTCTAGCAGTTATGTTGAAAGATAAGTGAGATCCCGCTCTTCCAAAGGGTCCAACAAGTTGCTGCAAAGAGGGTGCCACTAGGACAATTGATGTTTTCACTAGCTAGTCAAAGCAATGTGCAGTACAGAAGTTTGCATCACGACCGAGCTGGAGACTTTGCCACTCCTCACGAGAGTCATGGCAATCCCGCAGTCAATGTATAATGTTCTCATTTCCTTGAGTGCACCTGTTACAAGAAAAAACAAAAGACATGTTGTTGGATTTAGGGGGAGCTGCTTCAGAAGAATGAAGAAATTACTCAAGATTTGGTTTTGAACTTTCAACATGCAGAGGACAACTTGAAGACAATTTTAGGATTAAAATTGTGTAAGAGAAAAGCAATTAGGGTGATCCAAGTGCATGACATTCATTCATTGCATAATCATCTAATTAAGTTAACTAAAATCACAAAGCATTAACAAATCAATCAAAAGCTTTAAAAAATTCAAAGGTTTTATGAAAAAGTGTTCTTCACTGTAATAATCGATTACAGTAAGAGTATAATCGATTATTTTGTTCTTCGTTAAATCTGGAAACATTTCAGGAACACTTTAATCGATTACCATGTCGTTTTAATCGATTATTTGACCTATGTTTTAAAAAGAATTGCATAGTTGAACTGGCTTAATCGATTATCTTAAAGCCGTAATCGATTACTTGCTTATATCTGTTTTTAGCATTGAACTGCCATAATCGATTACTAGGATTCGTAGTCGATTATCTAAGCTTTTTGAAAATGCGTTAGAACTGGTTTAATCGATTACCAGGTTTTGTAATCGATTAAACAAGTGTTATGAAAAATATGCTTTAACTGTAATAATCGATTACAGCTCGGTTTAATCAATTATTTTGATTATGATTCAAACCCAGAAAAGCTATGAACATATTAATCCATTATTATTAAAATGTAATCGATTACCAAAGTATTTTAATCGATTATTTGTGCAGTTTAATCGATTACTGACGGTTAAAAATTTCTGTTATAAATAGAAACCTTGCTCAGCTGTTTTTGCAACTTTGTGGAAAATACCCATTCAAAATTTTTGAGCCAAAACCAGTCTTCTGAGCTTTCTAAATTCTTTTTTGAGGGTTTGATTTAGTCATGCTTCATGTTGCATTGATCATGTGAAAATAAGTCATTCTTGAAGCATGCAACCATTTCAAGATTAAGGAAAGATAAGCTTCTTGTGTTTTAAAGATTCAACTTGTTCTGGTAACTTCATTTGCATTACATACATTGGATCATCAGGTTGTTTCTCTCCTTAATCTGATTGTAATTTTCATTTTGTATTTTGTTTTGAAAATTGCTATTGTATTTGGTTCTTACATGTAACTAGAGATAGGGTTTCTCTAGAGTTTCTGCTGAGTAGTGTTCTCAGTGGATTTGCCTCTAAGGATCTAATAGGGTTTTAGATTGATGTACTTTATCTAGGGTTGATAAAGAAAGGTTGTGAAATTACATGTAAGAACAGATTGTTAATAGTGGAACTTCACTCTAGTGTTGAGTGGAAGAAACTGGATGTAGCTTCATAGTGTTTGAAGTGAACCAGTATAAATTGTTTGTGTGCTGTTTCTGAATCTATTCTCCTTATAATAATTGTTTGTTTGATTTGATTATCTTGAAGAATCAGTTTTGATCCATTGAATCCTAAGGGGCTGAGTTACTTGATTGAAAAAAAGATTTCTTGGTTTTGAATTGTGATGAAGATCCTTTGAAAACTCTGATTTTGATTAAAGAATTTTGATTTACCAAGGTCTAACCAGTTCACCCCCCCTCTTGGTTAAGTGTGAAGTATTCATATCATTTTCACATGTGTCTAAAGACACGAAATTCGTTAGTAGGGAGGCTATCATGAAAAGTGAGACAAAAAAAGTGTTTGATATTTTTCGATAGTTTTTTACTTCCAGACCCAAGACTAGTTTCCAAATTGAGAAGTAGTCAATGGATAATTGGCAATGAGCCATTTGAAAGTGTAATGTTGTGTTTTCATAATTGATTGTTCAAGTAATTTAATTAAATTGTAAGAGTAATTAAATTTATATTTAAGTGCCTATAATTAATTAATGATAGATATGGTAGTGCTTTGCTTATATTTGTATGTGTTCAGTAAGTTTTTGGTGAGTTTGCGCCTAGAGAAAGATGGGTTTGTTGTAAGGTTTTAGGTGTCCACGTCAGCACTATAATATAATAATATTATGATTAGGAGGTAGTTATGTCAATAACGACCTTGCCACAGATCCGGGTTTGCGTTTCTTAAAGTGAGTGTAACAAGGAACCCGGACTAGTGTGACCGGGTTGACTCTTCGAAGAGTAATAGCACCTTTATGTGACAATTCTGACGTGAAAGAATGGGTGCCGAGGTAAGAACCCAAACAAGGTCGGATAAGGTCGTTAGAGAGTGGAACCTTGGACTTGTGAAGTGCCAAGGTAGGAACCCGAACGAGGTCGAATGAGGTTAGATAAGGTCGGTAGAGGGCTGAACCTTGGACTTGTGAAGTGCCAAGGTAGGAACCCGAACGAGGTCGGATAAGGTCAGGCAAGGGCAGATCCAACACTATGTAATCGATTACAAAGTGTTGTAAGCGATTAAAATAGACAGCACTTGCCTGATACATCAGATAAGGCTTTGATCGTATCGATCCCATGAGCCTACACAAGGGTGTCCGGATTACGATTCTAAGTGGTACAAGGTAGGCTTTTGGTGAGCGATCTGAACCCGACAGCGAGTGTGTACAATGACTAAGTTAGGTTTGACATTTGACATTATTGGCGCGTGTGTCACGCGCTAGGATCATTTAAGTAGATTACTTCTCTCATTTCGACGAAACACTATTGTCTTCTTCCTCTCTCCTTTTCCTCCAGTTCCAGTGAGAGAAACTTCATAGCCACTCACTCCTAACCTAAACCCCTTTGCATGCAACTGGAAAATTGAGAGGAACCACCCTATAGCTAGATTCAAACCTTTGTTCCTGTTGAAACCTTTAAACGGAGAGTTCGTCTCTCCAAAGACTTCACAGAGTTTCGACTTCGAAGAGGAAGAAGGCTTTTCAGGACGCTGAAGCTTGGAAAAGCTGTCTCCTAGCCTTCTTGAACATTTCAGAGGTAAGGAACTTATATAGATACTGATTTCTAGATTTTGTCTACGAGATATATCTTGACCCTTGTTGAGCTAGAGCTGGAACTAAGCTCGGGTCCTATGGGGAAGAATGGCGTCTCTTTTCATGCAATGGTTAATAACCATTATGGGTATCTTGTATGCAATGATTGATGACCGTGTTTGTTTTCTTGCATGCTTTTGCAGAGTGTGTTACAGAGGATAACAGTGGTTGTGACCACGAGGCCGAAAAAGCCAGTGAAACACTTAGAGTAGGTAAGCTTTTCATTCTTGGGAGTTTTTCCCTTGACCGTGTTCCACCATACTCCGAGAGGGGTGATGGTTCTGGTATGTCATGATGCACATGGTATTGAAATTGTGTGTTACTGCTTTTTGGTTGAGAACATGTATATGATGATATGTTGTGTGCTTGACGAGCTTCTCTGGCCAGTAGAAGGGACTAAATATGGACTTTCCTTAGAGTCAAAGTCATGTGAAACAACTCTAAGTGGTCAATTAGTATATATGAAAATCCTGAGAGAGTGTACCCTTATAAGGATGATCCTCTCTTGGAAGAGTCATATACATCCGAGCAAACTCCTGAGAGAATGTACCCTTAAGTGGATGATCTTCCTCAGGCCGGGTCTGCGGAAAGTCCTGTGGGAATGTGCCCTTAAGTGGATGATTTTCTCTCGCTATATCTGTGTTTTTATATACATGTGATGCATTTTTATGAAGGTCGGGATGGTCGTATTATGAGATGCGTTTTATGAAGGCCGGGATGGCCGGATTATGTGATGCCTATTTTGATGCTATGTATCGTGAAAAGTGAACCCAGGGGAGGAGAAGCCTCTAAGGACCTGGAGTTTACTGAGATTTATATCTCACCCCGGTTGGGGATTATATGTCTTTACAGGTGATGAGTAGAGAGAGGACGGTGGATCCCGATGCAAGAGGCCCGGGTAGTGCGACGATCCAAGGGATTCTGGACAAGGGTCGAGCCGGGAAGGAGTCCTGAGTGAACCTTAGTTTGGAGAACATGTTGGCTCATTGTTTTGTTATATATACATATATACACTTTGTACCCCGGCCCTGAGGGGGAACGCACCTCGATGTACATCGTTGTATTTTCATGAACACTTACATGCAAAATGCACTATTATTATTATTATTATTATTATTATTATTATTATTATTATTATTATTATT
>CM023946.1:19528968-19538986 GCA_013407115.1 Glycine latifolia | reverse complement strand
AGAACTAGATGTAAAATTTATCAGAATTTAATTATTTAAATAATTATATAAAAATCTTTAATTTCTTCTTTGTTACATTTTTGGATTCACCTTTTGATCAAGATGATCGGAATCCATTCTTTCCCTTGAATTTTAAAATTAGTGAGATGTTCCAGTCTTTTTTTTTTTTTTGTAACAGAAAATATGTTCTAGTCTTTCATTACATCAAACAAATAAAAAGGGATATGAGATCACCTTGCTTGAAAAGTTCCGTAAAATAAACATGTTTGACAATAATTCCCAATTCCCATTCAAGCCGGTCATAGGCTTTTCCTAGATTAATCTTGATAGCCATAAAGTCTTTTTGTTTCCCATCTTATTCCTCATGGTTTGGAGTACTTCTTAAACTATCACAATATTATTTGAACTTTGTCTTCCAAAAACAAAGCTACGTACATTGATTAGGAGCAATAAGCATTATTTTTCATGTGATTCTTGAGCCAAGTAGCAACGATCTTTGTAATAATCATATAAATAACATTGCACAAACTTAAAGTTTGAATTGTTTCCTATAAAAAAGATTGGGAACTTAAGAATAAGTGACAAAAGAATACCATAATATTTAATTCCCTTTCACCAGATTAGGATTATAATCAACATCAAGAACAAACTCACAAACTTATTGTGATAGTTGGGACTTGGGATTGAAAGGAAGTAGGGTGCAAACCATTTAGGCTAGGGGTTTCGTTGGTTCAAAATACAAAAGTTTTCAGACAATTACTGATTGAGCAATCTGTTATATAATGCTTTACATATTGCTTAATCCGTAACTATGTAATTCGAAGAAAAAAAACTTGTCAGATGATGACTTTAAATAATATCCTCAAAATAGAATAACCTCAATGATACCTTCTAGACTTCAAAACAGAAGCTTTGTGGAAGTAAAAACACAAACAATGGAGGCACAATGGCGAAAGGAGGATGAGAATAAGGAAGAGCCACAACATCTATTGGAGACAAAATGACTAAATGGGGTTGCAGTTAAGAAGCAAGGGATGCAAAGGAGTCAGGTGCCAAGGAAGGAGTTGGGAGAAAGGTTACATACTATGAAGTTAAAATAAATAAGGGTATTTTGGGAATATTAAAACTTATGGGGTGCACCAAGAAAAAATGGGATCTTTGAAGTAATTACCAAAGACTTCATATCCCATTTCCAAGTCTATAAAGGGGCCTTGAATGACAATCCAAGTAGTAGGAAAAACGGACGAGGAAGTCAAGCAACCATGAATGGGCCAATTAGCACTAACACTTGAAGCACCATAAAGTCACGAAAATAAAGAATGGTCATCTTAATTGACCATTAATAGTAATAAGGTAACCATCTTCATTTTCAAGAACTTCAATCTTATTATTCTTATTCCTAATAACAACTGAAGTGTGAAAGGACTACGTGTTTCTATTTCCAAATTGAATTCAATCATAGCAAGCTCTTTACTACCAAATTAACTCTTTCTTCTCCAAAAATTTCTCATACTCCTTCTAGAACTTGAGTTGCAATTTTTTACGATATCTATTTTTTTTGGTTACATGAAGGTATCTTTTATTCTACATCTTGTAGAAAATTTTTCTTAAGAAAATTAATTTATGTTATAATTTTTTAAAATTATTTTCAGAAGTTATTTTTCCAACTTAATGATAAAAGACACTAAAATTATTTTCTGTAGTAGTGTAACTTTTCAAACATATTTTTTATTGAAAAAAGGATTATATAACCAGCAAAGTATCTCTGAACAGCATAAAAATAATCGACATTTTAATATATGCAATATATATAATCTATGCATTATGGAAAGCGATATTAAAAGAAAGATGCTTCAACTATATATCTTTATTTTCTTAACACAAAATGCCATATTGTTGTACTCTTTATGTTACAAAACAAACTGACTATTGAAAATCTCATGAATAAGAAAATTTCGCTGACCAACAAGTGTCATTTTTGTGTATCTTGTATTATATTATCGTATTATGTAATAATTAATTAATTACTTACCCGAATTTAACAATAAAAGTTGGGGATGTAGCTCAGATGGTAGAGCGCTCGCTTAGCATGCGAGAGGTACGGGGATCGATACCCCGCATCTCCATATTTTAAATTCTTTTATTTTTCTATTCCAAAATATCAACATCCCTTGGTTCGTTCTTTTGCCAAACAGCACACAAATGAATACCAATACGTGCAAATGAGAAAGCACTTACATATGGCTCTATTTTCATCGTTGAAACTTTGCATTTTGAGCCCAACAACAAGAATATGTGCATGTGCTGCTACGTGCACTTGCTATAGCTTCCTCTCTAGCTTCTACCTCCACAGCCCAACACGTTCATCAACGTCACTATGTTGTGGTGTTAAATGTTAATTTGTGTTTCTTTCCTTTTCTAGCTAGCTTACACCTTTTTCTATTACTCCCACATCACTAAGTTATGTTCACATTTTGTTTTTGTTCACTTTTATATACGCTCTTTCAACTTTCACTGTCACTATAGCATCTCTTACCTTATGGGCAAAGTAAATAGATAAATAATACATAGTATTACTAGTACACCATCTCATTCAACCATTGGAATTAATTTGGAGCTTCTTTCATGGTTTGTGCTCATCCAATTGTTTTAAAAATTTAAATTGTTTTAAAAAATTTATTAAAATAATTTTATATTGTATTTCTAACATGTTTCTTCACCCAATAGTTTTAACTTTTGAAATACTTAACTCATGATATGTAAAGCCTCTATGACTAAATGGTCTAGAAATCCAATCCTTCTCACCTTCATCTTTTAAATATAATTTGAATGTTAATATAAAAAACGATAAGGGAATATGTGCTTTATTCTGAGAATATTAAAAAAAAGCTTAACATATATGAGGTGTAATGTAATAATATACTTTTTTTGTCATATAAAAATAAATTTCAAAATTTTAAAGAAGACAAAGATTTTTACAATAACACTGGCATATGGTGTGTAAGGTTTAGTAAAGTATTTTATCTTATTAGCATTTATTTTAATATTGAGAAATCATGTTTATACAATAGCTTTATACATATACAAAAAGAACAATAAAAGTGTTAAATAATATGATAAAAAGAGATATAGAGAAAAAAAATTGTATTGTAGAAAATATTATAAATAAATATTGTGTATATATAATATATACAATAATTTTATACATACAAAAAGAAGAAGAAAAAGTGTTAAATATATAATATATCATTTTATATTTAAAAAATGGCTAAGTCATCTTTTGTCCTTTACACCTAAGAAGATTAGCGACCAAGCTATTGAAGGGAAAAAGTATATGCTAATATTATTCGATATGGATAAATTGAATAAAACATAACAAACAATAATGGCCCTAAAGACAGCAGTACTACTGAGCTCATCATAGGAGAATAATGAAAAAGAAACAAACAACGCTTGCAATACAAGAGTGGAAGGTAAAGTACATATAAAATATATATAACAAGAAAATACCAGTCACATGGTAAAGGAATTGTTTTTTCTTTTTAAATTGTTTTGATAATGAGTGCCGCTCTGTTTAAGGATCATACAAATATTAAACATTAAAATTATATAAAATTAAAATATTTAATATTAATTGTTAACATATTTTTTCATTTACCATTTTCTTATTTAGCTTTTCTAAACAAGTTTGGAATGTGAACGCTAATTAATTTTTTAAATTATAAATTAATTAGGAATATTTTCCACATGCCACTGCAACTTTAACTCCATGTTGATATTGTGAATTCAGCTTTCTATTGAACCAATGTGCAATAGGATATGAATGAATTAATAATAGTATACAACAAAAAGAGTGTGGATCAATTAATACAAAATTATTAATTTTTTAAGTTTAATTAGATATTTTGAATTCAAATTCTAATAATGCAATTGTCTGAAATACTTGGAGAAGGAAATTTAATTTGTCAGACCTAATAGTTCTGTCTAGTTGGCTCGAGTAAAATTGCTTCGAGTACAGGATAGCAGAGGATACTTGTTTTAAAATGTATATATTAATGAATGAGTTCTGCATAAAAAAAAATGAATGAGTTTGGTCTGTGTTTTTGTTCTCCGAACGTAACTTCACATCACTCACCGCATCAGCCACGTGCTGCGTTACCCTATCTCAGTTCTCATCCTTTTCCCATTTGAATTTAAGTGTCCAAAAGTGTGGAATCGCCTTAGTAAGTCGTCAAACCCACTGAACCCACCATGTTACTACATTAATTGAGTTCTTCAGAGGTTGTTGTGATTTTTTTTCTGTATCATAAATAACTATATATAGCTGAAATTCAAACTTTGACACAATGTGAAAGGAAAATTGCCAAACCCATAACTTGGCTTTGAACTAGTTTGAATATATTTTTGGACGGAGCAGAGTTTGGTGAGAAGTATTAATTGGTGCTTTAATTATCAGTTTTCAAATTTACTTTGTTCATTTCATCCTCTCATAATAGCCATAGGCGACAGTTATAATTAGTTAATACTTAATATCTGCAGATTATGTATATCTCATAAGCTCTCATGCATTAATATATTCTATTTTAAGAGCACTTTCGGTTGCCTGGCTAATAAAAAAGTTATGTCAGCTTTCTCGATTGTAGTAATTTAACTTTAAACCGTTAGTCAAGAATCTTTTGTTTCATTATTTATCTTGGAAACTATACGACCTGTGTAATTTTATATGTTCCAAATACACTGACATGCGTGTGTGAATGTTCATTTTAAGTTCAAAGGGCTAATTCACATTCACTCTACCATATTTCAGAAAATATAGTCTATGTTCACTCACATTAGTAACAAATTGACCAAATTCAGTTAATGAGTAAAACAGAACTGTGCAAACAAACAGGACTAGTTGATGCTGCAAATTGGAAACAAGTGATTTATAGGCTTTAGAGAAAACTGTCTTTGGCTCATTGCTTGCTAGTGGCAATAACAGCTTTTGCTTGCACGTCATCATAATAGCCTAAATGTTTGAATTTTGAATCACGGTTTTGGAGAAGGTTTTAAATTGTAGTTGTGATCAGAATTTCATCATATTGTTTGATATTATTATCAGAAATTGTAAACAAATGCGATTAATGTTGTCACAATTGTAGTATGTAGTTTAAATTAACTTTCAATTCTATCAAAATTAATTCTAAAATTAAGTTGAAGGCCAAAGCAATATATAATTGCTTCAGCCTTTTCAATTTTTCACCAAAATTAATTCTAAGAGATATCCAAACACAACAGTAGTCGTGTTGTAGTCAAGGACCCCAATGAACCTAAATGTTGAGGAGAAAATCACGCTTGTGTATCATTTTTTTGGAAACCTTGGTTTTGGGTAGCAAATACCAAAACACACACACAAAAGGAACTTAAAACCACGTGGTTTCAGGAATAGTGCATTGTCCCTCGAGACAAAAAGAAAGGGGTTCTATGGATATTAATAAAAGAATTAAAAGAAGAAAATATTTATTATGATTATAAGAAAGTGTAAAAAGAGTCATGAATAACACAAATTTGTACATCCCAATAAAACTTTTTTCTTTAAAATTTTTAATCATTGTTTTAAGGACACTATTAGCATTAAAAAAATAAATAAAAACTACACTTTGGCGGTTTTGGGTCCACACACCTCTCAAATGTATCAGTTTGTTGGCATGACGCTGGATAAAGCAAGAACCCCTCTTTGCATCCTCACAACATGTATTTATAGCCCACCTATGCTCCTTTGGTTTTCCTCAGAAGTCATACTATCTCTCGTTAACTCTTTCTCTATTAAGTTGTTACTCTCTTTATAACTCAGATATTTGAGAAGGCTTTAAAAGATGATGCTTTTGGGACTTCTCTTGGTGGGATTTCTCTCTCTGGGTTCATCTGTCTCAGCTTCTGGTTATGGTTGGATGGATGCTCATGCAACCTTCTATGGAGGGGGTGATGCCTCTGGCACCATGGGTGAGTAACACTTCATTCAGGCCACACACAATGCCCATTTTGTAATTATTACAGGAAACAATTTTTTTTTCTCACATTTTCTATTTTGTGTCAGTTTTAAAAATAAATAATGCGTTTAATAATTACAAAAGGGAAAGCAATATTAATATGACTTTTTAAATAATAATTATAAAATTAATAAATTTATTATATATACTAGTTTGTTTGTGATTGTTAACATTATAAAATTATTTTACACATTATCACTATATAACTTATTTTTTAATATAATATATGTACAAAGAGTGTAAATTAATGTTTGTTTACTATTATCTAATTACAAATCATTTATATTATCATCTATGTTATACTCCTAATAACCCTCTTAAGAAATTAAAAGCAGAAAATTTTTATGAAGAAATACCTCACCATAATTTATAGTATAAACTTATGTGCTTTGTTGCAGGTGGAGCATGTGGATATGGGAACTTGTACAGCCAGGGCTATGGAACAAACACTGCTGCTTTGAGCACAGCCTTGTTCAACAATGGTTTAAGCTGTGGGGCATGTTTCGAGATTAGGTGTGTTAATGACCAAAGGTGGTGCCTTCCAAGCTCAGTTATTGTAACTGCAACCAATTTCTGTCCCCCAAACAATGCACTCCCTAATAATGCAGGTGGATGGTGCAACCCTCCCCTTCACCACTTCGACCTTTCCCAACCTATTTTCCAACAAATTGCTCAATACAAAGCTGGAATAGTACCCGTGGCTTACCGAAGGTAGTTACAATTATCGTTATTTTTTTATTAAGTACCAACAACTAAGATTAATTCAGTTAATAAGAAACGAATTCATATCCCGCCAAAATGTGAGAGTGATTCTTGCCGTGCTTATTGAGTGAGGCTTAAGGCATGTACTCTAGTCCGGGTTAGTCCTTGGAATTAACTCACCTATTTTTTTTATAAAAATAAATAATATCATTTAAGTTTTCTTGTTCACAGGTTATTTTGGAATTTTATAATAAAAAAACATTGTCTGTGTTGCTTGAGTCATCTAATTCTAATGCCTAATAAAACAAAAATCTGGCAACTGATGATTTTGACACATCTAGGCACTGTACCCATATGTCTGAAGCATGGTAAAGAATCTTTTTTCCTTTGTGATAATTGATGTTTTCAAGGCTCCTTTTGTTTTTTGGCCTAGGACTTAATATTGCTCACAAGAAATTATACATAGTTACAAATAAAGTCAGCAGTACGTGCAGATTATTCATGTGACTTTTTTTATTTCATGATTCTAACTGTTCTTTTGTTAAGGTTTTTTCCTTCTTACATGAGAAATACACTGTAAATTGTAATCTTGGGATATAAATTAGAATTCCCATGATCCTATTATTATAAAGGCTCAGAACTAAGTATTTCTTATCCAACAATGACTTTTTAAAGGATATATTTGGTTTTTCATTTGGGGTGTTTCTAACTCGATCAATTTGGAGAATAAATTTTGTTTCGTGACATGTTTAATTAATTTCAAAAGTATGTTTTGAATAATACAATTTTGTTTCAAAACTCTTTTGATGAAACAAGACTTGAATTACTTTGGCAAATTCAGTTTGCAAATTTAAATTTACTTCAAACTTAAGTTTGTAATTTTTTATCCAAAGATAAACAAAGTTGGGGAGGTGATCGATAAGGTTTTCTAGAGTTCCACAGCTTTTTCCAAAGACAGTTGTTATAGAGTTTGCTTTTTCCAAAGACAGTTGAAAATTGTCAAGATTGTCAGATTCTTTTCTTTTCACCTAAATTTGTTTTTTGAATTTTTGATAAATAATAGATTCGCCACGCTCATGTTCTAGTGATATTGTGACTAGGAATATATTCCATTTACCAAGTGACCGCACCCGTTTTATCTCGATACCTAAGTTTGCCACTTTGCTTCGGTACTCCTTTTTGTCCAAACATTCTGATTCTTTATCTTTTTTTTTTTTTTTTTTACTTTTACCATTTGATAACGTACAGGGTCCCTTGCCGAAAGAGAGGGGGAATCAGATTCACCATCAACGGCCACTCATATTTCAACCTAGTCCTAATTTCCAACGTTGGAGGTGCTGGTGATGTTCATGCAGTTTCCATCAAAGGCTCAAGAACAAATTGGCAACCAATGACCAGAAATTGGGGCCAGAACTGGCAAAGCAACGCCTATCTCAATGGACAAAGCCTCTCCTTCAAGGTTACGGCTAGCGACGGACACACTGTGGTCTCTAATAATGTTGCACCCTCAAGTTGGTCCTTTGGCCAAACCTTCAATGGCCATCAATTCATTTAAGAAAACAACATAGACCCTTTTACATTTAGTAGCTAAAATTATAGTATTTGTTGGTATATAGAAGAAAAATTAAGTAATATGATGATATATAGGAGTTGAGTCATGGAAGGGGCTTATTTTAGGATGGTCCTTTTTCCTTGTCATTTGAATTGTGTTTTGTGAGGAATTTTGTTCTGCCTAGCATTTGAAAAATGCAGAGATAGTTTAATTTGGGGGCAGGGGTGGATGTTTAAGGTTTACCACCCGCCAATTTCGTTTGTTGTGTGGTTCGTGGTGTTATTTTATGTCATCCACAATTGGAAAATGAGAAAAAAGTGATATTTTTCTAGCTTAGTGAATGAGAATAGAATAGAAAAGAGACAGAGGCGTTTTTGCTTCTATAGAAAGTCATTGTCTTCAACTTTATGTAATTTAGTGAGTGTAAAAGTAAATGTATGACATGTAAGGAATAAAATTACGCTCCTTGTTAGTTCCAAAGTGTTTCTTTACCTCAGCAAGCTCCCTTTTTCTGGCTTTTAACCTTCATGGAGTTTAGTTTCCATATAGAATGGGTATTTTTTTTCAAATTTATTACGGAAAAGGAATAAGTTGTGTTTTAAAACACAAATTTTAACTAAATTTAAAAGCATATATGACTTTCACAATTTTTTTTTTTTTAAATTAACTTACTAAAGTCGTCATTCAAATCATGATTTTGTAATTTTATTTATTTATTTTAAACCATTGAAGTCGTGCTCTAAATAACAATTTTAGTTGATTTCACTCATTCACTTTGATTGGCAAAACTTGATGCTATCCACTCACACACACTTGGGGCCAAAGAGGAAGAGAAATCGATCTATTTGATTTCACTCATTCACTTTGATTGGTAAAACTTGATGCGATGCTCCATACAAGTTCGACATTATATCATGCTGTGTAGCCATGCACATAGATAGGTGGTGAAATGAATTTTGCTCGTTGTCATTCAATAAATAGTTGTAATCTTTGAATTTTAAATGTCGGTAATGACCAATTGCGATTCACTTGTTACCATACAAATCAAAGGCAGTGAACTTGATTCAATATTTTTTATCGACATATACACACCTGCTTTACTAGCTTTGTCATCCAAGCCACACACTATTCTGATTTATTAAAAAAAAAAAAATTTAAGTCGTCATTTAGAGCATGACTTCAATGATTTAGAATATAAATAAATAAAAAATTGTCATAAGATAAAAATTGTCAGCAAGACGCATTTGTTTGCTTTGGGTCTAGGCCTGATATTTATGTGTTTCTATATTGACAAATGCTAAATACATCATCCCTCTTTACTTCTTACACCTCTTGTTTCCTTTTTATTGAATTGTATTCTAGAAATACCTTTTTTTTTAAAACTCCTTTTATCAACCTATACCTAAATACCCATCACGCACACCTATAGAAATAAAATAAAAAAATGGATGTGATGCAGTTGGATTGGGAATGAATATGATGCCTTACATTAGGCTGTCAGTAACCCACAAAAATCAACACAACATTTGTATGCTTGATTGGAGGAGGAAACTCCAACCACAAAAGAGACTATGTCAATGATATTGAGATTGCAGAGAGAGTAGGCAGACCTTCAAATGGAATGTGCCAATTAAAGTGATCTCACGCCATTAAGATTTTATTTTCAAAATGAAAACACGTGATATTTATTTTCGGAAACAGAAATAAACAAATATCTTTATTGTGTTTTGGGGGG
>CM023946.1:19518453-19528868 GCA_013407115.1 Glycine latifolia | reverse complement strand
GTGTGCGTGGCTGATATTGAGGTATAGCTAGATAAAAGGAGTCAAAGAAGTAAAGGTATTTCTGAAAAGAAAAAGTTCAAAAAAAAGAAAAGAAAATAGGTGTAAAAAGTGTGGGAAAGTGTATTTAGCAATAGGTTTCAATATTTTTCTGACTTTGGATCCATAACAAAAACATACTTTGGATCCAAGCTATACAAACAAGTGGAATATTAGGGATTTACTACCTACACTATATAAATTTCTACATACACTATATTGAACAGTGCACGGACGAAAATGCCCTTCGTGATTTGAAGATTACGGATTCCATAACCTTCATACGGATTATCGAATGAATTCGGCAATTCGTAAGTTTTTTTTTAAGTAATAATTAAAGTTAGTAATAATATGAGAAATAATTCAATAATCAAAATAAAATTAAAATTAAATTAATTATATATAACTCATTAGTTGATAAAATTAAAAGAAAAGAGAATCTTATTTGATATGATCATAACTAACAATTGTCCTAATTGATAAAATGAACATAATATCCCTAATTAATAAAATAAGAATTTGAAATAAGAGAAGATAAAGAAATTAGATAAACTAAACAATTAAATATTTAGATATGTGTATTAAATATACATTAAAAATTTTAGTATTATATGTATCAACATTAATTATTTTTTAACATAATTGACTTATTAGCTCAGTTGGTTGGAGCACTGCCTTAATAACATCAAGGTCACAGATTTGATGAGACTTGCATGCGCCATTATTTTAAATTATTTGAAAAAATATATTTTAACTTTAAAAAAAAAACTACATACGGATTAGGCCATACGGATTAATCCGTATGGGCCATACGGATTGGACAATCCGTATTACTTAAAAAAAACTTACGAATTCGACAATCCGTAATCCGTATGAAGGTTACGAAATCTGTAACCTTCAAATCACGAAGGACATTTTTGTTCTTACACTGTTCAATATAGTGCATGTAGAAAACTATATAGTGCAGGAAGAAAATCCCGGAATATTATAGTCCCAAATGAGAATAACTACATTCTAGGAACTAGTATATATAAGTCAACGGATAAGCACCAAAGTTTACCAAATCTTATCCATTGATATAAATTAATCCAACGGCTAAAATAATTTTATTAAAAATTAAAATTACCAAGTCATGTGCTTTTCTCATCCTCGGGATCGGTTTGTTCTTCGTCATGGAAATTTCCCAACAACACACTAGCAATTTAATGGATGCATCTTCATTTTCTTTCTGTCTCACCACCACTAATGCGAAATTGGATATGCAATGTGAATCGGTCATTCAATTGGAGTTTCATTTCGTTTCTGTGGATGGATTTTTTCTACAACAAAATGATTGTGATTAATAGAATTAAAAAGGAGAACTACTAATTTTAACTCTTGTCTCAACACATGACCAAAGTGAAGATTAATTTAATTGAAGCTTGTGCTACTATACCGATTGAAATTTGGGTTCAGTATTGACATAAAAGGGTTAAGAATTGATTCAGCAATTTGGGATTGAATGTGAAAGGGTGGAGAACTGATACAATTGAAATATCCAGGAATACCTTCTTTTATCATTGGCTGGAAATATGTGGGTAACAGCGTGAAAGGGTCTGTCAATCACGTCTGAAGTCGATTGATTCAATTAGTATTATTGCCAAGCTTCAATTGAATAAGATTATTTCTATAAAAAAATTGAATAAGATTATGAAAAAAATTCAAAGTCACGTGACTCATTAAAGTATTTTTTTAAAAAAGTCAAATAATTTTAGCCGTTAAATCAATTTATTTTAACGGATAAGATTTGATATAATTATATAAAATTACACATGATATAAACGAATCATATCCCATAAATAAATTCTATTATAGCCCCCAAATTCTATCATTAAATTCTAGACTCCATATGCGGAAGGTTTTAAATCCTATCATTAACACTTTTACCATTTTCTAAAGACATAATAATTGCACTTTAGGTTATTTATTTTTAAATAGAAGGCAAAGATATAATTTTTTTTTCTTCTAAACACTATATTCCCTTGCCATGTCAACGAAATTGTCAAATAGGATTAAATTTAGTGACAAAATGTGCTATAGAAAAATTGGGAATATTATTTGTAAAACTTTAAAAGTTAAGAGAAAAAAGTGTAGTTAGACTTTTGAATTTTAGAAATCAATTTAATCTAATTTCAAAGACTAAATTGATTAATAATATATGATTTTATGAACCGTTTTATCATTTTACTTATATTAGAGACCAATTTAATCATTTAATACAGTTTCAAAAATTAAATTAATATTTTTTATACATCACAAGTATTCTTTATCAAACACTTATATTCAAGTCAATTAGGATCTCTACATGTAACAAATTAAATTGATTAACAATATATAATTTTAGAAATTATTTTACCATTTAACTTACTATACTATTGTAATTTCAAAAATAAAATTAGTGATTTACTTGTCAAAAAAATTGTGTTGCTAAATTCCTCCTTTACATATCACAAGTACTTAACCATGGATATATATCTTAGGTAGAATGGACCGAAATGGTAAGCCAATGAGCCAGATGGCTACCAATAATTGGGTGACGACGATATTTCAACCCCTCTCATCTATCACGCAACGTGGCATTTAGGGGCCCCACAAAATCTTTTCCCAGCCAACAACATCGTAGAAATGGATTTGCGGATATAATGTTGGGATAAAAGGATAAGCCAGAAACTCTTGTAGACCGTCCGATTCCAAATATCGCGCGAATCAACGGCGCAGCGCTATCCGAACATACGAACCACATGAATGGCTCCGAAAGGAAAAATAACACATATGAAATAAGCCTAAGCCATGCACAAAACAAAAACCACCTACTCTTATTGTTTTCTTAAAATTTCTTCCTTGCCACTGCCAGTGTGTCACCACCATGGCCACCGTCACCACCCAAGCCTCCGCCGCGATTTTCCGGCCATGTGCCTCGAAATCGAGGTTTCTGACCGGCTCTTCCGGTAAACTCAACCGGGAAGTGACTATGAGGCCAATGGGGTGCCCTCCTTCTGCCTCTTTCAAGGTTGAAGCCAAGAAGGGAGAGTGGTTACCTGGCTTGGCCTCCCCAACTTACCTCAATGGCTCGTAAGTAATTATCATTGTTTGTATTTTTTAGTATTAATACTTGAACAAACTTTTACTTATGCATCATTACATTCATATATACACTGAACGTTTATTTAAACTTTTAGTCATTGCATGTATTTTTATTTTTATTTTCTTAGACAAAAAAGGATTTTAAATTAGGTGTTATATAAAGTCGAATTTAACCAAATTCTGGTTTCTATATGGTTTTTATTTCATTCTTTATATATATATATGTGTATGTGTGTGCTGATCCGGACTGAATTACTGATAATAATGTCACGTACGAGGATGAATTTGAAAACTTATTTCGTGTTAGGATTAGATTAAAATAGAGTTTAAGTAGAATCTACTTACATTGGTATGATAAAGATGGTTGATTTTTTGTAATAATTAAAAATTATATCTAGATGATTCTTACTTGCTAGTGCAATTAAAATTTTCACTGACATAAATGGTAAAATGTAATTTCATATGTACTTTAGTACTGCTCTAAAGTTAGAAATGAAATTCTACTTCAGTATGAATTATTAGAGATGAAACTCTAATTCTTATTAGGGAACAACATATAATAACACTTGAAAAATTTAAATCTAAGTTTTGTCCAAAATTAAAAATCTACATAAACACAAATAACATAGTTTGTGAAACTTTCTTTTCCTACATATTTATGTATGTAACTATTCTTCCAACTGAAAATTCATGGATGCACTCATTATAATTATTAACACAAATGTTTTGTGCTACTATTAGTCTTCCTGGTGACAATGGATTTGACCCTCTGGGACTAGCTGAGGACCCAGAGAACTTGAGGTGGTATGTTCAAGCCGAGCTTGTGAATGGACGTTGGGCCATGTTGGGTGTTGCAGGAATGCTGCTTCCTGAGGTTTTCACCAAGATTGGAATCATCAATGCCCCTGAATGGTATGATGCTGGGAAATCAGAGTACTTCGCTTCGTCATCGACCCTCTTTGTGATCGAGTTCATCTTGTTCCACTACGTTGAGATCCGGAGATGGCAGGACATCAAGAACCCTGGCTCTGTCAACCAAGACCCCATCTTCAAGCAATACAGCTTGCCCCAACATGAGTGTGGATACCCTGGTAGTGTGTTCAACCCCTTGAACTTTGCACCTACTTTGGAGGCCAAGGAGAAGGAACTTGCCAATGGTACATGCTCTTTGTCATCTCTTCCTAAAATGTTCATTTATAGGTTTAATTACTTATTTAGTCCTTGTATCCTAAAATTCTTTACGTTTTAGTCACTATACTTGAAAACTACTCGATTTAGTCTCTAAAACATACAGTCATATACTTTTTAATCCGTTTTATTTCCTACCATTCCAAATTGTAGGGACTAAAAAACGAATTAAAAAATGTATGTGTAGGTACTAAAACGATCTAAGAGAATTGTGTAGAGACTGAAACAAATAGTTTTTAGGTATATGGACTAAACCTTAAAGATTATACGTATAGGGATCAGATGAGTAGTTAAACCTTATTTGTTAATTCATTTTTTATTATCTTTTGTGTGAAATTGTTTACCTAACCTTGTTTGGTTATAATTTGTGTAGGGAGATTGGCTATGTTGGCATTCTTGGGATTCATAGTTCAACACAACGTGACAGGCAAAGGACCATTTGAGAACCTCATGCAGCACCTCTCTGACCCGTGGCACAACACCATCATCAATACAATTCGTGGCTACTAAGTTTGTATCCAATGACATGGATAAGCCTGTGTCCTTCTCCTGTAATCCTGAATGGATGAATTTTGAGAGTGATTTGGGCATGATTGTTATGATCCGTCTATTTTCATGTACAGAGGAACTACGATGGTTTTATATTGTTATTTAGACTGTCCATCATCAATCAGTAATCAAGCATGATACTTTCTAAAAATTTCATCAAAATTCTAATACAATATTTCCAAAGTATGTAAAATTTACTTCCATTTTCTTAGAAATTTCAACTCTACAACCAAAATACAAGTCAGTCAAAATAGCTGAAATAATATTTGTATGTGGGACGAACTGTAGTCTATAAGTCTTGTGCAATATATGCAGCAAACAATTTTGGGGGTTAAAACTAAATCCTATTCCAAATGATCTCCATTCCCCTCATAGGTGAGGTGGAGAAGAAGTGTGATAAGAACAAATCTAATTTGATGGAGATAGTATTAAATATTATTTGAGTAAATTACACAGATAATCTTAAAGTTTGCCTTATTACATCCCCTACCCTTCCGCTTATGAATCCAATAAAAAAAATTCTTTAATTTTTGGGTTTTTATTACATTGATTTCTCGTTTTAAAAACATTACACAACTCCCATTGAGAGTCTTAAATTAATGTAAAAAAATGTAACAAAATGAGGTGTGTAATAAGAATAAATCTGTGTAAAAAAAATGTAATAGAATGAGGTGTAATAAGAATAAACCTGAGTAACTCCATGTAACCTACTTTTTGTTAATTATAGGTTTAAATATGATTTTAGTTATTTAAATTTGGGTAATTATTTTTTTTAGTCTTTAAAGAAATTATATTTTTATTAGTCTCTTTCATTCTTTGTGATAATGTTGTCACAATTTGTGACAATTTTCACCGTCAAAAATTTATATTTTAATTTAATTTTTTAAAATTATTTATGATAGTTTAAAATTGACAAAATATACAAAAAATACAATAATTATATATTTATGTTTTCATTTTTCTTCTTTAAAATGACTAGGGATGTAAAAAAAAAAACGATAAAATTCTTAGGTGGACATAAACCAGACATCTCATTCTTACACAACCAATAAAATGTTTACAACTAATAAATCAAATCAATTCAATTCAACCTGTAAAATAAAAAATTAATATTTAAAACAAATAATCAAATCTCACGATTTTCTCTCTAATATTTTTCATTAACCCTATCTCTTTGCTTTTATTTCTGTATATATCAAAACCTCTATATATAATGTGTTTCTCTATTTTTAAAGATTAGCACCGTAATACTTTGTCTTGAATGGAGACTATTTTTTTCTCTTTTACTTTTTGGTACAGTACACACATAAAATAAATAAAAAATCACATGAGTATTATAATAAAAATAAAACCAAATGATTATTATACCTTATAAGATCTATAAATATATTTGAGTCAAAATAAAAAAAAAATCTATAAATATATACAAATTCTTCTATTTAGTATTTATTCATAATTTGGTAGACCAAATAATTTTTATTATATTAAGATAATAATTTTTTTGGACAAAATAACCTTGTAATTAACGTACAGAATAAAATAGCTTATAGCATAGACATTTCATTTCCCATCATAACTGATAAGCTGGTTTTAGAAAACTGGGTAACATTTTTAACATGACAAAGTCATGTAAATTTTAAATGTTACATTTTGTTTGTTTATTTGTATTAAATGTCAAATTTTATCCGACAAATTTCAAATTTATTATGTGACAGAATTTGATATAGAAACAAAAGGAAGGAGAACCATTTACCTTAAAATAATAGTGAAGAGAAAATCGTGGATTTTATTTATTTTTAAAATGTTAGTTTCTTTAAAAAAAATCATCAAATCATACTAGTAAAATATTTTGGTAGTTTAAAATCATTGAGAAATCATTTTAAAAAAAATATTTTTAAATAAATAAATTTTAGTAGTTAAAAACCATCACAAAATATGAAACTATGATCATAATGAATAAAGACATACTAAAAGTAACTTTTAAAAATTTGATGTGACTTATAAAAGTATTTTCTAAAAAAAATTAAAAAATAATTATCTAAATTTAAAGGAAACAAATATATTCGAGTCTTATTCATATAATTTATAGCTGTTACAAAAGGAAAATCTGATAATAAGTCCCAACTATTGACCTAGCCCAAGGCATAAGCCCAATCAGAAAACAAACACGAGTCTTTCAAGAGTATTTTCCTATCTATTTACGAAAATTGCTTTTTGTACCTATGTATACTATTTACACATCCCTTTTTAGTATTTTTTGTAAAACAAAAAATCTAAAATATCCTCTTTCTGAAAAATAAGTTTTGGAAACTATTTTTTTAATATATTGAAAATTAATTTCGGAAAATATTAATTTTTTAATATTTTGTAAATTAATTTTCAAAAAAGAGAGGAGTAGAAAAAGATACGTGAGTTTCTGTTTTTGTTTGTGTTAGCAAGTGCTTTTGTTTTGTCCATTATTCTCTTTCTTGCGGGAAGATGTAGAGGAGGGTAATGAGTTGGAGAAGAGTGGCCATGTCCATTCACTTTTCTTCTTGCTTTCAAGCTTAATCTTCTCCTCCATACCCAGGCCACGTGGTTAGTTCTCTCTATCTCTTTCTTTATGTTACGGATATGCCCATTTAAAGATTTGAATTCTTAAACCACCCATAGATAGAAGATATAACAGAAGATATGATCACAACAACTGCCATTCATCTAGTTAGATAATCTGAATATCTTAACCAAAGATAATGGGCCTCAACAATATCTTCCCAAAGTCCAGGTATCATCCTATAAATAAAGCATCATTCCTGGTGAAAGGTACACAACAATTCTAACTCTCTCTTTTCCCTTCACACTACACACACAGCACACCACTTGTGTTGTTTCCGGCAGTGATCATCTTCCTGGGGGTGCTTCATCTCCATAGGCATCTTCAGAGAGGGAGAGTTTGATCTCATAGCAAATCCCAGCAAACTCCGCTAGGTACATTCTGTTTCTCACGAGCAAAACAGTGGCGTCGTCTGTAGGGACGATATATTTCGAATCCCACCAATTCACAATGGTCAATACCAGAAGCCATCAGATCGCTGGACATGACGCACCACCACCCCGGAATGCGAATCTGGAGAACGTGGTAGCAGAGGATGCGACATCCCACACCGCTTCCTCTCCAGCAATGCACCAGCTCAGACTCCACCATCAATGGCCGAGGTAGAACTAGACACCAACCAGCGTTTTATCCACAACGCTCTGAATGCTATTTTATCTCGGTTAGAGAATTTGGAGAAACGATACGAGCTTCAACGACAGGAGGACGCTCAAAATTTGTCCAAACAGCCAGGCAATCGTAATATTGAACGACCGGCGACAACGCACAACGAGCAACCTAATTCAGCAGAAAGAAGACATGAAACAAATAACTCGGCATCCACAGCCGAGGCTGATAATAGAGGACCAACCAGTCAATCCGAGCGAGTCAAGATATCCCATTCCCATTCGCGTAATGGAAGACCTCGGCCCATTCCCTCAGCCGGAATCCCAGAGCATGCCGTTGTTGACAGACCAGCAGGAGAAATTATATGTCGGCCCAGACAAGAAGACGATACATACTGGAGGAAATATCGCCGAGGTCATCAGAATAACAGCCCGTTCATCGACGAAATAGTAGAAGCCCAATTCCTGGAGGACTTCGATAGCTCTTTTTTATCCAAGTATGATGGGAGCCAAGATCCCCGGGTGCATATAGATGAGTTCGATATGCAAATGTGTGTCCGAGGTATTGACGAGCCTATAATTTCTCAGATTTTTGCTACTACCTTGACTGGAGCAGCTCAAGCCTGGTTTCACACATTGCCGCCACGTTCTGTCCAGAATTTTGAAGATTTTGGACAGAAGTTCTTGTTGAATTTTGCAACAAGCAAGAAGCAGCCCAAGTCCGAGTTCATATTGGGGAAAATACGCCAGCAACACGAAGAAATATTACAGAGCTATATGGACCGATTCAAAGAAGCCGCCTTGCAGGTACAGGGTTTAGAAGAAAAGGTCCACGTACACCTCATCTCGGCTGGGCTCAATGGGTCATCCCGTCTCGCCAAATCCATTTATAAAGATCCGGTGAAGACTTTAAATGAATTTATGATCCGTTCCAAAAAATATTTGGAATTGGAACAGATGGAGATCGCTAACTCGGCCCCGAGGGAGAATAAGAAACCTACATCGCCGAGGAATCGACGTCATGAGAATACACAATCCAATCGACAACCCTCAAATTTTCCCGCTAACCGACCTCCAAGAAACTTTCAGGACCCGAACCTCAGGTCCAAAAAGTTCGAGTGGAAATTCGACAAGTATGCTCCATTGAACGCTCCACGAGGTCAGATATGGAAGGAAGGTGCATTTACGGAGATGAGGAAAGTAGAACGTCCTCGACCGATAATGAAAAAGGAGGGGTTAGACTATTCCCGATATTGCGACTTCCACAATGGACCGGGTCATACGACTGACCAGTGCCGGGAACTTCGTGATGCGATAGAACAATTTGTTTGCAAAGGTAAACTTCGGCAATATGTTATTCGGACTCAAGGGCACCAAGGAAAAAGGAAGAGTCAGTAGGAGAATAAAGACCGAGATGAAAATAAAACTAAAAATGACGAATTCCCAGAACCCGAATTCGAATGTAATGTGATTTCAGGAGGCATGGGAGGTGGAGGCGACACCACCAGTCAGCGAAAGAAATATCTAAAGGAAGTTATGTCGGTAAGAGATCAACCCAAATTCAAAGAAAACAGCAAGAAATCTGCACCACCGCTAATCTATTGCATAGAAGACGATATGAAAGGCGTAGTGCCCGGACACGAAGACGGTCTTGTCATAACAGGGACCGTGGCAAATTTCCGAGTTAAAAGAATATTTGTTGATAATGGTAGCTCGGCCGACATCATTAACTTGAGTGCATTTCAAAAGATGAACCTAAAAGAGGAGGACTTAAAACCGTGTCAAACCATGCTAATCGGTTTCAACGGTGGAGGCACCAGTTTAAAGGGAGCAATTGACCTCCAACTGACGTTGGGAACAAGGGAAGGTTTCAAGACAGGCCGAGTCACATTCACCGTCGGCGAATTCACCTCACCGTACAATATCATATTAGGCAGACCAACACTTCATAAATGGGATATATTGATGTCCACCAAGCACCAGAAGATGAAGATGATCGGACACCTTGGCCGAGTTATTACAATTTGCGGTGATCAAAAGGAGTCCCGACAATGCTATTTCAATACGATCTGAGAAACTGAAGGCGGCCCATCTTCTCCACCTCGGATTCGGCAGGGAGATCCCTCAGATCAACAAATAGAGAGGCCGGTATCTTGCAAGCCGGTTAATCTTGTGGAATTGGATATGCGAGATGTTGAAGAATGTCCGAGTTCGATATCAAGTATGAAGCCCGTCACGCAATCAAGTCTCAAGCCCTGGCCGACTTCGTGGTAGAATTAACCCCGACACTTTCCACCCAACCAAAGAATAATGTGTGGAAA
>CM023946.1:19499805-19513453 GCA_013407115.1 Glycine latifolia | reverse complement strand
AAGATATAACAGAAGATATGATCACAACAACTGTCATTCATCTAGTTAGATAATCTGAATATCTTAACCAAAGATAATGGGCCTCAACAATATCTTCCCAAGGTCCAGGTATCATCCTATAAATAAAGCATCATTCCTGGTGAAAGGTACACAACAATTCTAACTCTCTCTTTTCCCTTCACACTGCACACACAACACACCACTTGTGTTGTTTCTGGCAGTGATCATCTTCCTGGGGGTGCTTCATCTCCATAGGCATCTTCAGAGAGGGAGAGTTTGATCCCATAGCAAATCCCAGCAAATTCCGCTGGGTACATTCTGTTTCTCACGAGCAGAACACTTTAATTTCCTAATTTGAAATGAGTGGAAATTAATCAAAGGGTCGTAACAAAATTCTAGCTTTCTATGATTTGTCTTTTAAATTATCATATCTAGCTTCATCTTTTTCTTTTTTTAGGCAAAACAAAATCATATAATTTCATTAAGGATAACTGAGAGTACATATGTTGGAATGCAAATGAAATCATGAGAGCTAGCATGAAAATTTGATGCCCTAGTTAGTTTGTGATCGAGCAACAAGACTTGTTTTCTTACAAAACTCATATAAGAGTTTGGAACGGATAAAAGATGAGCCCTACATTTGGCTAGTAAAGCATGGAAATCATTGTGGCCGTTCTTTGCAATAATGAGATTATCCTTCTTCAACTTACAATCTGTTTTAAAGAGCAAGAGAAGCAACAATGGCTGGAGTGTTGAGTCAACGTTATCCCACACTTTCTGTTTGCGGTTTCTCCATATACTCCAAAGAATAACAGCAAGCTTATTCTTCTCTTGAGGTTGAAAATTGTGAAGTAAGCTAAATAAAATTCCCCGATAGCTTTCATCAGAATTGATATTCAAATGAATAAGGTTTCAAAGTCCTGCAGCCTGCCAAATTTCTTTTTCTTTCTCACATGCTATAAAAAGATGTCACTCGTTTTCATAAGACTTAAGCAAAACCAACATTGTGTAGGACAAGTAATACCTTTCGAAATGAGTCTTTCACGAGTTGGCAAGCAATGCCTAAGTGATCACCACATAAAATGTTTAATCTCAGGAGGAATATGCAACTTCCAGATCAATGACCAATCACCATGAACTTTAAGATGATCATTGTTGACCATGGAACGATATTATTATACGCTGTCTAGCTTCATCTTGAAGCATAGGTGTTTATGGATTTGAATAACTTGTGAATCCAACCTGATTTAAATATATTGGTTCAAATTTTAGAGTTGTTTAGATTCAACCCAACTTAATTTATTCAAATCCTTAACTTGTGCTTGGTAACATTTTTTTTAACTCGCAGACATGATGACCTAACCTATTGATGTGATATTTTATTTTTTATATTGATTTATTTATTCATTTTTATTATTATTTATAAGTTTTTAGAAAAATATTTAAACTCAACCCAACCCGTTATTGATTGGGTTAGTTTAGTTTAGTTTGGATTTAGCAAGAAAAATGCACAAATTCACCCAACTTAAATAGTAATATTTTGAGTGATTTGAACAATAGATTTACTTATATTTGACTTCATCCATTTACACCTCCTATCTTAAAGTTGTGTGATAAATGACGCTTGACATCAATTTTTTTTTTCTACCTTTTGATTTTCAATGCATCTAATTTTTTTTTGTATTTTTGGAAAAGCAACATGCTTACCTTGTATACTCTCATTCTTTATTATTTTATAGTTTTCTTTTATTTCTTTGGAAATGGGATGGGATACCTTCGAGTTTGAGTGTTGGTTTTTGCTTTCCTTTTGAAAAATTGTTTTCTTTTTCTAATGTATTTGTGGACTCCTCTGATGTCCTATTCCGAACAAAAGTGAAAAGAGAATCTATTTGTTTCATCTAACATGCATGCAGACTTTTGAAAATTAATTTCTAGAACAATTACTCATTACCACCAAAAATAAACTTCAAAACTTGGTTTTCGGAAAGAGTAATTATAGAAAAAAATAATACAAAATAACATAGAAGGGGTGTATAAGCAAAAATAGGGTGCAAGAGCAATTTCCCTTATTTACCAAGTATACCAAGTAATTCCTTTTTGTTTTTCAGTCTGTCTGAAAAGAAATTTCAAGTATTTTGTAGTTTTTTTTTACTAAATAAAAAATTTATTTGATTGTTTGTAAATTTTTTAGTAGTTTCTAACGTTTTTTGAGATATTATTTAAAGTAATATTTTTTAAAACGTTAATTTCTAATTTTTTTTATATTTTTTTGTCCATAAATATTTATTAGATTTTCATTCTACTATTTTTTTATTTAAGATAAAATTTTATTGTTATTTTTTTAATGTAATTTTATATTTTTCAATCTAGATGATTTTACAAAATACTTATGATTCAATAAGTTAACTTTCTAATTTTCAACTACCAATTTTCCTTTCAACTTTCAACTACCTAATTTTGTGAAACATAATCTTTGGAAAACATGCTAATTAGTGCCTCAGCTCCCTTCATCTTGGGAAAGCTAGAATAGACTTGCTGGATTTTGGCCTTATGTATAGACTTAGGTAACACTTTAATGTAGACCTCATGAAGATGTTTGCTTCCTATATTAGATCAATTTCTAATACACCCAGATTTAAACCGTGCATATCCGAAAATACCATTCCTAATAAGGTTAAGTATGAACTTTAATTGTTCTTCTTGTTCACGCGACACCATTCTTATTCTTTTTCCTTCTCTAGCGCACCATTATGCTTTGTTCTCGCATTTTTCTCCAACTCCCTTGCACGGCTTCATCTTCTCCGTTCGTCATTCACGTTGCACTGTTTCGTCATCTCCACTGTGAGTTCTCCCTCCTTGCATTTTTTTGTGTAATACGGATTCGCAAATTCGTATGAAGCTTACGGATTGCAATCCGTATACTTCATACGGATTTTTCAATCCATAGTTGTTTTGCTTTAAATATATATATATATATATATATATATATATATATATATATACATAATATAATTTAAATTATTTAATTATCATATATATTAGAATGTTAAATAGTTATTTATTATTATTATAGACATTTTAGGTTCTAATAAAAAAATTACATTTTAATTAAGAAAAGTAATTACAAAGGTCTAGTTAAATTGATTACACATGTGTTATATAGATTTTATGATATTTATTTGTTATTCTTATACGTATGTGTTTTTTGTTAAAAATATTTAAACTCACAATAATAAAATAATATGCATGTGTTTTATTTATTTTTTAAACTTGCAATTCATTATAATAAAATAATATGTATGCGTTTTTTTATACAAATTTAAATTGAATATAATAAATTGATATGAATGTGTTTATTTATTTTAAAATTTAAGTTGATTTTAAAAAAATACCTATGTGTTTATTTTTTAAATATTTCAATTCACAATAATAAAGTAATATTATGTGTTTTGTTTATTTTTTAAACTTGCAATTCATTATAATATGTATGTATTTTTTTATATTTTGTGAAACTTTGAATTGTATGAAAATAATTGAAATTATTTGTAAATTTTTGTAATTGAACTTTGTTGAAGTTTTGGGTTGCTTTGAAGTGTTAGACTAAGAATTTTTGAAATTTTTAGATTATGGTTAGAACAAGAGGATTGTGTTGGGTTTTTGGCAGAGTTGTAGACAGAACCTTAGGTAAAGATGTTAGTCGTAATGAAGAAGAAGTCCCTGAACACTGAAGGCCGACATCATTTGTACAAAGACAACGGCCAGGTGTTGCTGTTCCTGAGGATACTCATATTCACGATGCTCATGAGGAGCCTCACATTCTAGTAATGGAGGATGGATGTATTGATTTATATGATTTTCCAGGCAAGCCGCGAGATACATCAGTATTGATAAAGTACGCTTATCATGTGGTTGCTAGAGTGTGGATAGGAGAGGTACTAATGTCTTTAATTAGATACATAATTACATGCTCGTAATTCATCTTAATTTTTTGCAGGACACATGTTGAGTTGAAGTTGGCTTCGCACGGAAGGAAAGTGCAAAAATTTGGAAGGCTTGCACCTGAAATTGGAGGCTTAGTTGCTGCTACAGGCTTAAGCCCCTTTGATTAGATGCTAAGTGCAGACAGAAGATAAGGGATTTGCTATCTGCTTTTGTGGAGAGATGATACTCAGAAATCAGCAGTTTCCATTTGCCCGTAGGGGAAGTCACTATCACCTTGGATGATGTGGCATCACTGTTGCATCTCCCAATTATAGGAGCCTTCCAAACCTATGATGCAATAGATGTAGGAGCGACAGTGTAGTTATTGGTTGCATTGCTTGAAGTCACTGCAGAAGAAGCAGGAGCTGAGACTAAGCAATGCCACAGGGCATATGTTTGACTTTCTTGGCTGCGAGACTGAAATGTGAGGCAAAGCATTGGATTGTAGCAACCAGAGCATATTTGCTTCATCATTTAGGTTGCACACTCTTTGCTAACAAGAATGTCACACATATCAGTATAGTATTCTTGGATGTTTTCGTGATCTAAAGCAATCCGGGGGGGTTTCTTGGGGTGCGGCTGCACTCGTTCATAAGACAATCATCATATTATTTCTCATTAGCACAGTGCAGAAGACTCCTCCATGCTTCCATGACATAGTCCTATGCATTTTTCTTTCGAACAAAAGTTTTACATTTTGCCTTAACATTTTTATCAATGTGAAACCGACACAACAAGTTGGTTGACTTAGGGAACACAGTTTTCACTACATTCATCAATGCTGAGTCTCTATTAGTGACAATAACCTCAGGAAAAAAATTTACTTTTTAGAAAAATTCCTTCAAAGCATTCAAGGGTCCACACAACATTGTTTCTATGTTTGGCCTCCAAATAGGCAAATGCAGTTGAAAATGTCATCCCAATAGGTATGACACCAACAATGTCAAGTAAATGGAATCTGTACTTGTTTGTTTTGTATGTACTGTCTATGAAGGACACCATATGACATGTATTGCTCAATTTTACTGCATCCGGATGTGCCCAAAATATGTCACATACAATATTTTCATCCTTCAATCTATGCCAATGGATATACATGTTGCGTTCAAGAAGTTTCATTAATTGTTGCATTTCAGTATTACTGCTTCTTATAGAATATTCTTTGGTTTCACCATCGACCTTGTCATATCAACAATAATAATCTTCTCATGCTTAGTTAGTCGACCAACATATGGATGTTTAAACAATGACTTAGCCAAAGCAAAGCATGATTATGAGTCTCACATATTAACTTCACTATCCACCCTACTGGTTTGACTCGCAGCATAAAAGGACCATCACATTTTCTAATGCTAGTCACTGTTTGTACTAAATATTTGTTGAATGCTCTATACTTTTCACTCCTTTCAGAACCAATTAAAACAAAAAAGGTTCTTCCCTTCTTTGTAGTTGTTGTGTCAGACCCCATTATCACAGCTACAAACCAATATCATATGTAACAATAAGAGCCCATTTCAATATGTCCTCATGAGAATGATACACCTACAAAATCGAATAATACATGTTTAATCTTCTTAAAACATTTATTTAACAACTTTAATCAAATATAAAATCATATAAATACCTCAGAAGTATTGAAGACATTAGAATAATCAACTGAACAATTAATATTTTCAATCGCAGCAGGTTTCTCCCTGTTATCTTAATTCATATTAATTTCTTTAGACATAATACTTTCATACATCGACTCATCGTTGTCCATCTTAACAAACCATAAAAAAATATTCATTGACAAAACATACGAATAGTAATAATATTTCACAACATTAAAGTGTTAATCATTTTACAAATTCAATGCAATTTCTTTAGCATAAATATTACAAATTCAAACCAAATACAATAAATTGTTCATTAAAAAAAAATAAAGTATCCTAAAAAAATCTACCAATTTCAAAATAAATAAATAAAAGAATCAAGTTCAATCTAAAAAATACATTAGAAGACTAAGTATCCAATTTAACCTACCTCAATATTTTATTTATTATATCATTATTTTTGTAAAAAATTCTCTATGTTTAAATAAAATAATAGTTGTAAAGAAAAACATTAAAAAAAAATTTGTATGCTTCATACAAATTAGATAATTCTATTTAATGAAAAATTAAATTGATCACATTAATGCTATTAAATGTACAATTTTGATAACTAAACTTAATTTTTATATTAACTAATAACATGCTATTTATTATACAATTTCACATTAATCCTTTTCATTTTTTTTCACAAATACTTTTTTTATCGGTACAAATTGAACACAATATCAGAAAATTTATAACACATACACATCCTACTTAACTAAATGAGCTAGACTTCCTTGATTTAACACTAATATTTATTAAGTATTAAATTATATATTTTAAAATACTTTAATTTAAGAAAATATTTGTAAAGGAAGGAAATTAGTAACTCTAATAATTGTTTAAAACGAATGTTGACATCTATGACTACATGAATGTCAACCAAAGATAAAGAACATTTCAAATTTTATGAAGGCTAAAATAAAATAAAAAATTGAAAGATTTAAACTAAATTTAATTATAGTTATAAATATTGAAACTATATTTAAATGTTAAACTAAGTACTTTTTTGATAAATCCTTATAAAATGAGAGTTTATTCATAACCTTAATTATGTTAAATGTTAATTATTGAAATAGATAAAAAAAATATTTTTGTAAATTTAAATAAATGAAAGAAATGATAAGTTACTTTTATAACTTTGAATAACTTTTAATATTTTCCTCATCATTACTTATACAAAATATTGGAAATGATAACAATAATCTTAACAACACATGCGAGATGTCATTTGCATATGTTAAGAGTAAGAAGGTAACGTTCTATCAAGTATAAGATAGTGACTCTCCATAATACATAGATCAATGTATGTACGGATTCTAGAGGCAACTACACTCATGATTAAGTAATCTCTCAAATTTAATATCTTTTGAGTGGACTCAACTTACTTAGGGCACACTTATGGGTTCGATTCAAACATAATGTATAATGGTCTATTTCCCCAAGGTTATTAGGATTTCTTTAAATCAACCTCTTAATTAATTTGGTTGTGGCAATAATATTAGCATGTGTTACATCAAGCTTTGAATTGAGAAGATTAAAATAAAATGTAGGATTTTCAATTTGCTTGCAAGTGACATCCATTTTTGAACCTTGGATTGCATAGGAAGATGCAACAAATACAAGGAACACTAACACTAAAGAGAAGTTATACACCATTGTTAAATTTAATGTATTCCTTCTTTTTGTCTGACTTACTTTATGGTTCTCAATTTTAAAAAAATGGCATATATAAGTTTATTTCTTAAAATTTAATACAAAGTGATTGTTGCTCGGTTTTAGCAACTTCTTAAAAAACATTGTACACCTAATGCTACACCTAAATTTATTAGTTTTGTTTCTAGCAAATCAATAGTAAAGTCAAAACTTTCCGAGGATGTTTAATAACCGAAATAAAGGAAGGAATTAGTTCTTTTTTTATACATAAGCACCGTCTATTTTGAGTAAACTAGATTAATTATCTTTCATTGATTTCTATTTTTAATTTTCATTTATTTATTAAAACTGTAGAGAAATTCTATTAATGTACTTTATTCTCATCATATTTGGTTGTGAAGATATTCAGATCTTTAATTAATTATTATAGTTATGTATAATTCTGCAAGCTAAGTGTATTTTAATGATAAGGTACGCTATACAGGATACCTGCAAAATAAAATTAGTTAAGATAGAAATTTGGCCATGATAGTTAATGCAAATACATACATTTAGAGGCGTACGATGCTATATAAAAAGAAAGAATCCCAAATAAGATTAATCTTGAAGAAAAAGTAATTGAAACAGAGAGACAAAGAGAGTACATTATTTACTACCTGGCTAGTACATTCAAGTGAAATCGTTTGGTGTTTTCTGATATTTTCTTGCTAAAGAAAATTTGTCAGTATCAAGATACACCAGTTCATTACTGTAGTCTCTACATTAGCGATGATACTCTAAAGCATGTAGACATGTTAAAATACCAATCTAATATTCCAAAAGTTATTTGATGAACAGGCATATCTAGCACTTCAAGATGATAAAAAAAAATATGACTACTTGACATGAAACATTTGCCCAAAATGTTAAAAAAAATATGACTACTTGACAAATTCATACCTTTTAGATGTATTTGGCTAATTGCTTCCCTGAGTCTTCCATTTAACAAAATGTTCAAGTTTTTATTATCCTGCATTACTCCAATAACATTGCAAAAATGTATTACTAGATTACTCCAACATAGCAAGTTTTATATGTGTATGATTATGTTGCAATTATGATAAAGAGAGAAATGGAAAAGTCTGGTAAAAATGCCATGAACTGTTCAAATTTACTACTCCCTGTCCAACTGCTAAGGGGACTGTTTAATGTTTATACAATATTGGAAATCTGGACATTTAAGAAAAGTCAATAAACTAAACTAAACTAGTCTATGAATTGAAAACCTTACTACCCAATTTCAAGTTGTGGCATAAACTTGGGAAAGTAGAGATTTCCATATTTTTCCCAAAGAAATCTCTTAAGAGAAACTTTGCTAGTTCAGATCAGTCATAAAATGCAAAAATCTCAGATAGTTTAATCATGTAGATAATTTATAGTTTGCAAAGTTTAGCAGGAGAAAGGTCTTCAGGCTTAAGTTGTTCAGAAGGAACAAATTTGGCTACCACATGCTATGCAACTATTTAAGTACTCCTGCTTGGCTAGTGGACTGTGGTTGAACGTGCGCTCACCACTCATCACATCACTTCAGAAAAGAGAATGTTAAAAAATTTTGACAAATCTTACACTTAAGAGTAAAAGTTGGAAATAGATAGAGACTTCGTTGAAGTCAAAGATAATAAAAGAGCTGTTTTCGTGGAAACTCCAACAGATACTAACTTTACTTACTCAACATGATATGTAGAAACTTTCCTTTCGTTTGGAGCTATGACAATATTAAAACTTATCTTAGTTCTGTTGATGATTCATCTCTTTGGCATAAGTTTTGGGCAATTGGTTTTTTCAGCATTGAAATATATACACCCCAACAGTTTTAACTCATAAACTGCCCGTCATGCATGACAGTGATATCATATGTAAAGATTATCAATTGGGGAATCAAAGTCGCCTTTTAAACCTAATCATTCTTCAAAATCTTCAAAAAAGCTGAAAGTAGTTTATACAGAAGTTCAGTGACACATGAAAATGAAATTTTTAAATGGCAGTGTAAATATTTTATGATTTTAGTTTCCATGCACGGTAAAAAACATTACATTATTAACAAATAAAAAATTATCTTTGGTATGATTTTTAAGATAACTATTTTAAAAGTCAATAAACTTATTATATATAATGGTTTGTGATTAGATGAGAGTATAAAAAAATTTACATTGTCAATGCATATACTATTTACTCATATTTTATTATGTTTATTGGCATCCATAAAACTGTTGGTTCAGTGTAATCAACCTTTATGTTTGAACTGATGTTCGATGTCTGTCATTCGAGGCAATGAAAAATCCCTAGAAGACTTGGCTGAGTCTGAGTAACTTCTACACTTTCCAGTTTTCAATATCTATATGATCAGTTCAACGTCCCCATGTCAGTGCCAGATTGGAATGAACCAATAATCTTAACAACTTAAAAGATATTTCAAAAGAAATTGGAATAAAACCAAACAAATCTTACCTGAGAGCCCTGTCATGTTCTTTACAGTGAAGCCTGTAAATTTGTTACAAGTTACAGGAATTTCTTTCAAAGTTGAAGGTGAATAACTTTCTCATCATGCTGATAAATTCCTTCTTGAGTAGCTTTTTATACTCTTGTGTTAACGGAGGATTATCAATTCAGAATTTAAGAATGTAGTTCTCTAGTAAATTAATAAAAGAACCAGTTTCTTTTTTAGTATGCTTATACTTTAAACTATACAGTATTGATATCCAACATATGTTAGCTTTGATTCAGGTCCCATGTCCTAGACGAACAATTTGAATGTAACTAGTCAAAACACTAGGATATATACTCTGATGAACCTTACAGAAATAGAGAAAAAAGAGACCTTTTGCTATGGTTTTCGAAATGCAGTAATGATGAAGCTGGATTGACAATGATAGCATAGCATATATTCTGCTGGTTTAAACTTTGAAGTGATATCCTTGCTTTATTGAATACAAGAATTTTGGTATCTCAAATAATCTGATATGTCTCTGCCTTTTCCATTACACTATATGATACGGTTTCCAAACCTTCTAGGGATAGCTCACAATACACCAGATTTGCCATTTATCTTGACATAATTTCCCTTTCCTAATTGAGCTGTTCCAGCTAGGTTTCATTTAATTTAGTTTGCTAAAGTTCACTCCTACAAAAAACAAAACAAAAAAAACATATGTACCTCATTGTCCAGAAGTTTTTCATTATGCAAAAGTAAGAAGGAAGGATATTATATGCAGTCTTATCCTTAGATATGCAAAAAGATTAATTTCGGATTCAAACTCATAATCAACAAGTCACCAATTGTGTCAGAATTCGTCCTCCAATATTGAAGAGAAATGTCCAAAGCTGAACTTAATGAGAAGAGGTCTTATTGAAGGGTTTCAGACTTTAAGGTACTCATGACACTTTTAAAATCCTTGTACCACTATTAAAGACTATATTAGCAATGTTAGTAATTGGAAATTTGTAATACTAAATGGAATATGGGCCATGGTATGGACCATTTGAAACTGTCAGCAAATTGAGAGATTCTTGTGGAGAATCCAATAAACATGTTTATTTAGATACTTTTTGTTTGGTTCATTCCTTGATGGGATTTAAGTTCATAAACGCCTTCTACGTTTAGGCTTCTAGGAATTTAAGTTCATCCCCGCTTTCTTATTTTAGCTCCATTTAAGTATCATCAAATTAAAGTATATAAATTGAAAAAAAAAAACTAATTTTGTAATATTGAACTAGGCCTAAATTAGAATGCAGAATACTACACTACTCCTAAGAAAACACAATAAAAGACTATAGAAAAACTATGAAGCTGATAAAATAACAACTCATATTTTTCATTTATTGATTTCCTCATAGAAGAATATATTTATATAATTCTAATTGATGTTAATTAATGGATACTATTTATTCATGTGCCAACATCTCATTATTTATAAGAAAAACAATAATACAAATATCATCTCCAATCTATATAATTTTTTAATCACTTTAATTTTAAGATATATTTGGGACTCTTAAAACTCATTGTAATATTTTATAAGATTAAATTAAGTCTAAACCCAAATGGTAAGATATGCCATATAAAACACAGAACCACATATTTATAATTAAGATCTTAAAAAGCAGAAAGAGTATTTGGTTTTGTTATAGATGTAAGATTGGAAGGATGGCAACAATATGCTCCAATGATCATTTGAAGTCAATTGCTTTATTTTTTTAAAACAACTTGACTATCAATCAGGGGAACAAGCTACATATTTCTATTTTATATAGACGGTCAAAGTAGAAAGGATACTTACATATTGGAAGAGTCTCTACTTGTTTTTTTATTCTTTTAAAAAAGAATCTGCTCTACGAGCCATGTGTTCTAGTTATCTAAATCTGAATATAAGGTCAATTTATTTTCAAAGATAAAACCTATTAATGATACTAGCATAGAAAAAGAAAATGGAACGTGATATCTTACCATGTGGCTTGGTTACCAGGTACCAACCTTTCTTACTCTTGGCCATTTTCTTTATTATTCTTGATTTTTTTTATATAGTATTCAACCTTTTGCTGTTGCATCAACATGCCCTTCTGAATTAAATGAAATCGGTCTGCCCCATAGTGAGGGAAATTAAAAAGCTACTTTGCATTCTTCTTTATTGACTTTTCGTCAAAAAGCAGTGCTTCAAGTCCTCGTTTTCTTCAATATGCTTTTCCAACTAACATTTTTGTCTCTCTCTTTCCTTTTCCTTTTTGTGACACACCTGAATTCTTGGTCAGCGGGTTAATATAATCTCAGTGCAAGCCAAAATACAAATTGACTTAATTAATTCATGAATTAAAAGTAAAGTTTTGACTTTCTTACTAACAGATAAAATCATAATGGGGTATTAGAGGGACAGATAAAACCTTAATCAATTAGAATCAATTAATATGTTTCACATGAACCTAAAAACGGTGCAAAATGGTTGATTTCTAGTGCTAATGAATCCTCTGGTAAAGAATATGGGAAGATGAAAGAAACCAATTAGAATCAATTAATATGTTGATACAATGGGTGCCTAACACATTCAATGCAGAAATTATTGTGGTTCATCCACTATATGTTATAAACAAATCAATTTAATGTACATATTTAGCATTATATAAAGCTTTAGTGGGAATCTGACTCCTAATCCATTGAAGTTGACAATGGATTAACGAGGGATAAGAGGATGGAGCAATGATTCAAGAAATTGCTTTTCTAGTAAGTCACCTTTATAAGTGGCGATGCTTCCTAAACCGTGTCCCGTAGTCCAAGTGTCTATGCTTTACTCTTTTCATCATAATTATATTTCAGGTGACCAAAAGAGAGGCGAAAATGGCTTAACAACTATATATTTGTCAAACCTTATAATAAAATATTATTTGCACTTTAGGCCAATAGAAGAGATCTGGTGGTGCCAATTGCATTGAACTATTAGCAAGTGTGTGTGAGTTAAAAGCATCACGCACTTTCTCCATGCTAATCAATTTTGCCATAATTTATATCATACTTGAAAAACAATGAGTGACTAAAGGGCAAAGATAAAGCTTTCTACCTTCGTTTCCCTTTTCTATGTTTTTCTTTTTGAACAAAAACTCACTTTGCCGTTCAAAATTGGGAAAAGGAAAACCCATTATTAGTAACTAGAATTTCGGTATTAAATTTGGAAGTGTCATGAAGATATAAGGTTGATCCAATGGTTGAAAAATAGTAAAGGGGGAATGGAAGAGGAAGAGATCACGGATTTGAATTCTCTAACTGACATTTCTAATTGTTGTACATGACTCATATTTTATGGGTCGGACAAATGTTGGAGTAGAGCGTAAAAGTCACCTGTTGTTGGATTATGAAGCAGGTTGGGGTGCGGGTAGAGTTTGCGGTACGCATAAATTATATATTGTGATTTAATCCTATTGTTTATAAATAAGAAATAAAAATAGTCGTTCTGCTCCCAATGATCTAAATATACTTGTTGAACCTCGTTAAATCTCTTGTGTTTGTGTATGTGATTTATCTCATTTCCTTTAGAATTTTGGTTGTTATTACTAATAACTGGTATCAAATAACGCTTAACTCTAGGGCAAAATTAGAAGTGGGGAAGTTCGATGGAACTGGGACTTTCAGATTATGGCAAAGGAGAGTTAATGATTTGTTGGCACATTAAGGTCTTCTAAAGGCGTTGCGCGAATCAAAGCCTAACAATATGGAGGCTTTGGATTGGGAGGAGATGCAAGAGAGGGTTACTGCAACAATACATTTGTGTTTGGCAGACGAGGTCCTTTATCATATGATGGAGTTGAAGTCTCTGAGAGAGGTATGAAAGAAATTAGAGTCAATACATGTC
>CM023946.1:19482548-19494805 GCA_013407115.1 Glycine latifolia | reverse complement strand
ATATATTAATTCAGGATATTTCTTGACTGATCAAAGATTAACAGTCTTTCAAAATAGTGAGATTCATTTATATATATATGCTTATATTCTGGTTCCGTTTGATATACTTTTCCCTCATCTTTTAAAAAAACATATACCTTTACTGACATTCAGATTCAGAGAGATGGCGAACTATCCACAAAATACACTGAATTTTCCACAAAGCAAAGGAAGTCTCAATATTTTCCATTTTCATAAGAAAATACAGTACCTCTGAATTTTTATACATGGTAAAGACCTTCTTTTTTTCATCAGTATTTTCACATATATTTATATATGTACACCAACTCAAAACTCACCAAACTAAGCACAGAAAAAGCAAAAACAAAAACAAAAAATATAGTGTGACATGAAAAAAGAAAGACAAAAATTAGTTCCCACTTCCCACCCCCAACGTCTAAAAAAAACCTAGTAGATTAGTTCATTTCACTTCCGAGACTACCAACCTTCACTTCATTCCAAACTCAATGAGGCTAATTCCAAAACACCCATTGCTGAAAGATGGTCACCGTCTCTTACAAAGGGTTGTTGTTGTTCTTGTTGTTGTTGCTGCTATTGCTAAATTCAAGAGTTCTCATGAAAGTTAAGGGATCTAGACAAAGCTGCAGGATTAGCTCTCAACACAGAAGAGGCTTCAACAACATGGTTTTTCT
Organism: Glycine latifolia; assembly: GCA_013407115.1. Lineage (NCBI taxonomy): Eukaryota > Viridiplantae > Streptophyta > Magnoliopsida > Fabales > Fabaceae > Glycine > Glycine latifolia. The sequence continues at coordinate 19,494,113 of CM023946.1, read as the reverse complement.
CTTCTTTCTTTGATTGGAATCCCTTGAACATGCCTCCACCAGTGATACACTCATTCTTGATGCCTAAAGTTGCCCATATAGAACTCTTTGCAGCCTCACTTGGGTCATCAATTCTCAGTGTTTTGGGGACCAAAACAGAACCGTTTCTCTGCCTTGAGGGTGGTTGTTCTTCTTGCAAATGGTCTTGTTTTGTCGCGTCGTCATCGCGGGAGTGTTTTCCTAGTGTCGGAGAATTCGGAGACCTTGGAGTTGGAGCAGAAGAATGGTGTGAGTGGTGTGAGGGAAACCACGGAATGTTCCAAAATGCTGCAGGGTAGAATGACATTGGAAACCCTGGAGGGCACATAGCAGGTGCTCCTGAGGGAAAAGGATAAGGCCAAGGAAGAGTTGAAATGCATGGAACATGGTGGATGAAACCGTTGCTGTTTGGCACCACAATTGATTCTTGAGACGTGCTTTTCCCGTTTTCTTCATTGGAAACAGTAATTGAAGATGCACTTGAGCAATCATCACTGTTGTTGTTGTTGTTTCTTGAATTGTTGTTAAGAGTACCCTTTTTCTCTGCTGTGAGGTTAAGGACTGAGGCCATGGAATCACAAATTGGAGGGTCTAATTCTAATCCGAAGCTGAGGACTCTCCCATCTGGTTTCAAAAGATGAGTCCCGTTCGGGGCAGCATCGATTCTTGCTTCTTGAAGCGCTTCAGAGATTGTGATGTGGCGGTAGTGCGAAGCCGAGTTCTTGTTCTTTCTTCTCCCCGCTCCCACCGGCACGTTCCGCATGGTTCCGCCCGCAGTCCAGTACCTTTGGCACGCCTTGCAGAAATAGCGTGGTTGGTTAACGTTGTAGTTGTTGTAGTAGCAGAACTTTGTGTCCATGCTGTTGCAGCGCGGACACGGCAGAATTTTGTCCGGCTTCTTCAGTGTTTTGTTGTTGTTGTTGTTCTCTGACTTGTTGGTTTTTGACTTTGCAGATTCTTCTTCTATGGAAGGTGTGTTTGGGTTCTGAATACCCTCTGGGGTCTTCTTTGAGTCTGCAGCATTTGGAGGAGGATCAGCTTCTGTCGTTTTCTCACTAACCTTTTCAGCTCGGGGATCCTAATAATTTGACACAATGTTTTTCTTAATTAATTAAATGCAAACTTAGGAATAAGAAATTTGTAAGCCCAAATGGAATTATAACTCGAACCACAAGATCATGAAGAAGGTTGGAGAAAATTAAACATGTTCAGCTCCATTTTTTTAAATGAAAATTGTGTTGAGTGTATATGTTTCAATTGGGATGGTGAAAAGTATGTAATTTGAGCAAGGTCAATGAAATTGCAAACTAAAAGTAGTTTGGCCCTGTTTCACGATAAAAGCATTTATATTCTAGAACACAATATACCTAGAAGATGAAAAGGAACAATCCAAAGGGTTAAGAAAAGTCTAGATTCCGGATCTGAAGAAGCTAACTTGATAGATTATAAGTGAAAAACGTATTTTTTTTCACCCTTAATAAAAGTCTAAAAAAGGAAATTTGGAGCTTTGAACTCAGATGGTAGAATACAAAAGCAGAAAGATTTGACCAGAAGAATCAGTGTGTGACTGACAGTGTTCACATAAATACAGCTCTTTAAGAAGGTTTATTCAACAATAAAAATTATTTGATGTAAAAATAAATACCCAGGTTCCTCAGGCGTATTGGAGTGATATTCTTCAGTATATGGTTTAATCAATACTAAAATGAAAAAAAAAATCAACTGAAACTTGAAAATAGAAAATTACAAGTAAAAACACTTCACTTCCCCTCCTAAACAAGGGAAGGAGGCACAAAACCTGAAATTTTGCAACTAAATACATGAATTATATTTATTTTTTTAATCGGCTCTGCTTCGAATACTCACTTTGTTTCTTGAGTGCCAGATCCCAGACACAGAAACCGAAAATTAAGCAACGCCCGACAAAATATTATAATCCTAAATTTCATAACCAGAAAAGATAGGAATTAGAAAGTACTAATTTTCAAAAAAATGGAAGAAGAAAAAAAGTACACACACAGCCGTTTCACATTAGAAAACCAACCCGAATTAAAAAAAAAAAAATTGAAGCAAAAAAGAAATACATGAAAAAAAAATTCACAAAGAGGGAAATTTTGGCTCAACGAGGAAAAAATAGAAGTTCAATAAAATGATAAAAAAAAAAAGGTAAAACTATGTCTCCTTTAATCAAATTACCTTGTCTTTCTCATCTTCAGTCTCTGAGTCACTAAAGTCGTCTTCTTCGTCCTTGTCGACATCCATCGCCGGCGGCGAGTCAATTTTTCCGGCTGAAATGGCTGGAGCGTCGACTTCTCCGGCGAAGGAAATCTTCTGGCCGAAGAGCTTAATTGCTGGATCCTTATTCTCCTGCATTTTCTGGCGATCCAAAACGGACACGACACAACAACAAAAAAACTCGCGAGATTAACGGTTTTTTGTTTATGCTTATGTTTATGATTGTGGCGGCTGTGTCAGGTTGGTTGGTTCGTAACTTCCTCTGTTTAAGTGTTTGTGCGAGTTTCGGTTTTTTTGAGGTTCGGGTTTTGATCTAAGTTGGCAATGGGAGGCACGACGACTTGGATTTTGATCCGTTTAAACCAGAGCAGGGTGCCACGTCACCGGGGGTTTCGATTCTTGGCCACAAGTTTTTGTGGCTTGTAATTTCTTTATAAGTGTTTGATTCTCTCTTCTCTGCGTTGTTGCACGCTCTTTCTGTGCATCCCACTCGCCGCCACGTAGGCGTGCTCGCAGGGGTACCCGAATTTTGGCCTCCGTGGAGGGACGTTATTGGTTAGCTTGTTGATAATATTGTCCAACAAAATTACGCTACATGGACTTTCTTCCCTTAACAAATCAGAAAATTAATATAAAAATACTACTACTCTATGGCAACATTTAAACATGAGTATTTTTAATTGAGGAATTTGCCACTCTATATTGACAATCTATTTTTAAAGTTCTGTTTATCATGGTCATGGATTTTTACTTCTAAATCAAAAGATACTCATTAAATAAAAAGTATGATCTACTAAAATAAGTGATTTTGAATTGATTTTATAGAGAGAATATTAAAAAAAGTGTTATTAAATTGTCAAACATGATAATTAATTGACATTAGTTGTTTCAACTTAACTAAAAATCTCAATTTTAAAAATAAAAAAATATATAATTATGTTAAATACTTTTGGAAAAAAATTGTCATCAATAATGATTCTAATCAATTCTAATGAAAGATGCCTATGATCTAAAAAAAAGTGCTCATTCCTCCTTTTAGTTTTAATCAAATTGAGTCTTATTCTATAATTTGGTAAAAAATAATAATGATGATAATACTGAAGTTAAAACATGATGCCTCATGCAAACTAGCGAAATCTCTCATTACTAGGTTGTTACTAGTAATTTAGAATTTGGTATGAATAGATTTATCATATCAAGGGTTTTTTTTCCATACTATTAACTCGTCATAGACTGTCTCATAATAATGTATAAAACTCAAATTTTTATTTTAGTAATACGCGTTATCCTTTAATATTAATTTTTTAAACTAATTATTGAGATAAAAAAATTGTTTCAATTAAAAAGTTATGGTAAGAAAGTGATGATATTGCGCTTAAATTTTATTCATATAAATACAAAGCAAAAAATAAAATAGAAAAAGAAAAAAAGTGATTGCGTGCTATTTCTTTTTCATTCCCGCTATTCTCTTTTGAGACTTTTTAGTTTCTCAGATAATATTGAAACCCAAAGAAGAAAACAGTAGCATATTGTGGTATTATATATTCTGATTCAATCCCAACAATTATATTAATAGGGTTGGCAGTTTGGAGGAAATCCAAATGACCAAAAAAGTGTTTAGCACCCAATAAAAAAAGAATTAAAGTAATAGGGTTGGCTATTTGTTTTTGTTAAGCCAATAAGCTGTCACTCTGTTAAGAAGGAATAATAATATTCTCTTATATTGGAAGAAGCGTAATCATATTTGGTGCTTCATTATTTGGCATGAAAATAAAATGTATTCTTGTAATAATTCACTTGGAAAAGAATATGTAGTTATGTACACAGAAAGTGTCAAATAAAAGAGTCTCAACCTATGTCTCTTTGTCTAACTCCAAGCTTTATTTGTCTACAATGTTGTTAAATCGTAGAGTCTACGTAGATTCGGTGGGATGAGCTAAATCGTAAAATCGTAGAAACGTAAATCGTATATAAGAGTCTACTTCAAGGAAAATTAGCAGAAACACAAACACAAACACTCAATCAGCAAAACACAAACACTCAATCAGCAAAACACAAACACACAATCTCAAGCTCAACAGTCTCAATCTCAACAATCACAACAATCTCAACAATCAATAATAACAATATGAAACATAGAAGGGCCGAGGGAGAAGTCAAGAAGCAACTAGCAAAGACACACAGGGAGGGACCGAGGGAGAAGACCGGAGATGGAGCACTTACCTTTGGGCGCGGGCACGAGACTCACGAGAGGGAGAAGACCGGAGAATGGAGATGGAGCGCGATCGCCGCGACGAGAGGTAGAAGACGAGAAGCTCGAGAATGGCCTGAATCACTGAATGGGTTTTGAAAAACCTAATTTTTTTTTTGTTTAAATACAAACTTAGTCATCTCGGCGATTCAACTGAGTTTACCGAGTCCACACCCATTTCCGAGTTCACTACCGAGTTGATTCGTTTTAGGAGGCAGAAACGTTGACTCGGACGAATTTACCGAGTCAACTCGTCGATTTAACAACATTGTTTACCCATGCCTAAATCCCTTTACTTTATTAACATAAGTAGGATATACCATCACTAGCTTACTTATCACTTTTTAATCTATTTTTATGCAATGAAAAAGATAATAGCACCAACACAGAAAAAGTATCCAAGCCCGAACCTTTAATTTAAAATTTAAGAGTTGATGTCTAAAAGAATTGATATCATAGTAACTATTCTATATATACCTGGTAACTAGCTGTAATTATACATGAAAATTATTAGATCAACCCTAACTTTCAGGGTCGTGGCTCCCAACAAACTATGGCAATGCTTCAATGCTCGGTAGAGGGTCACTTTTCAAATTTAGTGTCATTCTTAGAGTATGTTTACTGAAAAAATTCATTTTGGATTCCTTTTCATTTTTTTTGGTTTCATAATGTAATATAAGATATAATTTTTTTTGTCATTTTTACTTTAATAGTAAAATCTAATTTCGATTTTTTTATTTTACTTATACAGAAAAAAAAATAGAACCTCTTTTTTCTCTCAAATGACGTTAAAAAATAATATTTTTTGAAAAAAATAAAATCTTGAGAGTTCTTTCCTTAGAATACAACTTTCATATAAAGAGCTCTTGAACAAAAATAATGATAGATTTGGTGAACACGAACTCTTGAACTCAAGAACCCTATTAAAGATGTTTGAACTCAAGAACTCAACTCTTGAATAAAAAGTTGGTTTTAATTGTTTTATAAAAATGTTTTAATATTTTGTAAAATGAAGCTATTTTGTATTTGGCTATTATAAGTTGTTTAAATGTATCAATATAAAATGACTTTTATCTTAAAAATTATAGTAAAAGACATTAAGAAGATAAATACTATTTATACAATAATTCATACAACATTTTATACAATAATATTTTTTGTGTATATTTCTCTCCTGCATGCACATTATTTATTACATGTCATAATAATAGAAAAAAATACACAAAATGTTGTATAAATATTTTGGTCATGGGTCAGGGACTAGAGACTATGGGTGTCTTCGAAATCATTGATCAGAACCTAATCCCACTAGTAGTTCGTGGTCATGGTTGGTCAAAGAAAATTTTGCACATGCTAAAAATAAAACTCAAATTTTTCTGTCAAATAAATTGTTCCCACCATGTGAACTCAACAAGGATTTACACAACTACGCCAACCATTTGGATTCAAAATGTATAAATTAGAGTAAGTGCATCACATCTCCATCAATAATTCATAAACATTTCATATAACAATATTTTTTTTTGTGTGTATTCCTCTCCTGAACATCATTTTTCACATGTACGATGCTTACAAATTTTAAATTTTAATAAAACTATTTTTGTTTAAAAAATTACTTTGTGTTGTATATTATTTCCTTTCTCATTTATAAAAATAGATTATTTAGAAAAGCTATTCATAATGTATAAAAAAATTTTAGCTTATCTCAAAATTGATTTTATTCACTGAAGAATTTATTTTGAAAAAGAAATGAAGCAACTAAACACAATAAGTTACTACCAACAAATCATCGGTCTAACTAGAATTAGCTTGATCCATTTAACTAAGGTTTCGATTTCAATTCTAGTGAATAGAAAAAAAAGTGTGGTCGAGATACAACATTAAATTATTATTATCATTTTAGGATCCCAATTATATATTTGCATTCAAATGTAGAAGGAATTTTTAACTTCAAGATGCATATTTTAATCAAGTGGAGATTTTAAGCTTTCAACCTATCTTAAAAATAAAACTGTTTCTATAAAATATAGTTAGTGATATTAATTAAAATTTAAATGGATGTCAAGAAAAGCAACACAACAAAAAATTGTCATTTAGTGGCTAAAATTTTTGGTCGTATGAAGAAGAACTTTGATTGCAAAACATGTTAGCAACTGACATAGAGATGGAAATGTTGTCACAATGTGCTTAGACAATAAGAAATTTAGTAACTAAATTACATGTTTGTTGCCATTTGCAACATATATACTCAATCAATAAGTTTTAATGTATTTATCATTAATAAGGTGATTACCTCCTATAATGGGACAAAAATGGCAATCAATTGTATGGTACGAAAATTGAGCCCCACGAATAATTCTAATATGGGATTTAAAAGGCCTTGGCTCTAGCTACAACCATTAGTTTTTGAGGTGTGGGTCTTCTAAGGTATCAATGGCATCATTGTATCAAAGCTTTCCACTATGTTTCTCACCTAAAACAGGTGGTGAGCCTGAAACTCCAATGTTTACCAAGGACTAGTCAAAATGGCTAGTTCATAGTGACATCAAAATTATTTCACACCTTTAGCTTGCTTTCCCTTATACTTGTCTCTCTCGTATTTATGAACCCCCTATAAAGACAAAATAGTATGGGTTGTGGACCTACTATCAAGCCACCAAGAATCTATAGGGACATCAACTATAATAGACTCAAGACAAACAAAAGCTAAGTCATTACCTTTTGATTTTTGCTTGTTCTATAGCCAAACTTTAAACTTTCCACAATCAGTTTACTTATAACTATTTTCCTTATACCAAAATCACCAAATACTTTTCTAACTAGTTAGGCTCGCCTACATTATGGTGCACACTGTTATCTAGTTTCCTTGAAGCTTGATATCTTTGAGAAGCACTAGATGCACTCTTTGTATTTTTCCAGTTTTCCATGCTAGAAGTGGGTTTGCTATAAACAGATAAAAAGGACTATGTCACTCTTTTATTATTCTCTTCAGATTCTCTTGTCTAGCGATGCAATTGGGAATGAGATCATTCACATTCTATTTCTCAACAATGAAATTATAGAAATTTTATTTGTGTCAAATTAGCAAGTAGGTCATTCAAGGTATGATTGACAATGAATTTTTCATAAAGTTTGATAGGTGAGATTTTAGCTTGGCTTGGATGTGAACCTTCTTCATAGTGAACTCTCTTACATTCCCATTGTTGTCATATCTCATATTTGTTAATTGTTTCATAAGACATCTTATAATTGTTATGCATACGTAATTTGTATATTTAAATCACATAGAAATTATCTACTTTCCTCTCTTTTAACGCTTCTTTTGAGTTAAAAAGTTAGGAAGTTATCATCTTCTAAGTTTTAATCTAGTGGATGCTAAAGTTAGTTAATTGATAGTGTTTTTGTTATATTTTTTGTAGAAAGTGACACAGCAAGAGGCCTAGAAGATGGTTGAAGAACTGGAGCAGCGCGCTCAGCGTGACTATGCCCGTTCAATGCAAGGAGCCAATCTAGAGGTCAGTTGTAACGTTCATGCGCGCATTTGACAGCTTAGCGCACAGTCATTGTCGAAAAGCATTAATGTGTATTATTTTGAAGATAAAAAGGGGGGCACTGTGCAAAAAAAGGGACATATAAAACAAGAGTTAGGGCACGAGAGAAGAGAGAAAACCGACTTACTTGAAGACCCATTACTTTATTTTATTTCATTCCTCTTGCTTTCTTTTTGTATTTGTAAGTCTTTCATGACAATATGAGGCTAAACCATCCATTGTTAAGACAGATAGAACAAGAGTTTGTATTTGTAAACCAAACACTCTTGATATAGTGATTCTCACTATCTATTTAATGTTATTTTAATATTATTGTTCCTTTTATGAGTTTATTGTCATGTTTGTGGTCTAATCATCTATGCACATGTAGTGTTATAGGGTTTATGCATTAGAAAATGCTTAGATCCTAAGAACCTGAAAAGAACATCTAGGTAATCCATATCTAGGGATAAAATGGTATTATTTAGCCTAAAGTATGCATCTTTACTCTTAATGCAAATTATTTGCTGTAGATCTTAAGGGATTAGGAGTGAAATAAGGTAGTTTAGGCTCTTTCACATAAGGGATCATGATTAGGGTGGGTTAATAGATGAAGGTAATACTTGAAAAAATGTTAAATGGTGAAAAATCTCTAACATTGCATCAAGAGTAATTTGGTAAGCCAAACACCCAACACATCACCTAATTCTGCATCAACTGACGATTCACCCCTCTAAGTGTTTGTGTTCTATCTCTTTAATGTGCTCTGTTCAAGTATCTTTATTTATGTTGAATTTTATGTTTTCGCATTAGTATTAGACAAATATAAAATTTAATTAATTGTTCGCTTAAAATTAGAAATATACAAACTTCAAGTACAGTTAAAGTCCCTGTGGAGTCGACACTCAGACTTACCATTTGAATTACTACTTGGACGAATTTGTGCACTTGCCAATGAGTTAACAACATCTAGACTTAGTGTTGTCAGATATTTGATACCTCTCTCATAATGTAAAGCATAACTCTTTTTAGTTGTCCTATCTTTGTTAGACCACTTTTAAGGTGTTTGGAGACGATTCTCTTGACAACTATCAAAATCAACCTATTAAATCTCTTAGCTAGCGATAAGTTCCTTATCTTTAGGTGTGATCTCCACATTAGTCCTAGGATTATCCTTTTGTAAAGTTAAATCAATATCAACAATTCTTAAAAAGAATTCCATATATTGTTTCCATTTGCCATAGTTCGATCTAGTCAAGATCTCAATAGAAACATAGCAATTATTCACAAAATAATCCATTGTTAAGACAAAACAAGGATACATTAGAACACATTAAAATACAAAATATAGCTTATAAAAAAGACAAGATACAGCTTGAAACAAAAAAAAAAAAAGTTATCATAGTGAGGTATAACAACACCTTTGGGCAAAATCCAAGGTCACAACCTAGATCAAAACCTCATATGAGTTAATCCATGAGATAAGTATAGAAAATTGTATTTGTATCCTTTGGATAGACAAATCCTTTAACCCATTGCATCCCTTGTAATTCCATATATTCTTAACTCTTTTGGAAACACAATGAAAATAGCTAGTGTTTCAATCCCCTTGAGCAAACCATTGGACTCTAGACTTCACTTTCCAAAATTGTTCACGGAGTTTGAGAGCAAATTAAACATCTACTTGAGCTAAGTTTTGCTCCTCACATCACATAAGGAGAGTCAATGCTAGACAAATGTAAATCAATTTGAATCCTATTCAGTTTAACCAATCATCATTTAAACATCTACTTGAGATAAGTTTTGCTCCTCACATCACATAAGGAGAGTCAATGCTAGACAAATGTAAATCAATTTGAATCCTATTCAATTTAACCAATCATCATTCACCCTAATATTAATGTCCCAAAGACATCTTTGTTCCAAAATTTGAGTACTAGTTCTAACATTCTTAATAGTGTTTTCATCCCAAAACCTATTTTAGTAATTACACACTCAAAATATTTTTTGATTCTAAGTATCCAAACAACATTTTCATAAAAAATCACATTTCTAATATTTCTTATAAAAAAAATTATGTTACTTCAAAATCAATTTAACCAATCAATTCTATAAAATTACATTGATCTAACTAAATGACAACACTATTAGGGTGTGGTATGATAAGAATTTATTAATCAAGTGATACTAATATTGTATAATACAATTATATTAAAATCTTTTTGCAAAATAATAAAATTTAATTTTGATATATTATTAATGTAATTTTTTTTACATGTTCAATTAATTAAAAATTATTCGAAAGTAGACAACAACAACTTATTTACTGTTTTGGCTTTTGTTCTCCACACTTTGTGGTCCAACCAATGCCTTCTATTTTTCTAATAAAATTCGTTTTGCCTCTTCAGAAAAATAATTAAAATTTCCCTTATATATAACTTTTAAAGAATTATTCTAAAAGTTAATAATCTTATCTTTATAATATCAGTATATTTGAATTAACTTCAGTATAATATATGAAATAATATGAATAATTGAGATAATCAACACATACACGCTTCCTCTCATTTAACTTGTACAGCTAGCAAACCATATATATGGTCTACAAAGACCAGTTTGTTCAGCTTTTTGTTTAAAAAAAATTGTGTCTCCTTTCACCGAAACTTATTTGTTATCAAAGTGCTGACTCTCATTAACTCATAACATGTGCAAAGCAAAATTATTTTTCTCGGTAGGAGAAGAAAAAGAGGAAAAAGAAAGTTAGATAAAATACACATAAGAAGATTAATGAAAAGCAAACAAATAGGACCAAATAAGATTGACATGACTATAAAAAAGGGACTTGATTAAAGGGTAATAAACTATTCAACTAATGCTAATCTAAATAGAAAGGACCAAAAAGGAAAAAGATTGATGTGCTTTTCTCTTCTTGCCAAATCAGCTCCATAATTTTTCAACTCATCCTTTTAAAAAAAAAATAAAAATTAATCACCTTATGAAAGCTCAACTGGGTTCGTCACACGTGTCCATGATTAAGACACCTGGTGGCCATCCATGCACCTCTTGCTAACGTGAAGTCGCTTTAACAAGCACATTCCATAAACGGACACGTGTCCCTCTTAGTGGAAAAATATAATATGAAGAAAAAAAATAATGGTACACGTAAGGAGAAGAAAAGGTATTGTAATTCGGCATCTTTCGGTGCAAGAGGTCAACTAATTAAATTAGTAGTAGTTTTTAATTTATGCTAAGGTGAGAGAGAATTTAATTTAAGTAAACTAAGGTTAACACTAAAATGTCTAATTCAGCAGTAACTTTGTGTGATTAAAGTTGCTTTTGATAATGCTTCGGACGGCTCCGTGGACGGTTGAGCCTCACTTAACACCATATTTAATATTATGAATCTGCCAAAACTTTGATGTGGATGGTCACATACAACTTTTAATATTAGTATAAGTCATAGATTTAGCTAATTATAGATAATAATAATAATAATAATAATAATAATAATAATAATAATAATAATAATAA